>JAMPIV010001413.1:0-286356 GCA_024509875.1 Oreohelix idahoensis | reverse complement strand
AACAAATTGATTCCAAATGTAATATAATTCTATCAAAAATTTTTACACTCTTGAGTTAGTTCAGTGTATTATAATATTTGTTAAATATTATTAGTCTGCTTAAATATCTGTGGGTGTATCTATAACTATCACACCCCATTACATATCATTACCCTAGACATTTTACATAGCTACATTCATTAAGAAAAAAAAAAATTGAGTGTGAGGTCGTAGTGGTAGCAAGAAAGGCCTTCTGACAATTCACAACTACATTTTATCTCAGGAGCCTTCACAGCTGGCCTCATACATTACATTTAGTAATATCACCATCATACAATACCATCAAACCCACTACATACATTGGGGTCTTGTCCAGGGATAATTAGCCCAACAGTAATATTAGGATCTCCTGGTTGGAGAAATAAAATTAGGGGAAAAAAAAATTGTGAAATTCCCTTTAAAATTAAAAGTGTCCCTGCAGATAAAAGTTGGTGAATCTTCACAGCCAGTGATAATTAATTAGTTAACTGGTTAGTTAGAATTAGTTAGACTATAGTCATAAGAAGTACTTAGTGTATTTACTGGTTAGAGATTTAGCTTGTATATTATTATATTGTCTGAAAAGTATGGCGGAGCTAGCAAAATTCCGATCAGCTGCTGTGCTGACCGCAAAGGAGATGGGAATGGATGGTCAAATTTTAATTCAATATGTAACGGCTGAATGTGATAAATATATTGAAAGGGAAGATAGAAAGGTAGCTGAAGAGAAGAGGTTACAAATTGAGGCTGATAGAGAAATTAAGAGGCTGCAGATTGAGGCAGAAGAAAAACGACAGCAAAGGGAGGCAGAAGAAAAAAGGTTGACTGCCGAAAGGGAGGCAGAAGATAGAAGGTTGCAAAGGGAGCACGAATTACGACTAAGGGAGCTGGAATTACAAGGCCCGGCTCCTGAAAATGGTGCCAGCCCTTTTGCCTCAGATGCTACGCCCAGTCTGGGAGCCTCAAACTCAGCTATGGGGTTTCATTTAGACCATTTTGTTGAAAAAGACGATGACATAGAGGGGTACCTAGGACGTTTTGAGTTATTAGCTACTACATATGGGTTAGAGAGAGAGGTGGAGTTTAAAGCTATCACAGGGATTGAGAGGTACTTCTTATGAAGTATTTGCCAAAATGAACAGGGAAGACCAAGACAATTATGACATGTTAAAGCAGGCTTTGTTATTAAGGTACGAGAAGAATGGTGAATTTTATCGTAAGAAATTTAGAAATGCCAAACTGTTGTCTGGGGAGACATACCACCAATTCTCTGCTAGACTAGAAACCTATTTGGAGAAATGGACGGCTCTGGGGAAGACCCAAGATCTTAAAGAAATGATCATGATTGAGCAATTGAGAGAGTCCATGGCTCCAGACATGAGAAAATTTCTCATGGAACAAGGTGCAGAGAAGTTGGGGGAAATTTTAAATGTTGCTGAGAGGTATCAGGCAGCTCAGGCAGAGGTAAGTGGTGCTAAAAAGAAGCACATAGACAATTTTAAAGCTCCACAGCAATTTAATAAATTTGATAATAGAGAGCAGGGAAATAAAGGTAGGACAAACTTTGAGCGGCCAAGAAATGACTATCGCGACAGAAACTCACAGTTCAATGACCAAAAGTTCAATGAAAGAAAACCGTTGAACCAAGGAAAAAGATGGTGTAAATGGTGCAAGAAGGATAACCATAACACCGAATTTTGTAGAAGGAAACCTTCAAACATTGCTGCAATGAAGTCGGGGACGCGAAGATTAAAGGTTAATCCTAATGGACATCAGGAACCTTATCACCCCCCCAGTTTGTGAGGATGTTATTTGTAATGGGGTCACCATAAGGTGCCTTTATGATACAGGTTTGGATTATGATTCAGTTGTGAAGTCTAGCCTAGTGGACCCAAGTCAGTATACCACAGAAACAGTGGAAATACAAGGGGCGACTAAGGACATACCACTCATGACACTTCCCATCGCAAGGATAACGGTGAAAACTCGCTATGTGGAGGGAGAAATCAGAGCAGCAGTGATAGATGAACCAATCTACCCTCTGATATTGGGGTGTAGATACGTCTTCTTGGGGAATCCCGAGAAACCTGTGATCATGGCGACAGTGCAGACCAGGTCACAGAAGAAGGAGGAAGAAGGTGAACCTATAAATGCTCATCCAGAGGAGATGAGGAAGGCGCAGGCTGAGGATAGGACACTCAAGCCCTGCTTTAAAAAAATTGCCCAAATGCCACACACCTCCGAGCAAGGGGGAATATTTCATGAAGAACAAACTCTTATACAGGAAGGCCGGAACTGGAACAAATGGTCACAACCAGCTGGTTCTTCCCACTTCATATAGAGATAAAGTGATGGAACTCGGGCATGCGATTCCCTTCAGTGGTCACATGGGGATCAGCGCCACAGGACAGCGTATAGCGTGTCATTACTTCTGGCCAGGGATAACGGAGGATATAAAAAGATATGTCAAATCCTGCCCAGAATGTCAAAGGGTAGCTCCAAAGCACTGGACTGCTCCTGCAACTCTAGGGGAAATGCCCATAGTGGGAACACCTTTTGAGAGGGTTGCAGTGGATATTGTAGGACCTCTCACTCGGACCAAGAGGAGGAACAGTTACATCCTTACTCTGGTGGACACTTGTTCTATGTGGGGAGAGGCGGTAGCCCTGCCATCAATTGATTCAAAACATGTAGCAGAGGCACTACTTACAATATTTACCCGATTAGGATTCCCGCATCAAATCTTGACGGATAATGGTTCTCAGTTCAAGGGGAAACTAACGGAAGAAGTTTTTAAGCTATTTCAAGCCAGACACTTTCATTGTAGTCCGTACCATCCACAAGGGAACGGCCAGGTAGAGAGGTTCAACGGGACTCTCATTTCTATCCTGAGAAAGCTGGCACACGAAAAACCGGATCTGTGGGATCAATTCCTGCCCGCCGCATTGTTTGCGTACCGGGAGGTACCACTTAGTTCAACCGGGATGGCTCCCGCAACTCTGCTATTTGGGAGGCCAATAAAAGGTCCATTAGAAGCTCTATTAAGGACCTGGACAGATGAGAAGGCGGAAGAGACTGTTACCTCATCGTATCAATACGTGAACGAACTGACCACTCGTTTGAAAGCTGGATGGAAACTGGCAAATGATAATTTGAAGCAAGCCAGGAAGAAACATGCAGCATATTTTAATAGGAAGGCAAAGGACAGGGAACTGGCAGTCGGAGAGAAGGTGCTGCTTCTACTACCCGGAAGCCAGAATAAATTACAAATTGGTTGGCAAGGTCCATATACGGTTCTAGAGAAGGTGTCTAGAACAAACTATAAAATTGACAAAAAGGGGAAGGAGAAAGTTTATCATGTAAACCTGTTAAAGAAGTATCTGGACAGACCACTCCAGGAAAGCACCCCCTTATTGACCTTGGCTATTGCAACCCAGATGCAAAAAGAACCACTCACCTCACATGAATACCCATTACATCCTTGTGAAACCGCAGCACAGGTAAAAGTCAGTAAGCACCTGACTAAAAACCAGAGGGAGAGAGTTCAACAGGTTCTGGAGGAACATACAGATGTATTAACAGATAAACCAGGCCATACAAATTTGCTACAGTATGACATGAAACTGGTAGACTCAAACCCAATCTGTATGAGAGCCTATTCTATTCCGTTCGCGAAGGAGAAGGCATTGAAGGAAGAAATAGAGTATTTGTTGAAGGAGGGGATTATTTCGCACAGTGAATCATCTTTAGTTCTAGTGTCGTTTTGTTGAGAAAACCGTCTGGGGAACACAGACTGTGCATAGATTACAGGAAACTGAATGCTGTCACAGAAGGACAAGTGGATCCATTACCAGACACAAAACAGTTATTTGCCAGACTGAACAAGGCAAAATACTTTTCAAAGGTGGATCTTAGTAAAGGCTATTACCAGATCCCAGTGAAGCCTGAAGTGAGACCTTATTTGGCTTTTAGCACTTCGGATGGACATTATGAATTCAATATGCTACCATTCGGACTGAAAAATGCTCCGAGTGTGTTTTCAAGGATGATGCGCAAATTGTTGGATCCCCTGAATAACCCATGTATCACGAATTTCATGGATGATATTCTCGTCGCCACAGAGACATTTGAAGAACACATTGAAGCTCTGGAGATGTTGTTTGATAGACTTCGGAGGCGAACTTAACTGCTAGGCCAACAAAATGTTGTATTGGATGCAAAGAGTTGGAATTCTTGGGACACACTGTATATCAGGTAATATGACCCCTGATCCTAAGAACTTGGAAAAACTGCAGAGAGCACCTAGGCCGCAAACAAAAAAGGACGTGCGATCATTTGTGTCGTTATGCGGATTTTATCAGAAATACATCAAGAATTTTAACGCTATTTGTGCTCCTCTGACTGATCTGACTCGCAAGGGACTTCCAGATAAAATTATTTGGACTGCACAATGTGAACTAGCGTTCCAAGAGTTAAAGGAAAAACTCACTAGCAAGCCTATTCTCAAACTGCCTGATTTGACACAGGACTTTGTCTTAAGAACCGATGCAAGTAATGTAGGACTAGGAGGGGCTTTGTTGCAAAGATCATCTTCACCTGATGGGGAACTGAAACCAGTCGCTTATGCAAGCCGTAAATTGAATAAGGCGGAACAAGGATACTCCACAAGCGAAAAAGAATGTTTAGCGTTAATCTGGGCAATAAAGAAGTTTCAAATCTATCTGTATGGTAGGACTTTTGTGGTGGAGACGGACCATCAGCCTCTCGTATTCTTATCTCAGGCTAAGCATGAAAACGCAAGATTGCTGAGGTGGTCTTTATTGCTTCAACCTTATCAGTTCAGTATCCAATATATCCCAGGCAAATTGAATGTCGGTGCAGATTTCCTCAGTCGGCACCCCTGTGATCAAAATTAGAGTAGTGGCAGACGTGAGGAGTAATTTTTACCTATGTGTATCGCTGGTTTTGGAACTTGCCATAGGCATGTTTTCAAGTGGGGAGATGTGTAGTGAAATTGACAGAGATACAACGGTAAAATACCTCCAAAGATAACATGTAAGGATAAAAACATAATGCGTAGGCTGCTGATAGTACATGATCGCCCAGACCGCGGGTCATCACCCTCCATAAAAATTGACTTGCTAGACAGGAGGGGAACGGCGGATAAAAAGGAAAAAATATGACTGGAAAGATTGCGTGAGACTAGAAAGGCTAAGGAGACGCAATTGGGGGGGGGGGGGGGGGGGGGGGAGGGGGTGGAAACGAAAAAGTCACGTTGCCCAAGTTGATATAAAGTAAGGAACTCGACAGAAGGGACCTTGGATATGTTACGCCACAGTCATTTATTGGTCGCTTTTGCGATACCAAGCCTTTGATTTGAATTCAGCGGCAGAAGCAGATGTTTGGAATATTACAAAAATTAAAAAGTAACTTTTTCGTAATATTAATGTTAGGAATATAAAAATTAGCTGGCCGGATGGCCCATTCTGAGCAGTGAACTAATATGTTCTTAATTTTACAGACGGATAGATAATATTGAAGATAATGACAAAAGACAGTGTTGTTCACATCAGCGACAGACTGTATGGAATAAAAAGTGTCGCTATTTGCACAAAAAAACACGACCTTGAGACGCAGGTGTTCAAATCTACTTAGTAGGGAAGCGAAGGGACATTGGTGGGAGCTGTGTCTAAATATAACTTTTAACGACAAAATTTTGGAGGGGAGAGAAAGGTTGGTTCAAAAATCAAGTACGTTTTTGAAAAAAACAAATAGAGACGGACAGACTAACAGATAAACATCCATACTTGACTGAAGCATGACTGAAATGACTTTAGGGTAGGAAATTTGAATTTGAAATAAACCTAGGCAGTGATTGGCCACAGACAATCATTTTATCGGCGCTCAGACGCGCAAGTGGGGCCATTCCTCAATAGTTGTTCGATGATAGACACAGTATTTTAAAGTGTGGTGATTTCCAAATGAAAGAAAGTGAAATAAGTTCAGGGACGCCATACTATAGCCAGCAGCTCAGCTGAGTTTTGCTAGCATTTCTGTGTTCTTTATTCATAATCTGGTAAGATTGAAATTATTTCTTTGTATATTTTGAATATTGTTTAATGTTCGAGTGATTTGATACTGCCATATCATAATCTAGCCTTACAAACAAGTAGGGATTTGCTCTAGACCCCCCCGCCAAAGTCAGGGTCTAGGGACCAACAATATACATAAACTCCAGCAAGGGTTAGGAAAGACAGATCAAGTGTTGAGAATAATGAAACATATTACCTATCCACTTTTAGGGAAGGAAACTAATAAATATTTTTCAGAATCTATAGTCTGGGAGGACCTATCTGATGTAAAACCACCATGGTAAATGTGCTGTTTGGTCAGAGAGATCTGACCTGTCTGTATGATGTGGTTGTTGTGTCCGTGTTGTGTCCAGACGTGGGTAGAGAATAGAATTTTGACACATAGCCAATACTTTGATTGCAGAGCTGTGAGTTTCAGTTGTCAACAAGGCGGTGTCCATTCAGTTGGTGATTTTACTCGAGTGTATCTGTGCAGTACGTTGTGACAGAGACCACTATTATTGCCCGCCAGCACGGAGAGGTGGGACCACCAGATTTCAGCACCAGAGCTACATATGCAAGTTGAGTGAGCCTCTGGTCTGCTGGAAGTTCACCAACGCCTTTTAGTTACTAATACCCCATAAAATTCCTGTAATTTACTGGACACTGTGTAGTCAATATAGACAGGTGTGATGAGGCCACCCCAACAGCACAAGCATTAACTATCCTCCCAAGTAGATGACTACTAGAACATTTTAATAAAACTAACTAGTCTAGTACTTATATATGTACACTCTTGCATTTATTATGTAACATTCCATGCATTTCTTTCATAATTTTTAAATCCTTTTTTTTTAAAAAAAAAGTTCTGGTCAACATAAAACTTGATCCAGAACAAATAAATGTAATATAATTCTATCAAAAATTTTACACTCTTGAGTTAGTTCAGTGTATTATAATATTTGTTAAATATTATTAGTCTGCTTAAATATCTGTGGGTGTATCTATAACTATCACACCACATTACATATCATTACCCTAGACATTTTACATAGCTACATTCATTAAGAAAAAAAAATTGAGTGTGAGGTCGTAGTGGTAGCAAGAAAGGCCTTCTGACAATTCACAACTACATTTTATCTCAGGAGCCTTCACAGCTGGCCTCATACATTACATTTAGTAATATCACCATCATACAATACCATCAAACCCACTACACTTCTGATGATCAGATTGTCTTCTGTTGTATCGCTCTGTACAGAGTTTCCTATTATCAAAAGCAGCTGTGAGCAAAGGTTATGTATTTAAAACATGCGACAAACCATGTTGCTGTTACTATCAACGTCATACGATACAGGGGACTCAGTTACAGATAACTTCAATCCTTCCTTGAAGAGGTAGGATCTGATCATAATGACCTCATTTATTTCAGCCAAGTTCGTTAGCTCAGTACAGCTACATCATTGGCCAGATTCAAGTCTTTCCACGATGAAAGCAAGTAATTCATGATGGAAGAAATAATGAAACAAATGTAATGTCTCTTTGATGACATTGTATGTGTCGTGGATTGCCAATCTTGATCTGCCGTTGCGGTCCACGGATGGCTACGCAGTTTAAGTAAATGGATGACTTTTCCAAAGTCAGCAACCTTTGCTCAAGATTACTCTTGGCAGTATTAGAAATAGAAGGGGTATGCTTCTATTTGAGGGAGTATTTTAAAAAACGCTGTACAAAATGCACTTTTGAAAAATAAAGCCGCACTGATACTTAATCTTTAGGTGAATAAAACATTTTTAAAAAATGTATTTTAAACACAGGCTTAAAACCCAAATACCTTGTATAATTTGTCAAGGAGTTCAAAGTTGCATTAACAATGTAACATCAAAGTGACAAAAAGCCTTTGGCGCTGATTCTATACTACTCGTCAAAAGTCAAGGGCCACCTTATTATTGCAATACACTTTTATATAAGCGCATAGAATGATTAAATGAAGGAAGTTTTTAGTAAAAATGGGTGCAATATCTTCCTCTGACAGTCCTCTATGCACGTTAAGCATAAAAACAACTCACCGACAACCATGGTGATCACGTCCAATTTGGTTTACTGACCATAAATTCACATTTTTAATCTGTTTTTTCAAACTTCCGTACAACCAAACAGGTGAAGTAATCGTGCTGATTGACATTCCACGTGCAATGGCGACTTTTCGTGAACAGAGTTCACTCTTAATTTGTTTTACAATCAGCAGACTTAGGGTAGTTTCATCACTTGCAAAAACCATGCCACCGAGAAGAAGTCTTGACACCTTACAAAGAATGAGGGCTATAGCGTGGGTTGAAAGTGGTTTATCTGTCCGTGAGGTTGCTAGACGGCTTGCAGTGTCACACTCTACTATCCAAAAAAATTTGGAGAGATTTCAGGCCACAGGAAGTGTGGAAGATCGCCACCGGCCAGGTCGCCCTAGATGCACCAATAGACATGATGACCGGTACCTCTTGTTGTCAGCCCTGCGCCATCGAACAGTGACCTGTTCCACTCTAAGATGTCAGCTGAGACAAACTGTAAACGTTAATGTCAGTCAAAGCACCATTCGCAGACGTTTACATGAATTTGGACTGGCTGCTCGACGTCCTGCAGTCAGAATCCCTCTTACTCCTGTTCATCGCAGAGCCCGTGTTGCTTGGTGTCGCGAGCACCTCCGATGGACAAGGCAACAATGGAGTCAAGTTCTCTTCACTGATGAATCTCGCTTCACTGCCAGCTCATTCACCTGACCTTTCTCCGATTGAGCACCTCTGGGATGTCCATGGTCGAAGATTGTCAACAAATCACTCCCTGCCAATAGATGTTGCACAGCTGACTGCATTTCTGCTTCAGGAGTGGCAAGCTGTTCCTCAGGATACTCTTCGGACCCTTGTGGACTCGATGTGTCTACCCTGTCTTGAATGCCTTGCTGCAAACGGTGGTCATACCCGATTTTGAAATGTCTATTTGTCCAATATCTATTGTGTGACTTTTGAAAAGGTGGGTGACACACTTTACAGCTTCATTGCGTTTGAATGTGTGTTTCCATTTCTTTACGTGACATGTCAATTTGGTATTCAATAAGTGCCGTTTTGACTGATACCAATTACGATTATATCAGATTTGTTTTATGGTTTCTACCAAGGTTTTTCTAAGTGGCCCTTGACTTTTGACGAGTAGTATATTTGAAATTAACTTCTGCTTTATAATTCATTAGACACCTATGGATAACATATATGATGAGCGCTTTAATTTTTGATGTTTTTAAATTTAGTCAATTGTAATCGATCCGCTAATGACATTATCAGTTTGCGATAAAGGAGTCCACAGCACAGGAGGTGCATTTCATTATTCAGTATATTAAACGTAAAGTTAATATATTTTTTTAAAATAATATTTTGATAAGATTTGTAAATTACATTTATTTAAATGTATTTGTCAGTTGTGTGTATGTCTGGGGAAGAGGGAGGGGGGGTGGGGAAGGGGGAGGGGGGGGGTGATAAATTTTAAAGAGAGACAATCTTGTTGGAAATAATACACTTAGAGTATTTGCAGTCATCGCCCATTTTAGTGATTTTTTTTTAACAAAAAAATTTAATATTAATATCAATTTTATTAATTTAGTTACTTTTACGACTGATTATTGTATTGTCATGGGGAATGCACAACTATTTTCTGAGATATTGCTCATCTGGAAGTGATTGAAAAATCGATTGCATGATTTGAAGATGACAACTGGGTGACATACGTTGCAAGTTAAAGAAAACTCTGTAAAAATAGGACAAATCCATGGAACAGAAAACATGTGGTCACTCTTTATGTGTGTGCGCGCGTATTTTTTTATTAGGAGAATTAACTGCAGTATTTTTTTGTTTTTGTTTTGGTCACGAGAAACAATCTGTAAGAAAATAGATCATAAACATTTTTCAAGTTAGTTTTGGTTGCTTTAAATCTGTTCACAGCGCCGTTTGTAAATTTTAAAATGCATTTTACATTTTGTTCTTGCACTTGAAAAATGTTTACAAGTTAAACGTTTTATTACATTTCTTTTGGGATTTTCTCCAATGAGAATACAAGCTGCCAAAGTATTAATAATTTCAGAAAATAGCTGTTAAGAAATGTATATGTATCATTTAATGTCGTGTATTTGCCAAGTAGTTATTTAAAACAGGTACCTATTTCCTTCAAGGCTGTGTTAACTGACCATATACGTCTTAAAACCGGGGCATTCGCCATGCCGCATCCATCAACAGCCGTACCTGGTCGAATTTAGTAATCGATATCTCCTGATTGTTGCATAAAATTGACTTCACACTGTAGCCTACTCATGATTTCGTCACTTATCCCCATGCGATGTCCACATACCGACTCCAGGTTCTATTTTCATCTGCTAATTTCATCGTTTTCGTTTTCCATGATTCGGTTTCGATATACTAACCACGCTTTTCGTCAAGTAACCTATTACCTCCCTCTGGCAGTATTGTTCCTCCTCTTGCTCTGCAATAGCGGTCCAACAATGGCCAACATTAGAGTATAAAAATGAATGTCTTCAAAGGTCGCTCAAGACTACTCTTGGGAGAGATAAAATAGAAGAATCATGATTCTATTTAAGGAAGCCTCACGGGATTTTAAAGAAAAGCAAGCGTAACAACATATATCATCATGAACTTGTTATTCTCCGCCCCTTCTGGGACGAAATATTAGAGGTTGGACAAGGGATAATTTGGGAAATAAACAAACATGGCAATTTTATATTCAGGAAAATTGTATTTCCAAGAGATATTACCAAGAGTAGGTAAGCGTGATGGAGTGGCCACTGTATGACAGAGAGAGTGAATATTTTTCTTTGTTACAGGAACTTTATCAACATTCGATTTTGCTTAATTCTTGTCGGTGGTGTAGTTTCCTTGCTTTATTATTGCCCTTCATCTGTGTTAATATATATTACGTGATTGCAGTCTATAATCTATAATTCTTGTCAATGTTGCCTATTTGCTGTGTCTGACGAAGGGTGAGACCTGAAATGTCCATTGTTTCCTGTGTACCGTTAATTTGTAAAACTGATTCAATACGGTTGTATTATATATATATATATATATATATATATATATATATATATATATATATATATATATATATATATATATATATATATATATATATATAACATTAATAGTTTTCTTGTTTGGCGTAAATATAGCCCAGCTTCTACGGTAAGATTGTTTCTTTATTTTGTCTACCTGTTTATAACAGTTTCGCAATTGTCACGAGATGGATTTGTCTTTAGTTCTGTCTTCACTCATTCAACCTACCATTCACTTTATAAATATGTATAATTTGCATTCCTAAATCTACTTTACCTGTGCGCCTGACTTCTCACTAAACAGCTTCAAGATTCCTAATTTCAAGATTTATTGATATAACTAATTTCACTCATCCGGTGCAAATCGCTTGCCAGCTTGAATAAAACAGGTTGGTGTTGTTCAGAAATCAGTAATGGAAAGTAATAGATACGGCGGCTACCTTCAAGTTAGTAGAAAATGGCATTAGTTTTCACATTCTTTACTCACAGGAATGCTATTCAACTTCTGACGTGTGGGAGAAAAGTCAAGATTCCGTAGTGACCCTGCACAACTGAAGCAATGTTCTACCGACAAATTAACTACGAATACAAGAAGACCTAGTGCTGAAGCAGAGCTTATTTGATTGTAAACTTCTCCTTCACAACCATTTTCTGATGAAGACACATTCTAAATATAAAGATATACAAGCTAAGACAATAAACTATACTTTTTTGTTATCATTTTTTAACCTTAATATTCTAGATATTTCTTACACGAATACATCCGTATATATACACTCACACACAAACAAACACACACATTATATATATATATATATATATATATATATATATATATATATATATATATATATATATATATATATATATATACAGTACTTTGCAAAAAAAAAATGGCAGTCATATTGCTCAACTAAATATGCTGAAATTTAATTAAATATGCATGTTCTGCCCCAAATTTGCACTCCACTGAAGTGAGCAAACACTACCAAAAGTAAAAAAAAAAAATTAGCGTAGAGTACAGTCCCTTGATAATAGAGCAGACGACAATTTCTAATGCTAGTGACAGAAAATGGATACAAAGACAAAGTGTATGTTAATTTCACAGCTTTAGAATGAAGGAAATCAAACATGTTCCAACATTTCTAAAACCTTGAACATTCCTGAGCGGACTGTCTACAGAGTTGTGAGTAAATTAAAAGCAGGTAATGGAATCGAGCGAAAAGAAGGTAGGGGGAGGCCAAGAATTTTGAACACAAAGGACTATCGGCGTCTCGCCCAAATCGTTCGGGCTGGGCCAATGAAGAGTGTAGAAAACATACGGCAGCGCGTGATCGAGTTGGAAAGCTCAGAGGTATCTAATGCTACTGTCAACCGGGAGCTACACAGGATGAATTACACAAAAAAGCGGGTAATTTCGTCGCCATTGCTCACAGAGACTCACAAACAGATGCGCTTGAACTGATGCCACGAAAACAAAAAATTGTCATGGGACAATGTGATTTTTTTCAGATGAATGTTCTGTTTAGTCTTATCCTGCTGAAATAAATATTTGGACGAAAGACTCTGTAACGCCTGTGTACCAGCGACCGAAACATACCCAGAAATTCCATCTTTGGGGAGGGGTGTCAGCAAGAGGTGCCACCCCACTGTGTGTTTTCACAGGAATTCTCACGAAAGAAAGGCACATCGACATACTAGAGGGACACCTTCTGCCATTTATGCAGATCATGTACCACGATGGGTGCACATTTCAACATGACAATGACCCAAAGCATACAGCTCATACCACCAAAGCATGGCTGCAAGAGAAGAATGTGATAGTGCTGAAGTGGCCCAGCAACAGTCCCGACCTAAACCCAATTGAAAACGTTTGGGTACTTGTTACGTGCAGTCTTTGATATCTTACAATATTATACATTGGTATACTTGTTATGTTCGCAAATATTTTGTAAACAAAATAGATACTTTTTAGTGCTTAAGGAAAAGTCATTATTGAGTTACTTCCCTTGAAAGTTGTGTCGTCTCTTTCGATCGAACTCCGCGGATGAATCCAGTTTTACTGCGATTTATTCTTTGTTTGGGTAGTAATAGATTGTTCTTGCTTCAGAATATCTATGGCCAGAATTTATGTGTATTGTTTGTCTGTGTAGGACGAGTCTGTCTTATATCTGTATATCTTTACATATCTAAGTCGAACTATATGTTCTTTTGTCTCTAGAGAGGTCAAAGGCTGTTCGGCGGATGTGTCGCTATGGAGGTGTGTTTTGGCTTCGCCCTGATGATGGGCTGTGTTTTTTCTATGTCGGCTTGTCGCCGGAAAAAGTGATCTCTATATTTATGGGGAAAGTGATAGTCGTCTAGACCTATCGTGTATGCTTTACCCCAGTGTTTATTCCTATTGCCAAGGAATGGCAGAATCATATTTCTGATACCAAGGTAATGAAAGATACTCTTTTGAACTCTCGTACGAAGCCACCGTTTTTCGATAGGTACGATTTGTACGTCTGAGAGGATACATTTAACTAGATGAAAAACGACTCTGATTCCTAGCAGCACTATATCCTGTAGAATGCAGTCAATTGTTCATGATAAAATCTACAGAGCAATGAAATGTTTAATGAATGACTAACTTTAAGACAGATTCATTATCTGTATCCAAACGTGAGTGACAGCTCACGAGAGAAGCCATCCTGTAACCAAACATGTAGTGACTTTCAAGAAGAGAAAAGGGATGCCCGTATTATCGCTTGATTAGTCCAGAGATCACTGCTACACATGAGAACCCATTGCTAGCGGTTCAATATAATTATATGGAAAAATCTGTGCTGGACATTATGTTAAGGAATCTTTGCTAGACGAGGTTAGGTCTAGAAGCCATCTTGGATATTGTTTATAATCTGACGTGCTTTGTCAGTAAACTCAGATGATATATATATATGGGCAATACTGAGTGCTTGGCTACTGACAGTCCATTATACTATTATTCTACATGAGTGCCCATGTAACATAACATTGCAAGACCATTTATCCACTGTACCATGATGTATTATGCCAACCTGTGATTTGTCACTATCTGTGCTGTCGAGTGTGTACGTCCAATTAAACTGTAGTAAAGGTACACAGTCGTTGCTGACCTCTGTCTTCCAGCACACACCCATCATTAACACCACTGATTGCTGGGATTGTAGCACTGGTTTGTGTACACTACAGGGGAGCAAACAACACCGATCTTTTACAGTGACCCGAAATATCTTTACAGCGGTGGCCACTATACCCATTACAAGAGGTTGTAATCAGAACACCCAGAGAACTTATCAACTGGTGGACCAGCTTTCTGGGTTTGACCTCGCAGAAGTTCAGAAGTCAACAGATTACTGATACCAGACCGTTTCCTGTGGCTGATACGACACACTTGCAGTATTGGTTTGCTCTTTGTCAACACTTCGTCACGTGACCTGTCAAGTGAATGCAGTATGTAGGTCAGCGTTGTTGACATTTTTACATTAGACATTACAGAGTTTCACAGAACAGTTGGATCAATTCTTGTCAATATTAACAGGAAGACAGTATTATTGAACTAAGAAGTCCGATTTTCATCGATGGATCTTCTTGTTTTCTATATATGAACTTTAATATTTAAGGCCAGAATGTTTAATTGAATAAAGTGGCAGTTTGTTTATTTTCATAAAAATAACTTTGCCATTACTGTAAAACTGAGCCTATTTTGCAACACATACTATCATACACATAATTTATATATTTATGTTTACATGTTATTTGTTTGTATAGTATGTTAGTTTCTATGTCAGCGGGTTGTGTTTAGGTTGGGCGGAGTCCTCACAACAGAATATCCCACGTCATAGAGGGTCCGTTGTGGGCGTTTTCTATAGGTGCAATTTTCTTGATTGAAAATTTGCTGCGACAACTGTTGCTTTTGTGTTAGCTGTGAAGACTGTAATTATTGTTATTTTTGTAATATTTCTTTGTTCTTTAGTTTTGTTTTGAGTTGTTTGTAATTTGTTGGTCTACCCTTTTCTATCTTTCAGTTCTATTCACAATTTATATTCATATACTGTGACGTCATTTGTGTTGTTATCCCTTGCAGATTCAGTGATTATTTTCATTGATTTCCCTATTTGATTTATTTGATTTCTGCAAACGTTCTTGTATTGTCAGTCCTATTTGTACTTTATGTATTCTGTTGGTTGACATATGTTTTATATAGGTGTATTTCATAAGACACTATTGCCTGTGCACTGCACTTGGATTATGGTATAAACCAGTACTTGATTATTATTACTGTTATACAAGACCTTATTAAGGCTTGTGACCCACAGATATTGGGATAGTGTACTGATTAATCAAGTCATTAAGAACTTGTGGTATTATCATTGTTTCAAGTGATTAGTATTATTGTTAGACTTCATGTCTACATTAGAATACTTCATTACACAAGGGAAATCCCTTGATAAAACTGGTCAACAATTAGAAGAATGAACGGTTGCTCAATATGACAAAGCATTAGCTGCAGAAGAGAGAAAAGCTGCTGCTGAAGAGAGAAAAGCTGCTGCTGCTGCTGAAGAGAGAAAAGCTGCTGCTGAAGAGAGAAAAGCTGCTGCTGCTGCTGAAGAGAGAAAAGCTGCTGCTGCTGCTGAAGAGAAAAAAGCTGCTGCAGAAGAGAGAAAAGCTCTGGCTGAAGAGAAAAGATTAGAAAGAGAAGCTGAGGCTGCTGCTGAACAAAAGAAATTGCAGATGCAGGTGGAGCAAAGGAGATTTGAAGCTGAACAAAAAAAATTAGAAAGAGAAGCTGCTGCTGAACAAAAAAGATTAGACAGTGATGCTGAACAAAAAAGATTAGACAGGGAAGCTGAACAAAAAAGATTAGACAGAGAGGCTGAAGAAAAAAAAGCAATAAGAGAACATGAATTTGAGTTAGAGAAATTGAGATTGACAAGTATGAGTAATGTTAATCAGGCATCTAGTGGTAATGGTAAACCTTCTACTTACAAGGTTAAGGTTCCACCGTTCAATCAGTCCAGTGACGATATTACATTCTGGCTGGATAGATTTAAACGTTCTTGTCGTACACATAATGTGGATAAATCACAATACGCTAATCAATTAGCAGAAAACTTGAAAGGTGAATCTTTGACTAGATTATGCCTTGTAGGGGAAGCAGATAAAGATAATTATGATGTCATTAGGGCGGCTTTGATAAAAAAATACCAGCTAAGTGAGGAAGGCTATCGCCTTTTGTTTAAGACGATGGTGCCTGAGACAGGTGTAGAATTCTCAGAATTCACTGCAAAGGCACGTCTCACAGTTGATCGTTGGATTGAGCTTTCCAAAACAGAAAAAACGTATGAAGGACTTATGGATTTGTTGCTCAGAGATAAGATTATGTCATGTGTTAACAAACCATTCCTTGAATTTATACATGAGCGTAAACCCAAATCTCTAAAGGAAATGGAAGAATATTGTTCCCAATATGTCACTGCACACCCCGACGTGACATTTGGCAACACTAAGATTAAGGAGAGTATGCCAGTTGCTTCAGCAACACCATACAATCCCAATTATTCACACAGATTTCAGGGACCTCAAAACAGATTTGATAAAAAAGGTAACCATAATAGTTATCAAAACCAAGGTAACCAATCATTTCAGGGTTCTTCTTCAAAGAACTGGAGACGAGCTGATAGCTCTCGACACAGGGGTGGTCATAATTATAGGAATTTCCGTAGAGGAAGTAATTATAGAAACTATCCGGGTTATCCGTCTTGGAATCAACAAGATCATAATTACAGAGATACTCATTATAATGAATATGATAATGGTAACCAAGGGAACTATGACTCAAACCCAAATAGGGGTTACAATAGAGGTAACAATAACTACAGAGGTGATAATAACCGAGGTAGATCTCAAAACAAAAGACATAAACCACATTTTCAGGCAAACTCTGCTCAACAAGAGTCCCATGAAGCCTATTAACAGAGTAAAGATAATAATGATGCTAGTAATATGGCACGTGCCGCTTTTGATTTTAGGAGAGCATCTCAGTGCCCCCAATGCAAAACATTATTTGAGCCAACCACAGTGTCTACTTTAAGCTGTGGCCATCCTCTTCCTGCTCTTCCGGCATCAGTCGCGCATGATGGAAGAGGTTCTCTTGTCTTACATAAGGGTTTAGTGAATAACAATCCTGTCTCTGTGCTATTTGATTCTGGATGCACCACAATTGGTGTTAGGCAGTCACTCGTAGATCCTTCCCGTGCCACTGGACAAGTAGTCAAATGTGTAACATTTGGCGGCACATTAGAGAAATACTCTACTGCTATCATTAGGATTGCTACTCCTTTCTTTACAGGAGATGTACACGCATGTCTTCTCCCGAATCCGATCGCTGACCTCATCATCGGTCGCATTCATGGAGTCAAAGAATGCACTCCGCAACAAATTTCCGCGTGGGAAAGGCAAAACATGCAGATTGCTAACGCTGTAGTCACTAGAGCTCAGGCTCTTAATATGCCTCAAACTTCATCTACTGAAAATAATGAAGTGCATAACCAAGATGATCCCTTGGTAATTTCTCGTGACTCGTTTATAAAACAGCAAGAAGATGATCCCACTCTGAAGAAATTCTTCATTCTTGCAACTAAAGGTGATCCGAATAAAGACACAAGTCGTAAATCGTGGATTACAAAGAAGAATGGCGTACTTGTACGTATGGTTCAAGACTCCATTACGTCAAGTCATTCTCAAATCCTGGTTCCCAAGAATTTGAGAGTTAAAATTTTGCAGCACGCTCACGGCTCTCAGTGTGCTGGACACATGGGTTTTTCCCGTACTAAGTCAAGAGTCCTTGCGGCTTTCTTTTGGCCATTGGTAAACAAGGACATACGGATTTATTGTCGATCTTGTAAAGTATGTCAGGAAGTTAAATCCAAAGGTCCACGGCATGCTGCACCCATTCAGGCGGCGGACATTCCTATTCGGCCGTTTCAAAAAATGGCCATAGACATTATTGGTCCATTTAAGATCAAGTCTGCCAGAGGACATCAGTTTATCTTGACATGTGTTGACATGTGCACACGTTGGCCAGAGGCTATTCCTCTGAAGAGCATTACTACTGCTGATATTGCAGATGCTCTTTGGCTTATATTTTCTCGTCTGGGGTTCCCCGGAGAGATATTGTCAGACCATGGCACCCAACTAATATCAGATACCATGTCTCAAGTAATGTCTACGCTGCAGATAGATAGATCTTTAAGTAGTATCTACCATCCAATGTCTAATGGTATGGTCGAACGCCTTAATAGAACACTTAAAAACTTACTAGGGAAGATAACTGAGGATCATCCTCAAGACTGGGACAGAGTTTTACCTGCGGCCCTCTTCGCTTACAGAGAGGTACCCAAAGAACATACAGGATTTTCTCCCTTTGAACTCGTCTTTGGCGCGCGTCCGCGCGGCCCTATGTCGTTGCTTCACGATCTCATAACATCTGACAATATTGACGATGACACAAAGTCATCCTACGAATATGTCATCGCGTTGAGACAAAAGATTATCGAAGCATGCAAATTAGCAACTTCTTCTTCTGAATTTGCGAAACAGAAGGCAAGGCAATTTGCCAATAAGAAGAGATGCTTACGACAACTTTGTCCTGGTGACAAAGCATTTGTATTACTACCTTGTAGGGAAAACAGACTACTTATTTCTTGGAAAGGTCCGTACGATATAATATCGAAAATTTCCGATGTCGACTATATTGTCAATATTGATGGGAAGCATAAAACCTTCCACATCAATATGCTTACTGAATTCCATGAACGTCCGGATTATTTGCAACCCATTTTCCAAGCAACGGACAATTCTCCAGTACAACATGGTCATTACTCATCACTGTCCGTGATACAGGATGAGGAAACAAGTTTTTCAGATGTAAATCTTCCTCTTCCAATGATCCCACTTCATTCTAGTGAATCATGGAAGAACGTTACTGTCTCTCCTGATTTGTCTCTAGGAGAACAGCGACAAGTTTCAACTATGTTGCAAACATTTCAGGATGTACTCACTGACATCCCTGGACAAACGCATGTCATTGAACATGACATTGTTCTAACTGACCATACTCCTATTAGGGTTAGACCTTATCCTATACCTATACATTTTCAAGCACAGATCGAGAAAGAGTTGGATGAGATGATAGATTTGAAAATAATCGAACCATCCACCTCTGCATATTCTTCGCCGATGGTTATTGTTCGTAAAAAAGACAATAACATACGTCTTTGCGTTGACTATCGAAAATTGAATCAAGTAACGAAGTTCGATGCCGAACCTATGCCTTTACTGGAAGAGCTACTTACTCGACTCTCCAAATCTCATTTTTTCACTAAACTTGATTTGTCTAAAGGATATTGGCAAGTTCCTTTATCTGAACGCGCCAAACCTCTCACGGCTTTTTCAACACCTAGAGGTTTGTTCCAATGGAATTTTATGCCTTTCGGTCTTATGAACGCACCAGCTACATTCGTACGCATGATGCGCCGAATCCTATCTTATCGGTCAGATGTCATTGCATATCTAGACGACATCTGTCTTTTCAGCGATACTTGGGAAGATCACTATTCAGGGTTAGATGAATTGCTGTCTACTTTGCGCGAGCACAACCTGACAGCGAAACCCTCTAAAGCCTATATTGGTTTTAGCGAAATTTCTTTCCTAGGCCACCGAGTTGGTCATGGTTTCCTAAAGACAGGGGACCATAATACTAGTAAGATACTTAACATCTCAATCCCTAAGACTAAAAAACAGGTGAGAAGTCTGTTAGGTCTTATTCAATTTTATGGCAGATTCATTCAGAATCTATCCTCTATCATGTCACCTCTTTCAACACTTCTAAAGAAAGGTTCGCCTAATATGGTCCACTGGTCTCAGGAATGCCAATGCTCTCTGGATAAGATTAAAACATTGTTTTCAACACCACCTATTTTAGTGCTACCCACTAAAGATAAAACATTCGTTCTTCGTAGTGACGCTTCATCCACTGGGATTGGAGCGGCACTAATGCAAGAGTACTCTGGAACTCTGCATCCTGTAATGTATATTTCCAGAAAACTTAATGCGGCAGAAAGGAATTATTCGGTTTTAGACCGTGAGCTATTAGCTATGGTTTGGTCGATCCTCAAACTACAGAGATTCCTTCTAGGCGCACATTTCATAGTAGAAACCGACCAAAAAGCTCTTACTGCTATACAGAGTAAGAATTTGAAGAGCTCGAGGTCTACTCGATATGCAATTGCTCTTCAACCTTTTCATTTCTCTGTGCGAGCTATTCGTGGATCAGATAATGTGATGGCAGACATTCTGTCAAGATGCCCACATGATTCCATATAACTATTAGGGCTTAGACTTCTTGATATGTCTAGTTCTATAGTAGTTCCTTTTCTATATCATGATAGATACACATTTGTAATTTAATAATATAATGATTGTATCACTACATAGCGGTTCATTGATGTTTATTCACCGCTGTGCTTTGATGATTTTTTCTTCATAAATCATAAATTTAAAATATCTAATACGAAATTATGGTATGATTTTTTAGGCATCGTGTAATTGCCAGAATTGTATTATACTTTGATGACACCTTCCTGGAAAAATATACTTATAGAGAAATAATTTCTCTCAGTTGATGAGACACATTCTCACCAGTCGCTCCATAAGTCGACTTAGCCTCATATTAGGCGTTATATGTATTCCTGATATTTTCATCTGCGCATTATTCATGCGTTGTGAGCCTATTGTACGTTGCTCCTAGATGTATTTCCAAAAAAAAAATGTGCCATTTTTTTTTCCCGGGAGGTGTGGTAAGACTGTTACGTGCAGTCTTTGATATCTTACAATATTATACATTGGTATACTTGTTATGTTCGCAAATATTTTGTAAACAAAATAGATACTTTTTAGTGCTTAAGGAAAAGTCATTATTGAGTTACTTCCCTTGAAAGTTGTGTCGTCTCTTTCGATCGAACTCCGCGGATGAATCCAGTTTTACTGCGATTTATTCTTTGTTTGGGTAGTAATAGATTGTTCTTGCTTCAGAATATCTATGGCCTGAATGTATGTGTATTGTTTGTCTGTGTAGGACGAGTCTGTCTTATATCTGTATATCTTTACATATCTAAGTCGAACTATATGTTCTTTTGTCTCTAGAGAGGTCAAAGGCTGTTCGGCAGATGTGTCGCTATGGAGGTGTGTTTTGGCTTCGCCCTGATGATGGGCTGTGTTTTTCTATGTCGGCTTGTCGCCGGAAAAAGTGATCTCTATATTTATGGGGAAAGTGATAGTCGTCTAGACCTATCGTGTATGCTTTACCCCAGTGTTTATTCCTATTGCCAAGGAATGGCAGAATCATATTTCTGATACCAAGGTAATGAAAGATACTCTTTTGAACTCTCGTACGAAGCCACCGTTTTTCGATAGGTACGATTTGTACGTCTGAGAGGATACATTTAACTAGATGAAAAACGACTCTGATTCCTAGCAGCACTATATCCTGTAGAATGCAGTCAATTGTTCATGATAAAATCTACAGAGCAATGAAATGTTTAATGAATGACTAACTTTAAGACAGATTCATTATCTGTATCCAAACGTGAGTGACAGCTCACGAGAGAAGCCATCCTGTAACCAAACATGTAGTGACTTTCAAGAAGAGAAAAGGGATGCCCGTATTATCGCTTGATTAGTCCAGAGATCACTGCTACACATGAGAACCCATTGCTAGCGGTTCAATATAATTATATGGAAAAATCTGTGCTGGACATTATGTTAAGGAATCTTCGCTAGACGAGGTTAGGTCTAGAAGCCATCTTGGATATTGTTTATAATCTGACGTGATTTGTCAGTAAACTCAGATGATATATATATGGGCAATACTGAGTGCTTGGCTACTGACAGTCCATTATACTATTATTCTACATGAGTGCCCATGTAACATAACATTGCAAGACCATTTATCCACTGTACCATGATGTATTATGCCAACCTGTGATTTGTCACTATCTGTGCTGTCGAGTGTGTACGTCCAATTAAACTGTAGTAAAGGTACACAGTCGTTGGTGTCGATGACTTCCAGCCATACATGAGTGTGAGAAAAGAACATTTGTCAACACCACGAACTCTTTTTATCATTCGCATATTATACACTCAATCTATGTCTACACACCACTGCGTAGGTCAAGTTGACATTCCATACTCAAACCACGAGCAACACAACAACACAGTATTTAACTCCGGTGATGTTCCAGTGAGCTTCAGATCTTTCAGCACGTCTCTTGCTCAGGGCAAGGTGTAACGAACAGTTTTAGTGTATGGGGAAGTAAACTGGAGTACATTAGTAGTTGAAATAGATTTTGAGTTATAGCACTTAGTTGCTTGTTAGCTATCGAATTATTTAGAGAGTATCTCGTGATAGTTTCGAGAGACAGATTACAGACAGCGTGAAAAGCGCTGATATAGTTATTCTGTATTGTTTTGAGTTGGGTGAGAGAAGCTCGCTGCTAGCTCGCAATTGTTTGTGTTGTGTGAACAGTGAGAAAGTCTCGTGTCTGCTTTTGAGCGGGACGAGTGTGTTATCTAGGGAGAGTGTTCCGGGCGTTTTGACCGGGTAGGAAGACAGTGTTTTTGGGAAGTGTGAAATGCCTGTACAGTGCTGAATTTAAAATGTCGACGGATTTTTCGCTGTGGGTACAGCGTAGTATGAAACTGCAGTTTTAATTATTGTGGAAGTGTTTATAACTGCAGTGTACAGTACTTTAGGCCATGAATCATGATAGCTCCTGTGAGAGGATTGTTATTGAGGATTCTTTATAGCGCTGAGTTTAATAAGAGTACTTTAGGCCATGAATCATGATAGCTCCTGTGAGAGGATTGTTATTGAGGATTCTTTATAGCGCTGAGTTTAATAAGAGTACTTTAGGCCATGAATCATGATAGCTCCTGTGAGAGGATTGTTATTGAGGATTCTTTAGAACGCTGAGTTTAATATGAGTACTCTAGGCCATGTATTATGATATCATTGTAGCTGCCGGGTGCGCAGTTATTATGTGGTACTTTATATCTTGTGTTGTGCTGTGAACGGTATTCTATGTGTATTTCATCAATGTGTTGTGATGTGAATAAACCCATATGAAATGTCACCAGTCGTTTACAACCATCCATGACTTTTGTGTACGTACCTGTGGTGTAAACGACTAAACCAACACACGCACTTAATATTACAAGTGTGACAGGGAACTTAACACGTATTTAGAAATAGCCCCGGAGTGGGCGTGGTCTATTTGTATCGAGAACCTGTGCATCGCTTACCAGTAGACTTCTACAGTGTTTGCCTGTGTGGCGTATATGTAGGTATCAACTGTAGACATTACCAGATCCACAACACAACAGTAACGTTAGCAGATAATCAATATTCCCCAAACCAATACGTTATCAGTGCTGCCATATCAGTGATTGGCGATATCACATGACTTTCCATGGGCGTATCTTTAGGGGGGTGTAACACAAGGGTCTTGTATTAAGAGTTTATCAACTAATGATGATGACGTCTGTCTTCCAAAAAGAGAACTTATCAGTACTACTCAAGAATCATTTAAAATAGAATGGACTCAGAGACGTTGAACAATTGAAGAAGGAAGCTGAAAAATACTGGGACAGTCTGACTCACAATTACCTACAAACACTTGTGGGAAGTATGCCTCGCCGCATCCAGGCTTGCCTTGCAGGAGAAGGCAACATTATATTGTACTGAAACAACTGTTAATAGATAGGGGAGATACCAATCTTCCTCTTGACATACAGTTTTTATTATTATTTGCTTCTATGAGTGTGCTGCGTTGCGAAAATATGACTGCCATTTGTTTGCAAAGTACTGTATATATATATATATATATATATATATATATATATATATATATATATATATATATATATATATATATATATATATATATATATATACACACACACATATATATACATACACATATATATATATATACATACATATAATTCTTTTTTGAGAAATCAAAAAATCAGTTTTCAGTAAAACACATTTACAGAAAAGTGTGAACTTACTTTTAGGTTATACTGGAATTTCACAATGGAATTTCATTTCGCACATTTTCAAACAATAAAAGTAAATCACAGAAAATCTGCTTGTACGCGACTGCAGAGAGTCAGTCTGAAAAAAAATATCGTTTGTTGAAGAGCGGAATTCTTGGGAGGCATTGACGTCGTGGCCAGCACTAACAACGCGACTGAAACTAGGGTAAATTCACCCGTTTCAGAGACAATTCTACACTTCCCGAATTCACTTTTAGAGCTTGAAGCTGAGAAGACATTGGACACACTGACCAACACGTACGAGGGACGGTCAAAAAGTAATGCCTCATAATTTGTAATTTCATTCAATAGGCAAGAAAACAGATAAAATTCACATTGAAATGTAGCCCCCAAGTCTGAACTTCAAAAATTTATTTCTCAATGTAGTCTCCGTTATTTGTTACAGTTTTTGTCCATCTTCTCACAAGGGCATGTATCCCCGCACGGTAAAAATGTGTGTCCTTTTTCCTAAACCACTGGCATACGGCGCATTTAAGGGTCTCGGGGTCCTCAAAGTGATGTCCATGAAGATCTTCTTTCAGGGGTCCAAACAGATGGAAGTCAGAAGGTGCAAGATCGGGGCTGTAAGGAGGATGTGGTAATAATGTCCAGCCAAATTCTGCAATTGCATCAATGCGGCGTTTAGCGGTGTGTGGCGTGGCATTATCGTGCAACAGTAGTGCAGTTGTCTGATCTTTTAATGGGTAAAGTCGCCGAAGACAACCTCTAAGCTTCTTCAAAGTTTCAATGTAACGGTCTGCATTCACCGTGTTTCCCTGTTCCAAGAAGTCGAGAAGAATCACACTCTTCTCATCCCAAAACATGGAGGCCATAACTTTCCCTACAGATGGTGAACTTTTGAACTTTTTTCTTGTCGGCGATGTTGTGTGATGCCATTCCACTGACTGCCTCTTGGATTCTGGATAAAAAAATGAACCCAAGTCTCATCACCTGTCACAATATTCGATAAAAACTCTTCTCCTTCAGTTTCGTAACGGTGCAGGAGGTTGATGGCTATGGTTTTCCTTGTTTCTTTATGTCTGTCTGTCAAAATTCTGGGTACCCACCGTGCACAAACTTTTGAATAACCTAGGTCTTTAATGATGTTCTGGACACTGCCTTTACTAATGGAAAACATGGAAAAAAAGTTCATCCAGTGTTTCCCGACTGTCACCACGAATGATGCCATCAACTTGATGAATGTTATGTGGAGTCACTGCGGTAGACGAACGGCCAGTCCGCTTTGCGTCAGCCATTGAGGATTGACCTACTTCAGCTTCGTCATAACGATGTACCCAACGTTGGACAGTGCTAACATCCACTGTTGAATCTCCATAAACATTCTTCAAACGTTCGTGGATGCAAATTGGGGTCTTGCCTTCAGCATTGAGGAATTCTATGACATAACGTTGTTTTAACCGAACGTCTTTGGCAGCCATTTTTAAACTGTTACAGTGGTGCCACCTGTTACTGAAAAAGGTTGGTAATGCTATACAGTGCAGAAGAGTGTTTGAGGAATCCTGCTAAATTTACAAATTGCACACCGATGCAGTATTTACATACATAAAAAATAAGAGGCATTACTTTTTGACCTTCCCTCGTATAAGGAGCCTCAAGTCAAAGCAAACAGCTGAGAAGAAGACAAACTGGCTGTCTCTTGTGAGACGATGTGCTTAGCGATAAACTTCAAGGCACACAGTCCTCGAAATATTGTGTCTGAGGATATGTTTACAAATCTATAGATTGTTAAGCTTATAAATTATCTTAGTATCATGTAAGTTTAACTCCCCCTAGGCTGGTCCCAAGTTCTGCTGAAAAAAGGAGGAGGGCGGCATGCGTGGATGTCGTAAGGTGGCAGCCCGCCCACCTTGTAAGACACTCAGGCCCGTCACCTGTTTACCTTAACAATCGATAACAAGGACAGATGGAGATAACACTGGACTGATCTTAAATGCGTCGTGCTGGCACGAATTACGGACGACATATTACGGATCTTGGAACTGTAGAAGTATTAATGGGAAACAGAAGGAGCTAGTAGAGGGTAGGAGGAAAACACAATTAGAAATGCTGGCTCTGACAGAAACTAAGATAAACGAACAAGAGGAGTTGTGAACCTCGAACGAACGAACGAACGAACGAACGAACTTTATTTTCGAAGGGTAAAGAATTGGACGCGCAGGCCCGTCTAACATTCTGCCCTTCCACTCTCATTAATCGTGCATACTATATCCTTTCATTCCCACATGATGCTTTAAGCACTAATTTAAAGGCATGCAACATTATAAAGTTACCATAACAGCATTAATTTACAATATGCAATCATAATTTAAAAAAATGAGTAGGTTTTTTTTTTTGAAACAAACAAGCTAGTAAATGGGGGGAAAAAGTAATAATAAAATAAAATAAATAAAACAATAAATAAAAATAAATAAATTATGTATACCGACACTCACTCATGCGGTCAATCCATCTACAATTAATCTGTATTTTTGGTATGCGATTACATTCTCACGACTCACATTTCTAAAGTACAGTATTATGTGGGTACATTCACACATACATTACATTATATAATAATATTTTAAAGTTAATATAATAATGATATTACATGGATATAAAACAAATTATTCACACACAAAAATGAGCGGAAGAGGAAAAGAAATGTTGACCTATGGATGAGATGTTGACAGGCAAATACTGTTTCTATGGGGGTAGATAATCAGTGTTGAGGAAGTGTTTGACAAGTGCTTTGTTAAAAGAATATTGTGTAGGTAGGCTTTTTAGGTGGTGTGAAAGGCTGTTCCATAAGTAGGCACCAGAGTAGGCTAGACTCTTTTTGAACAGGTCGATCCTAGGTTTGGGCAGACGTAACTGATGTAATCGTTGTCCCTCCCTTCTACTGGTTTGAAACAATGATCTTAGGTACGACGGGGCATTGTTAGATAGAATTGTGTGTCAGCTTGGCTTTGTTGTAGAGAAGACGTTTTTTTAGCGACAGTATTTTGGGTTCTTTTCCTGTCCTTGTGTGTGGTGTCGTGCGATTATCGGTGATCAGACGCACTGCTCTCTTTTGCAGGGAGTGCAGTCTCTTCGAGGTGGAAGCAGGGCAACAATCCCATAGTGTAGAGCAGTAATCTAGATGTGTCTGTATATGTGAGGTGTAGAACAATAGTCTAGTGTCTGCGTCTAAGAAGTGTTTTATTTTGGCTAGCTGGTACGTCTTTTGTGCTATGTGTTTGGTTAAATTCCGTACATGGGAGTTCCACGTTAAGTGCTGGTCAATCGTGATCCACAGAACTTTGTGTTCTGTTACATGTTCAATTTGTATTGATTCCGCGTGTAGCTGTAGCGATCTTTTGGTGCAGCTTAGGAGTTTCTGTCTGGTGGTAGTCAACATAGATTTCGTTTTTGTTGTGTTTACTGGCATACGATTCATATTACTCCATTTTGTTAGATTGTCTACATCGCTTTGAAGAGTCATTTCAAGTGCCACGCAGTCATTGTCACTAGTGTACATAGTACAATCATCTGCAAAGAGGTCACAAGTTGAATATTTTAGATGTAGTGGCAGGTCGTTGATGAACATTGCGAAGAGTAGGGGCCCAAGAATAGAACCCTGCGGTACTCCTGTAACTACCTTCGAGAAATCTGATGCCGAGTTGTTGTGAAGCACTGACTGTTGTCGATCTGCCAGGAATGATTTGATGATGTTTAGTGGATTAGAGCCTATTCTGAGGGTTTCCAACTTTTGAACCAAGATAGTGTGGTCAATCATGTCAAATGCTTTCTTGAAGTCGACAAAAACCGCACCACATAATTTTCCATCATTTTTGTTCGACAGCCAGTTGTCTGTCATTTTGGTGAGAGCTGTGTGACAGGAATGTTTGGGTCTCAAACCTGACTGGCTATCAATGAGCAGTTTGTTTGTTGTTAAGTGTTGAAATGTGGTGTTGTAAATGTGTTTCTCTAGTGGTTTTGAAAGAGATGATAGAAGGGATATTGGTCTGTAGCTGTTTGGATCGCTATGTGAGCCAGATTTATAGAGGGGGTACACTTTGGCAGATTTAAATGCTGTGGGGAAGTAGTTGTGTGCAATACATTGGTTGTATACATAGGTTAAGGAGTCGCAAATGATGGGCGCAGCGTAACGTAGAATCTTATTGCTGATACCAACAAGCCCAGATGAATTGTTGTTTTTTAATGCCAAGATATATTTGAGAACTTCATGTACTGTTAGAAAAGGAATATGTCTTAGATCTGTTGTGGTGTGTTCAGTGTTGCAGAAGGCTGTCAGTTTACTAATATCGCAGTCCTTTGGCTTTAGTGTCGACTTGAGAAGGCTAATTTCTGTTTTGAAGTGGTTGCTAAAATGAGTTGCCGTGAGGAAGCAGCTTTTTGGTAAAGAGTTTAGTGACTTTGATTTGTGTGTTAGTGTTCTAATGGCGGCCCAGACTTCTTTGCTGTTTGCTTTGTCTTGAATCATCTTTCTGAAATGTAGTTTCTTTTCCTGACGAATGAGGTATTGTACTTTGTTTCTAAGCATCCGATACCTGCATAAATCTTTGAGCTTATGTCCTTCATCCCGCTCTCTCATTGTTGATAGTATTTCGTTGGTTATCCATGGGGTCTTTCTATGTTTTTGACCCGAACCTGCTTTATAGGAACATGTTTGTCGAATACGTTGTTGAAAGTTTGTGTCCAGTATGTTATGGCTTCTTCTGGATGCGGAAGTTGGTACATGTATGAGAGAGGGGATATTTGTAGGTCTTGTAGGAATAATTGAATGTTAAAGTTTTTGAAATTCCTGTAATGGACTGTGATGTGTTCCGTTTTAGGTGCTTTAAACCCCTTTCTCGTCCAGGTACAACAAATAGGATAGTGGTCACTTAATGATGTCTGTGGGACTGTGCATTCTATAATGTTTTCTGGGCAGGTCGTATAGATATGATCAATTAGTGTAGATGATGAGTCTGTTACTCTCGTGGGTTGATTGATTAACTGTATGAGGTTGTATGAGATGGTGATATCATTCCACGTGTTGTTCGGTTTGTGAAGGTCAATATTGAAATCCCCCAGTAGAATAATTTCCTTCGAAGAAGCCCAAACGTTGTCCATCATTCGTGAGAATGTGTCAAACCATACAGTAGAAGAGCTAGGGTTTCGGTACAGGTAACCAATTAAAACGGGGGTCAGGTTGGGGAGTTTTATTTCCAGCCATAAACATTCAATGCCAGTATGTTCTAGATCATCACGGCGTCTGTACTGAAGAGATGTTGAGATGTATATGACTAGCCCTGTTTCATGTTGTCTGTTAGGATCCCTGCGAATGGTGGTGAATCCATTAATCCTAATTTCGTCATCTGTAATTTTATCATTGAGACGGGTTTCAGAAAAACCAAATATGTGGAAGTTTTGTTGGAGGGAGGTGGAGACTTCAGAAAGCTTACCTAGCAGGTGGTAAATGTTTAAAGCCCTGATAGTTTAAGCCATGAATTAGTGGTATTGCCTATATTTTGATTAGAGTTTTTGCACTCGGACATGATAATAGTCAATAGGAAAGAAATAATGAGGGGAGTAGGAATGAGTAAGAAGCAATAAAATTGGTACACAATGGTTTATACAAAATTGTAGACAAGTAATAAAATATGCACTGCTAGAGTCCGTGGACACTGTTTACAGTATCTTAATGTTTGCAAAAAGTGTGGTTTTTATCTTAAAATACAGTCTGTTCCGAACAAAAAGGAATATTTTTACTTCAACCACAGTCAATGTAGAGAATTAATCCTTCCGGGACAGTTAAAGGTCCACGCTATGACTTAGTTAGTTAGTTTTGTGAGGATTTCCTAATTTTCCTCAATATGAAAAAACGAAGGTGCAGATGTATAAAAGATGTAAAAAAGATGTAAAAGAGAATGGTGAGCGTAGGAATGAGAGGAATAAGCACAGAGATAATAATAATAAGAAAACAATAGTATTAATACGATAGAGTTATTACTAAATCGGAAACAAATTTAGATACGCCCTGCTCTGACGAACAGAAAGAAATGTTTAAACAGACAATGTAATAAAAAAAAAAAAAAAAAAAATTATTAACATCCAAAAGTGACAGTTAAAAGTTCTACGCTGATACTCAGCTATGTCTTTTATCTCAGGACAAAGGTCACTAAAATGCTTCCGAAGAGAACGCGTCAGGTCGAATGTTACACTGCAAACTTGTTTTAAAAAAACAGTTTTAAGTTGCTTGGTTTTAATCTTGTTCTGTAGAGCCGTTTATAGACAGACATCTGAAGAGCCTGCATTAATATTTCTGGACTATATTGAGTCAGTTGCCGTAAAACGGATGAACTGTGAGAATTCCGTTCTGTGCGGGTGGAGACGGGGTGAGAAAACTCCCATTTTCTTGCTGTAGTTCCTGCGTTGCTGATACACTCCCCTTTAATCTGATTTCCAATAAATGCAATTAAACGTTAATGTTATTAAGGCCTTTGAAACCACCGCTGATAACGGCGCTAAGTCTAAAGGTTATATAATCTGTTTACACCCACTGTTGCGAGTGTAGTGGTTTGGTCTATATCATCGCCACACAGGCTAATTCAATATATGTGTGCTGCTGTCCTGTCACTGTGTCTGGAATGTTGACCTGGGTGTGTGTTGATATGTTCGCACACCACGGTACGTACATAAGAGTACATGCAGGAGTCAAAAAAGGGTTGCAAACGTCTAGAACAGTTCGATACTGTTTATTCCGTACAACACAGACACGATGACATAAATGACACACATTCGACAGCAAAACACGAATCATATAATTTCCACATTGCATTAAATATATATAATACGGCCTGTCCACATCCTGGCCTAAACAGTACTTCAACACGCACTAAAGCCTGCATCATCCGGCAGCTTCATTAATCTTCACAATATGGCCTACAAAAGTACTTCAATACATAGCGAAGCCTGCATCACCCGGCAGCTTCATTAATCTTCACAATATGGCCTACAAAAGTACTTCAATACATAGCAAAGCCTGCATCACACGGCAGCTATAGTAATCTTCAAAATATGGCCTACAAAAGTACCTTAATACACAGCGAAGCCTGCATCACCCGGCAGCTTCATTAATCTTCACAATATGGCCTACAAAAGTACCTTAATACACAGCGAAGCCTGCATCACCCGGCAGCTTCATTAATAAGGTTCATATGGCCTAAACAAATCTTCACTGCAGTGTATCACATAGGCTGTACACACAGCGAAATATATAAGTCGACATTTTCTCAAATCCTACGTAGGAAGACTGTTACGTGCAGTCTTTGATATCTTACAATATTATACATTGGTATACAATGTTCGCAATATGTTCGCAAATATTTTGTAAACAAAATAGTGCTTAAGGAAAAGTCATTATTGAGTTACTTCCCTTGAAAGTTGTGTCGGCTCTTTCGATCGAACTCCGCGGATAAATCCAGTTTTCTGCGATTTATTCTTTGTTTGGGTAGTAATAGATTGTTCTTGCTTCAGAATATCTATGGCCTGAATTTATGTGTATTGTTTGTCTGAGTAGGACGAGTCTGTCTTATATCTGTATATCTTTACATATCTAAGTCGAACTATATGTTCTGTTGTCTCTAGAGAGGTCAAAGGCTATTCGGCGGATGTGTCGCTAGAGTGTGGTGTGATTTGGCTTCGTCCTGATAGGGACTGTGTTTTCTATGTCGGCCTGTCGCCGGGGAAAAAGTGATCTCAGTATTTGTGGGGAAAGTGATAGTCGTCTAGACCTATCGTGTATACTTTACCCAGTGTTTATTCGTATTGCCAAGGAATGGCAGAATCATATTTCTGATACCAAGGTAATAAAAGATACTCTTATGAACTCTCGTACGAAGCCACCATTTTCGATAGGTACGATTTGAATGTCTAAGAGAATATATTTGACTCGATGAAAACGACTTCGATTCCTAGCAGCACTATACCCTGTAGAATGCAGTCAATTGTTCATGACCAAATCTACAGAGCAATGAAAGATTTAATGAATGACTAACTTTAGGACAGATTCATTATCTGTATCCAAACGTGAGTGACAGCTCACGAGTGAAGCCATCTTGGAACCAAAACATGTAGTGACTTTCAAGAAGAGAAAAGGGATGCCCGTATTATCGCTTGATTAGTCCAGAGATCACTGCTACACATGAGAACCCATTGCTAGCGGTTCAATATTATTATATGGAAAAATATGTGCTGAACATTATGTTGGAGAATCGTCGCTAGACGAGATTAGGTCTAGAAGCCATCTGAAATATTATTTATAAGCTGACGTGCTCAGTCAGTGAAGTCAGTTGATATATATGTATGGGCGATACTGAGTGCTTGGCTACTGACAGTCCATTATACAATTATTCTACATGAGTGCCCATGTAACATTGCAAGACCATTTATCCACTGTACTATGATGTATTATGCCAACCTGTGATTTGTCACTATCTGTGCTGTCGAGTGTATACGTCCAATTAAACTGTAGAAAGGTACACAGTCGTTGGTGTCGATGACTTCCAGCCATACATGAGTGTGAGAAAAGAACATTTGTCAACACCACGAACCCTTATTATCATTCGCACATTATACACTCAATCCATGTCTACACACCACTGCGTAGGTCAAGTTGACATTCCATACACTACAGTGGAGCAAACAACACCATAGAGATCTTATCAACTGATGATGATGATGTCTGCTTCCATCCACTTATATTTATCTTTTGGTGGATATCACTAACTGGAATAAATAGAGGACTTTATCAACTGGTGGACCAGCTTTCTGGGTTTGACCTCGCAGAAGTTCAGAAGTCAACAGATTACCGATACCAGACCGTTTCCTGTGGCTGATACGACATACTTGCAGTATTGGTTTGCTATTTGTCAACACTTTGTCACGTGACCTGTCAAGTGAATGTAGTATGTAGGTCAGCGTTGTTGACATTTTTACATTAGACATTACAGAGTTTCACAGAACAGTTGGATCAATTCTTGTCAATATTAACAGGAAGACAGTATGAGTGAGTGAACTAAGAAGTCCTATTTTCATCGATGGATCTTCTTGTTTTCTGTATATGAACTTTAATATTTAAGGCCAGAATGTTTAATTGAATAAAGTGGCAGTTTGTTTATTTTCATAAAAATAACTTTGCCATTACTGTAAAACTGAGCCTATTTTGCAACACATACTATCATACACATAATTTATATATATTTATGTTTACATGTTATTTGTTTGTATAGTATGTTAGTTTCTATGTCAGCGGGTTGTGTTTAAGGTTGGGCGGCGTCCTCACAACAGTATATCCCACGTCATAGAGGGTCCGTTGTGGGCGTTTTCTATAGGTGCAATTTTCTTGATTGAAAATTTGCTGCGACAACTGTTGCTTTTGTGTTAGCTGTGAAGACTGTAATTATTGTTATTTTTGTAATATTTCTTTGTTCTTTAGTTTTGTTTTGATTTGTTTGTAATTTGTTGGTCTAACCTTTTCTATCTTTCAGTTCTATTCACAATTTATATTCATATACTGTGACGTCATTTGTGTTGTTATTCTTTGCAGATTCAGTGATTATTTTCATTGATTTCCCTATTTGATTTATTTTGATTTCTGCAAACGTTCTTGTATTGTCAGTCCTATTTGTACTTTATGTATTCTGTTGGTTGACATATGTTTTATATAGGTATATTTCATAAGACACAATTGCCTGTGCACTGCACTTGGATTATGGTATAAACCAGTACCTGATTATTATTACTGTTATACAAGACCTTATTAAGGCTTGTGACCCACAGATATTGGGATAGTATACTGATTAATCAAGTCATTAAGAACTTGTGGTATTATTATTATTTCAGGTGATTAGTATTATTATTGTTAGACACCATGTCTACATTAGAATACTTCATTATACAAGGGAAAGCCCTTGATAAAACTGGTCAACAATTAGAACAATGGGCTGTTGCTCAATATGACAAAGCATTAGCTGCAGAAGAGAAAAAAGCTGCTGCAGAAGAGAGAAAAGCTATGGCGGAAGAGAAAAGATTAGAAAGAGAAGCTGAGGCTGCTGCTGAACAAAAGAAATTGCAGATGCAGGTGGAGGAAAGGAGATTTGAAGCTGAACAAAAAAAATTAGAAAGAGAAGCTGCTGCGGAACAAAAAAGATTAGACAGTGAAGCTGAACAAAAAAGATTAGACAGGGAAGCTGAACAAAAAAGATTAGACAGAGAGGCTGAAGAAAAAAAAAGCAATAAGAGAACATGAATTTGAGTTGGAGAAATTAAGATTGACAAGTATGAGTAATGTTAATCAGGCATCTAGTGGTAATGGTAAACCTTCTACTTACAAGGTTAAGGTTCCACCGTTCAATCAGTCCAGTGACGATATTACATTCTGGCTGGATAGATTTGAACGTTCTTGTCGTACACATAATGTGGATAAATCACAATACGCTAATCAATTATCAGAAAACTTGAAAGGTGAATCTTTGACTAGATTATGCCTTGTAGGAGAAGCAGATAAGGATAATTATGATGTCATTAGGGCGGCTTTGATAAAAAAATATCAGCTAAGTGAGGAAGGCTATCGCCTTTTATTTAAAACGATGGTGCCTGAGACGGGTGTAGAATTCTCAGAATTCACTGCAAAGGCACGTCTCACAGTTGATCGTTGGATTGAGCTTTCCAAAACAGAAAAAACGTATGAAGGACTTATGGATTTGTTGCTCAGAGATAAGATTATGTCATGTGTGAACAAACCTTTCCTTGAATTTATACATGAGCGTAAACCCAAATCTCTAAAAGAAATGGAAGAATATTGTTCCCAATATGTCACTGCACACCCCGACGTGACTTTTGGCAACACTAAGATTAAGGAGAGTATGCCAGTTGCTTCAGCAACACCATACAATCCCAATTATTCACACAGATTTCAGGGACCTCAAAACAGATTTGATAAAAAAGGTAACCATAATAGTTATCAAAACCAAGGTAACCAATCATTTCAGGGTTCTTCTTCAAAGAACTGGAGACGACCTGATAGCTCTCGACACAGGGGTGGTCATAATTATAGGAATTTCCGTAGAGGAAGTAATTATAGAAACTATCAGGGTTATCCGTCTTGGAGTCAACAAGATCATAATTACAGAGATACTCATTATAATGAATATGATAATGGTAACCAAGGGAACTATGACTCAAACCCAAATAGGGGTTACAATAGAGGTAACAATAACTACAGAGGTGATAATAACCGAGGTAGATCTCAAAACAAAAGACATAAACCACATTTTCAGGCAAACTCTGTACAACAAGAGTCCCATGAAGCCTATAAACAGAGTAAAGATAATAATGATGCTAGTAATATGGCATGTGCCGCTTTTGATTTTGGGAGAGCATCTCAGTGCCCCCAATGCAAAACGTTATTTGAGCCAACCACAGTGTCTACTTTAAGCTGTGGCCATCCTCTTCCTGCTCTTCCGGCATCAGTCGCGCATGATGGAAGAGGTTCTCTTGTCTTACATAAGGGTTTAGTGAATAACAATCCAGTCTCTGTGCTATTTGATTCTGGATGCACCACAATTGGTGTTAGGCAGTCACTCGTAGATCCTTCCCGCGCCACTGGACAAGTAGTCAAATGTGTAACATTTGGCGGCACATTAGAGAAATACTCTACTGCTATCATTAGGATTGCTACTCCTTTCTTTACAGGAGATGTACACGCATGTCTTCTTCCGAATCCGATCGCTGACCTCATCATCGGTCGCATTCATGGAGTCAAGGAATGCACTCCGCAACAAATTTCCACGTGGGAAAGGCAAAACATGCAGATTGCTAACGCTGTAGTCACTAGAGCTCAGGCTCTTAATATGCCTCAAACTTCATCTACTGAAGATAATGAAGTGCATAACCAAGATAATCCCTTGGTAATTTCTCGTGACTCGTTTATAAAACAGCAAGAAGATGATCCCACTCTGAAGAAATTCTTCATTCTTGCAACTAAAGGTGATCCGAATAAAGACACAAGTCGTAAATCGTGGATTACAAAGAAGAATGGCGTACTTGTACGTATGGTTCAAGACTCCATTACGTCAAGTCATTCTCAAATCCTGGTTCCCAAGAATTTGAGAGTTAAAATTTTGCAGCACGCTCACGACTCTCAGTGTGCTGGACACATGGGTTTTTCCCGTACTAAGTCAAGAGTCCTTGCGGCTTTCTTTTGGCCATTGGTAAACAAGGACATACGGATTTATTGTCGATCTTGTAAAGTATGTCAGGAAGTTAAATCCAAAGGTCCACGGCATGCTGCACCCATTCAGGCGGCGGACATTCCTATTCGGCCGTTCCAAAAAATGGCTATAGACATTATTGGTCCATTTAAGATCAAGTCTGCCAGAGGACATCAGTTTATCTTGACGTGTGTTGATATGTGCACACGTTGGCCAGAGGCTATTCCTCTGAAGAGCATTACTACTGCTGATATTGCAGATGCTCTTTGGCTTATATTTTCTCGTCTGGGGTTCCCCGGAGAAATATTGTCAGACCATGGCACCCAACTAATATCAGATACCATGTCTCAAGTAATGTCTACTCTGCAGATAGATAGATCTTTAAGTAGTATCTACCATCCAATGTCTAATGGTATGGTCGAACGCCTTAATAGAACACTTAAAAACTTACTGGGGAAGATAACTGAGGATCATCCTCAAGACTGGGACAGAGTTTTACCTGCGGCCCTCTTCGCTTACAGAGAGGTACCCAATGAACATACCGGATTTTCTCCCTTTGAACTCGTCTTTGGCGCGCGTCCGCGTGGCCCTATGTCGTTGCTTCACGATCTCATAACATCTGACAATATTGACGATGACACAAAGTCATCCTACGAATATGTCATCGCGTTGAGACAAAAGATTATCGAAGCATGCAAATTAGCAACTTCTTCTTCTGAATTTGCGAAACAGAAGGCAAGGCAATTTGCCAATAAGAAGAGATGCTTACGACAACTTTGTCCTGGTGACAAAGCATTTGTATTACTACCTTGTAGGGAAAACAGATTACTTATTTCTTGGAAAGGTCCGTACGATATAATATCGAAAATTTCCGATGTCGACTATATTGTCGATATTGATGGGAAGCATAAAACCTTCCACATCAATATGCTTACTGAATTCCATGAACGTCCGGATTATTTGCAACCCATTTTCCAAGCAACGGACAATTCTCCAGTACAACATGGTCATTACTCATCACTGTCCGTGATACAGGATGAGGAAACAAGTTTTTCAGATGTAAATCTTCCTCTTCCAATGATCCCACTTCATTCTAGTGAATCATGGAAGAACGTTACTGTCTCTCCTGATTTGTCTCTAGGAGAACAGCGACAAGTTTCAACTATGTTGCAAACATTTCAGGATGTACTCACTGACAGCCCTGGACAAACGCATGTCATTGAACATGACATTGTTCTAACTGACCACACTCCTATTAGGGTTAGACCTTATCCTATACCTATACATTTTCAAGCACAGGTCGAGAAAGAGTTGGATGAGATGATAGATTTTGAAAATAATCGAACCATCCACCTCTGCATATTCTTCGCCGATGGTTATTGTGCGTAAAAAAGACAATAACATACGTCTTTGCGTTGACTATCGAAAATTGAATCAAGTAACGAAGTTCGATGCCGAACCTATGCCTTTACTGGAAGAGCTACTTACTCGACTCTCCAAATCTCATTTTTTCACTAAACTTGATTTGTCTAAAGGATATTAGCAAGTTCCTTTATCTGAACGCGCCAAACCTCTCACGGCTTTTTCAACACCTAGAGGTTTGTTCCAATGGAATTTTATGCCTTTCGGTCTTATGAACGCACCAGCTACATTCGTACGCATGATGCGCCGAATCCTATCTTATCGGTCAGATGTCATTGCATATCTAGACGACATCTGTCTTTTCAGCGATACTTGGGAAGATCACTATTCGGGGTTAGATGAATTGCTGTCTACTTTGCGTGAGCACAACCTGACAGCGAAACCCTCTAAAGCCTATATTGGTTTTAGCGAAATTTCTTTCCTAGGCCACCGAGTTGGTCATGGTTTCCTAAAGACAGAGGACCATAATACTAGTAAGATACTTAACATCTCAATCCCTAAGACTAAAAAACAGGTGAGAAGTCTGTTAGGTCTTATTCAATTTTATGGCAGATTCATTCAGAATCTATCCTCTATCATGGCACCTCTCTCAACACTTCTAAAGAAAGGTTCGCCTAATGTGGTCCACTGGTCTCAGGAATGCCAATGCTCTCTGGATAAGATTAAAACATTGTTTTCAACACCACCTATTTTAGTGCTACCCACTAAAGATAAGACATTCGTTCTTCGTAGTGACGCTTCATCCACTGGGATTGGAGCGGCACTAATGCAAGAGTACTCTGGAACTCTGCATCCTGTAATGTATATTTCCAGAAAACTTAATGCGGCAGAAAGGAATTATTCGGTTTTAGACCGTGAGCTATTAGCTATGGTTTGGTCGATCCTCAAACTACAGAGATTCCTTCTAGGCGCACATTTCATAGTAGAAACCGACCAAAAAGCTCTTACTGCTATACAGAGTAAAAATTTGAAGAGCTCGAGGTCTACTCGATATGCAATTGCTCTTCAACCTTTTCACTTCTCTGTGCGAGCTATTCGTGGATCAGATAATGTGATGGCAGACATTCTGTCAAGATGCCCACATGATTCCACATAACTATTAGGGCTTAGACTTCTTGATATGTCTAGTTCTATAGTAGTTCCTTTTCTATATCATGATAGATACACATTCGTAATTTAATAATATAATGATTGTATCACTACATAGCGGTTCATTGATGTTTATTCACCGCTGTGCTTTGATGATTTTTTCTTCATAAATCATAAATTTAAGATATCTAATACGAAATGATGATATGAATTTTTTTTTAGGCATTGTGTAATTGCCAGAATTGTATTATACTTTGATGACACCTTCCTGGAAAAATATACTTGTAGAGAAATAATTTCTCTCAGTTTATGAGACACATTCTCACCAGTCGCTCGATAAGTCGACTTAGCCTCATATTAGGCGTTATAGGTATTCCTGATATTTTCATCTGCGCATTATTCATGCGTTGTGAGCCTATTGTACGTTGCTCCTAGATGTATTTCAAAAAAAAAAAAAAATGTTCCATTTTTTTTTTTTCCCGGGAGGTGTGGTAAGACTGTTACGTGCAGTCTTTGATATCTTACAATATTATACATTGGTATACTTGTTATGTTCGCAAATATTTTGTAAACAAAATAGTGCTTAAGGAAAAGTCATTATTGAGTTACTTCCCTTGAAAGTTGTGTCGGCTCTTTCGATCGAACTCCGCGGATAAATCCAGTTTTCTGCGATTTATTCTTTGTTTGGGTAGTAATAGATTGTTCTTGCTTCAGAATATCTATGGCCTGAATTTATGTGTATTGTTTGTCTGAGTAGGACGAGTCTGTCTTATATCTGTATATCTTTACATATCTATGTCGAACTATATGTTCTGTTGTCTCTAGAGAGGTCAAAGGCTATTCGGCGGATGTGTCGCTAGAGTGTGGTGTGATTTGGCTTCGTCCTGATAGGGACTGTGTTTTCTATGTCGGCCTGTCGCCGGGGAAAAAGTGATCTCAGTATTTGTGGGGAAAGTGATAGTCGTCTAGACCTATCGTGTATACTTTACCCAGTGTTTATTCGTATTGCCAAGGAATGGCAGAATCATATTTCTGATACCAAGGTAATAAAAGATACTCTTATGAACTCTCGTACGAAGCCACCATTTTCGATAGGTACGATTTGAATGTCTAAGAGAATATATTTGACTCGATGAAAACGACTTCGATTCCTAGCAGCACTATACCCTGTAGAATGCAGTCAATTGTTCATGACCAAATCTACAGAGCAATGAAAGATTTAATGAATGACTAACTTTAGGACAGATTCATTATCTGTATCCAAACGTGAGTGACAGCTCACGAGTGAAGCCATCTTGGAACCAAAACATGTAGTGACTTTCAAGAAGAGAAAAGGGATGCCCGTATTATCGCTTGATTAGTCCAGAGATCACTGCTACACATGAGAACCCATTGCTAGCGGTTCAATATTATTATATGGAAAAATATGTGCTGAACATTATGTTGGAGAATCGTCGCTAGACGAGATTAGGTCTAGAAGCCATCTGAAATATTATTTATAAGCTGACGTGCTCAGTCAGTGAAGTCAGTTGATATATATGTATGGGCGATACTGAGTGCTTGGCTACTGACAGTCCATTATACAATTATTCTACATGAGTGCCCATGTAACATTGCAAGACCATTTATCCACTGTACTATGATGTATTATGCCAACCTGTGATTTGTCACTATCTGTGCTGTCGAGTGTATACGTCCAATTAAACTGTAGAAAGGTACACAGTCGTTGGTGTCGATGACTTCCAGCCATACATGAGTGTGAGAAAAGAACATTTGTCAACACCACGAACCCTTATTATCATTCGCACATTATACACTCAATCCATGTCTACACACCACTGCGTAGGTCAAGTTGACATTCCATACACTACAGTGGAGCAAACAACACCATAGTGATCTTATCAACTGATGATGATGATGTCTGCTTCCATCCACTTATATTTATCTTTTGGTGGATATCACTAACTGGAATAAATAGAGGACTTTATCACATACATTATCCAAAAAACACTGGGACTCGACCTACACGGTCCACGCCCAAAACACAACTCCCAAATCACACACTAGTCCCGCCAAAAAAACCCGTCACGAGATTCGGTTGTCTTGAACACCGTTCTCGATAACACATGCAGACTAGCGAGCTATTCACATGACTCAAAACAGTACAGAATAAATACATTAAACAGCGTTCACACGCTTATCTGTACTCTGTCACCCGAAAGTAGGAAAAGATAATTCTATCCTAAAGTCAAACAAGTATCCGCTTAATCAAGCGTTGCAACTCGAAATTTAATTTGTCTAAAAAACCATTCTAAAGATTACTTCCCCTTCCATAAGTTCCACTTGCAACAGTTGCGATTAAGTGAATGGGTGTTACTTGTAGTCCAATCTGTCCATCTGTCCAGTGGTGTCTGTTGTGCAGTTAGCAGCTGGCGGGACTGTTGTGTGGGCAGTGGGGGATACATTTGGTCATAAAGGTTAGCGTGGGAGGTGGGCTTAAATGTAGCTTTTCTAGATACTTGCTTGTCAGCTGAGGACGGTGATTGATGGTTATGAGCTGTTGTGACTGGGTTTACTAAGTTAAGTGTATAATTTGTGTCCCTGGTGAATGAATGTGTGTGTTTCTGGTGTGTCCTCTGAGGAAACTTTAAATTTTTGGCTAGGTAGCTGGTCCCTAGTTTAGAAGTGTGCACCTGATCTCTGTATAGCAGTTTTTTTGGCGCACCTGACTTAGATGTGAAAAAGGGTGTGTTGTTTATGAAAGACGTGTTATGCTTTGAACAAAAAGTGTAAAGCACCTTGTTGTTGATATCCACAGTTTGGCGTGCTTTACCATAGCTAGGTGGAATAATTGACGAAATATATGTGGATGTGTTGGGAAATTTTTGTTTTATGGTGTCAATCATTCTGGAGATGTCTGATAGGTTAAGAGTGTGTCCATTTGTGCTGTCGTTTATCCCTACGTGTATTGTTGTTTTCTTTATGTTGGTGTTTGTGTTGAGACGGCTTATTTCATTGATAACTCCTACTATTCCGGCTCCAGGTAATGGCAACATGCTGCTCTACAGTGGAGTCTTTACAAGTAAAAGATCTAAATGGGGTGTGGTTTGTGATGCTTCTAAAAGTTAAAGAAATAACATTATGGTATGGAACTTTGTCTCAGAACGCATTATGGTGCTAGACTCTGAAAGAAGGAACCATACAACCAAGCGAACCCCAATCAATATATATATATATATATATATATATATATATATATATATATATATATATATATATATATATATATATATATATATATATATATATATATTATATATATATATATATATATATATATATATATATATATATATATGTGTGTGTGTGTGTGTGTGTATGTGTGTGTGTGTGTGTGTGTGTGTGTGTGTGTGTGTGTGTGTGTGTGTGTGTGTGCGTATGTGTGCGTGTGTACACACGAGTGTATTTGTGTAAGAAATATCTAAAATATCAAGGTTAAAAAAATGATAACCAAAAAAGTATAGTTTATTGTCTTAGCTTGTATATCTTAATATTTAGAATTTGTCTTCATCAGAAGATGGTTGTGGAGGAGAAGTTAACAATCAAATAAGCTCTGCTTCAGCGCTAGGTCTTTCTTTATTCGTAGTTAATTTGTTGTTAGAGCCTCGTTTTACTGGTGCAGGGCCTGCACGGAATCTTGACTTTTCCCCCACACGTCAGAAGTTGAGTGGATTCCTGTGGGTAAAGAATGTGAAAAATAATTACATTTTCTACTAATTTTCTATTACTTTCAATTACTTAATGCTGAACAGCGACAGCCTGTGCTATTCAAGCCGGCAAGCGATTTGCACCGGATGAGTGAAGTTGATAATATCAATAAATCTTGAAAGTAGGAATGTTGATGCCGTTTAATGCGAAGTTAAGCGCACAGGTTAAAGTAGATCTAGGAATGCAAATTATACGTATCTATAAAGTGAATGGTAAGTTGAATGAGAGACGAAAGAACTGCAGAAAAATCGTTCTCGTACCATTGCTAAAGAGTTATAATCAAGCACACAGATTAAGAAACAAAATCTAATGTTACCAACGAAACTGGGCTATGTTTACGCCAAACAGTATACCTATCAAGATGTGGAATCATACAGATATCTTGACAGAAATATGAACAAGGTTGGAGCAACAGATAATCATGCTGAAATTAGAATATAAAAGGCAAGAGGGGCTTTCATTAGGAAATATATGGATATTAAAAGAAATTGAGTCAAGTAAAACAATAAAAAAGGAATATTTAATTGAAATGTCAAGTCCGTTCTATTGTATATCTGTAAAACATGGACAGCAGCAAATGTGACAACCAGAAAGAGAAATGATTGTCATAAATAAGTGCGTGCGTAGAACAGAAGGATTGAATGGTCCTATAACAATATCAATAATGTGGTACTGACGTCAAAGTAGCAGACAAACAACTAGTGAAACAACAACTGACGTTAAATAGGTCACGTGTTAAGAACATTTGTTGATAGCATTACAAAGTTGTTCCTATTGTGACAACCCCAGGGTAAGAGACATATCTAAAGATAAAGGTAGTCCTATAACAGATACTGCCGTAGGGAGTCAAGTGTTCGATACTTCACTGTTCTAGGTTCTGTTTCGACAAGTAGGGTGACGAGTTCTTTTTCTATCTGCCTTTGCCTTCCCTAACGCAAGAGCAGCATCAGGTGTCCATTAACATGTGATTAGACTTGAACGTGCAGCACCCGTCTTTCGAACCCAAGAAATAGGGGGAGATCACACCATATATGGAGAAGAGATGTGGTGATAGACATAAAGAAGTCATCGAAAGACTATGAACTGATGGCACAGACCAGGAAGGCATGGCATGTTTTATTGAGAACCTGATCTCCACGGTGTGCTGAAGGGTACTTACGATGGTGACATACCCGCTGGTTTTCTGGTAATACGAGAGTAACAGGCGGTAGACATGTTGATTCTAACAATGACACTCGCATAAAATTAATAGTAAATGTATAGTCACAACGTTTAATGTTGGTGGTACTATGTACCTTTAGGGATTCAATTGTCATTGAAAAACATGTTTGGATGTAGGACTATTATTACGCTAATTTTTTTTTTTTTAAACAAAATTTTGCCTCGTTTAGGCGAGGCGCGTCCCGTTCAATCTAGCCGGTTATATCAGGGCGCATGTCCAAATATAAAAGAAATTTAGGTCTGTTTCTTTTTTCCTCGCATGAGGTCGCATTATTTTTTCCTCGCATGAGGTTGCATTGGCACACGCCCAAAACCCCCGGCCCTGGTCAAGACCCAATGACAACATGTGTCACTGTAGTGATCTTCTGTGTTCTCACACAAAGGACCTAATGACACATGAATGTCACTGTACTGGTCCCTTGTGGCTAGACACATGATCCTAGCCAAAGGTCGGTTATGTTAGGGCGCATGTCCAAATATAAAAGAAATTTAGGTCTGGAGAATTAATTTTTTTTTTTTTTATTTAAACTTTATTATTTCTCGAAGAGAAACATGTTTCTACTAGTAACTAATTTAAAAGTAAACAGTCACGTTTATAAGTTTATTGTGTTAGTAAAGCACATTGAAAATTGTGAACATAAAATTGCAAAGTTAGAACAAGGGTATAAGAATTGGACAGTACATTGCATAGTGTTGTATACTTAAGCATAATAACCATAATTCAGTCAGCAATAAATAAAATATAGGACTTACATATACTTAATGTCCAAAGCATTGTTGTTACCCTTGCACAAGAGTTACCTCCCTTAAATAACTTTGTTATACAGTACGCTGTTATGGAATAAATTATTGTTTCTCATATCCGTCATTAGTACTTAATATCGCATTACATAACAACTTTTAAACATATTCTCAGGTGGGTCAGTCATACATCAATTTACATCTGTTGTCATATTAATTATTTAGTTCCAATAAAATTATATCAAATTTTTTTTTTTTTTTTTTAAACAGTGAAGCTATCAACATCAAATCTTACCAGTGCTATATTCATCAAATGTAATATTTTAAATAAGACTTCACACATCAGAAGATAGTAATTTGAACGTACTACTTCTGTCAGAGACTTGCTTATAAACTGGTTAGTAAAAATGAACACAATAAACCAAACCCGTGTACACTGTTAACGATGACAATATACTTAAGTCTTCACACCAGTTCAAAACGTCAGGTCAAAACAAAAGAGAGAAAAGTGATAATGTAACATCCAAAATAAGGGAAAGGAGTGAGAAAGGTGAACGTGATAATGTCTGTTGTTTGCTAGTAAGGTACTATTGTAGCAGAAGTTATCCCAAGAGCTGTGAAGATCTACTTTAGAAACACTGAGCTCTCTAAATATCTACCTTGATAAAATCATGTCTGTTTTCAGGTTTCCGAGTATTTTTAATATAGACAGCGTACAGCCTATATGTCAATTTTATCTCTGCCAGATAATCTGTTTCCTACAGTCCCATCAGCAGAGTGGTAGAAAATACAAACTAAATATTATTTTACCGAAATCGCAACTTTACTTCAAAGAAAAGATCACGTTGATATCTCATACAGTTTACAATTTTAGTGAATTTTTGTAAGCTAGGTTGTGGGTTTTCACTGGTAATTGGGGGAAATAACTTTAATCCTTGGGATACGATACTTTTAAATGTCGATGGGAGAGAGCTTGTTAGAAATGTCTCAAATTTTACATTTTTCTTCGTCCTCCTCAGTCGTCTAAAGATCTACCAAATCGTCTCATGTAATCTACCGCGTTTTTTCACTTGTATTGTTTGCTATCTTCTTTTGGGTTGATATTTTTATATTTCTTGTTCTGTATTTTACGTGCGTATTTAGTGTTAATTTTATACTCATTGTGACGTGCTTCGTATGTGATTAACTTGACTAGGGGAATATGCAGAATTATAAGCATACTGCCATGCAACGTTTTATGAAGAAATTCAGATAAAATCCATCGACAGTACAGGACAGTTTATTACACACTCAATTCGATAGTGAAAATCCATTAGTTTCACATCGGCAATTCAAGCAACAAGGCTAACTACACTAGGCCGTCATTTTTATGCATCCGTTAATAATAGACGTCAAGTCAAGTAGGGTCTGTCGAAGAGCACTCAGCATTTTAACTTTTTTATCATTATTATCCTTATACACAGGATACTTTTCTCCTTTCTGCAGAACTGTAAGAACATACTAGGGGTAGTCCAACAACACGTATCCGCATATGTCAGTGAGCTAACAAACACCTCCTTCACAATTTACAATACGCAGTTTATTGTACTGGACCCAAAGCTCCATGATAATATAATATAGGCCCAATGGCAAATGCAGTAATAGGCAGTCGTCCAGTCCGTTCACTATCAAAAGCTGGTCAATGGCATTCATACAGTCTTTATTCTCACCGTACACTTGACATCTTCGTAACTAGATATGACTCCTGAATAGAATAGATTAGGGACATCTCACCAAAGTATCTTGGTGCCCTAGTGATGGAATGATGCAGGAAAATTACAGTAGACTGCAGGAGCTCAATACACATACGTCCGCTCACATTCAAACACAAGCCGCATCTCCTTTAGCAGACGATCACCCACCTCTGCTTCAAATCATCGCGTCTGCTTCTACACCATATCGGTATGACATCACTTCCTTTATTAATAAGAACATGAGCCATGTCGAGCTAACTATAATACCTACATTATCGTTATGAATTTTAATAGAAGCGTCATTAACCTTCTATCTACATATCTGACAAGAGTAATCTTGTGCGAAGGTAGACACCTTTGAAGCCCATATTAGGTACTCTTGAGTTTTAGCCACTGTTGGACCACTACTGCAAAGCAGGGCAGGCAATACCGTCACACATACTTACCGTAATATTTGGACAGCAAATATGCCGCACTATGTCTTCAAAGTCATGAACCTGCTTACTATCACCAGGTGCCTTCTCCACAACGATAGACTTTCTTATCGATCTTTTGATTCTATCTTCCAGCTTAAAGCGTTACCTTCGTCTTACACGTTTACCTTCAACCTGTCCTTCCATTAAAGTTATCAGAAAGTTATATATTTATTTATTGTATTTGTTTAACGATCAAAATATTTGAGCTTTGTTTGATCTCTTTCATTAATTCTCTTTTCATTCCTTGATTATCCTTGACCTATTTATTTGATTTCTTCTCTTTCCATGAGACGCTCTCCATTTTTCTGTACATCCATTTCTTGGAGCCTTAATTCTTTCTTCCAACTGCTTGTTCGGTGGCTATGCTTCTACGCCATACATAAATGTAGACTATATATAACACTTGATGGCCCTTAGGTTTGATTTTTGGGTTGTTTTGTTTTATGTATTTGTCTCACATTTGTAAATGCAACTTTAGGCATGTATATTCCCATCTCTGAAGAACTGTGCGTGTCATGTCTTCATAGGTCTTCCATTCATGTTTACCAAAACACGGAAACTCTTCCACACTTCACTGAACATCATTCAATCGTATATAGCTTGCAGCTTGGTGAATTCCAGCTCACAACATCGCTTGTAACAAAATTACCACAGCGCAAGCAAACACAACTTACAACTTAACATATCAATTAAGCTCCCACTGGAGCAGATGATCATTTATACAAGCAAATAAACTCAAAAATACTAATTGACAATGTGCCCGTTGGAGAGGAATTTTGTGTTGTTATATTACTTTATTGACAAACTTGTCCTATTTAGTTGTCCAAGTTAAGTTTTATTACTGGCTTGTAGCTCGCCAGAGGTGTTGATTACTGGCTTGTAGCTCGCCAGAGGTGTTGATTACGTGATTAGTATTATTTATAAACCCAAGTTGGTTCGTTTAAAGTATATTTAGGTAATTTGAATTACCAACAAAATGGTGAACTTTCCAACAGCATGTCAATTATCTACAAGTGTCCAATGCAGTAATATCTTCATGAATAATAAACCTACCTTCTTTAATTTCAATCCACTTGGGACAAAAACTTCTTCTTTGTTATCTATGTCCAGAGACTTCATAATTTTCTTTGTACCACAAAAAATTAAATCTGTGTCTGACAGATTGTTCTCAACTAATGCAAACATTATTCATCTTGCTGAACTGCAACATCTCTTGAACAATAGTATGGAAGACGAAACTGCGTCTGAGTTGATATATCCAACGTAGGAACCGGGACTTAGGTGGCAGACCAGGGGAGCGCCAGGTTGCTACACCACGCAAGGTTAAAACCACGTCCGTAAGCAAAGGCTCTTTCCGTTAAACTAACATCTAGTTTATAATATTTTATAGAGCTAAGGTAGTGCGGTGTCTAGCTACTTTTTCATTGGTTAACTGAATATTTTGTTATTTAATTTATTGGCTACAGCTTCGCTGTTCTAACTATCAGCCGTGGCTTTTCCCATTTACGTCCTCTTCACTAAGCAACTGCCGCCAAATGATAGCGGTGGGCCGCCCAGTTGAACTAGTTTCAGTTTCACTTCTTTTTTCATCGGATACTTTGCGTAAGTCATGTTTTTGTTAATTACGAAATGTCGTAACTGCTTTATTTATTTTCTATGGTAATTAATAGCTGTTATACTCATTTGATATAATGACTAGTTGTTGGCACGAATGATGCTATAGTAATAGGCCATCCGATCATAACATTAACTAAATATATCTCGAAGTACTGTGCAAAGTCAATTTACGGCAACAATCAGGATACAATTACTGCTTTGCATTTTACCAACGCTGTACTTAGATAAATTAAATTCGTCAAGGTACTTCTGTTGATGGATGTGGAAGGTGGGATTCAAGGCAAACATGAATGAGTATACATTGGATTTAATATGTATCTTGAGAAGGCCACTCTCCAAACCTCCGATGTCTTGCGGGCAGTGTTTGGATGTGCAAGAACATGGACAGGAAGACTCCACAACTTCCCCACTGAAGACACGCCCACGGCGACCGTTGCCTCTATTGGCTGTGTGTGGTGTACCCGGGAACGGGGCCTCCCAGTACTGAGTCACAGTTAAGTCCCCGATGTCACTTATCGGTGCAGAGTTGAGAGAGATGGCTGAGCATCACAATCCCCCCTGTGTTGCAGCATGATGAGAACCCAGTATTGCACACTGAGCTTGGGGGGATCACTTGGGCACCAGACTTAATACTGGCTCTTGACTGGATGGCCGCATGCAGGAGATTTCTACAATGGAGGGTTGGCAGGTGGTGGGTATCTGGAAGTGGCTCTGTGCAGGACGTGAGGATTCCTTGGGAGAGCCCAGAACCAGAGCACAACATTGTGCAAGCTCTGCATAGTTGGAGAGCCCCCTGGATGACGGGGAATGCACAGTGTGCTACCCCACCTATCCCCAACAGCTCACTTAGAACCAAAAGTGGGGTCCTCTGTATGCATGCCAGGCCAGGATAAAATGCCTGGGAAAGAGACTGGAGCTCAGAACTCCCTAACTCAAAGTTGCAGGATGGCAGAAAAGCCATGGGAAAGACAGGGCTATTTTGAAGATAACGCAACCATATTTTCACCATACGAGCTCGGACGCCGCCTCGGTAAACAAGGTCCGCGCAGAGCAGTGACACCCCCAGGCTGCTTGCGAATAGTCTACTACTGGGAACATAAACAGATTAGGGATGAGCCCACTCTCCCGTTGAACAGGTGCTAAAGTCATAGATACGGGGCCAGAAGGCGCACCGGAAACCACAGTATCACGCAACTCGCTTTTTTTTTCTATGGAGAGTACACCGTCAAATAAATCTCGTACTGGTGCTCGCCCTGTGGAGCTCCACCAGGCAGGTGCAGCGCCGGGCTCTGAGCCTCGACAGAGCCCACCCTCAGCTACTGGAGGACCCTCTAGACCGTCTTGTGGAGTCAGCAGACGGCGGAGGAGAACTACTGACCAAAACAAAACAGAAAAAGAGAAACCCAGAGTGCCACTTGTCATGATGCACTGGAATGCAGAGGGAGTGAACAGCAAGCAGGCTGGATACAGCAAAAAGACAGAGCTGGAAAACATCTTGTATGAGAAGCAAGTCAGTGTTTGCTGTATCCAAGAGACTCACTTGAAAGCAGATCAAACCTTTAAAATAAGGGGATATCAATGCTTCAGATCCGACAGACAAGATAGACGAAAAGGAGGAGTACTTACTCTTGTAAGGAATAACATTCATGCACACGAAAGGAAAACCTACATGGATGGAGCAGAATATCAGCTGTTGCAGATAAAGGTAGACAAGATGGAAATAGAACTCCTGAACTATTACTGTCCAAACAACAAACCCCTGAGTCTCAGCTCTATACAGGTACCAGCCACCAACTTTATAGCAGTTGGAGACTTTAATAGCCACTCCCAGAGCTGGGGCTATAACCATCTAGATCACAGAGGTGAAGAGGTTGAAACATGGCAAGATGATCACTCCCTAATCCTAGTCAATAATGCCACAGATACTCCTACCTTCTACTCCAGAGGATGGCACACAACTTCAACACCAGATCTTGCCTTCGCCACCCCAGATATAGCTGGATCTATTAGTAGAGAAGTAGGAGACCAACTAGGGGGAAGCGACCATCGCCCAATCTTTCTTACTGTCCAGAGTGCAACTCTCAGTACAGGCCCAGCCATTACAAGATGGAACTACAAAAAAGCCAACTGGGGTTTATTCAGGCATCAGGTAAACACGCTGCTGTCTACCCTCAAGGTACAGAACAGAGACATTAATGAAGTGGTAAAAGATGCATACTACAAGCTGCAAAAGAAACCATTCCCAAAGGATGCCGGCGTAACTACATACCATACTGGTCCAGCACACTCCAAGAACGTCAGGAAGCTATGGCCAGGGCTAGAAAGGATGCAGAGTCTCAGCCTTCATTTGAAACTCACAACAAATGGAAAAAGGCTGTAGCAGAGTTTCAGAGAACAAAGCTAGAAGAAAAACGGAAAAGCTGGAGAACTAAAACGGCATCGCTGAACCTTGAGAAAGACGGCAGGAAACTTTGGAGATTAGTCAAGTCTCTAAATGAAGAGCATTCCTCACCTAGGCAGACTATCACATTGGATGAAGGTGGCAAACTTTTCAGAGGAAAACAAGCTGCAAACCTGTTTGCTAGAAGATACAGTTCAGAAAGCAACTTACCCATTAACATAGACCATCAGAGAGAGATAAGAAAAGAAATACTGGCAACCATGGGACAGACAGATACTCCTGCCCCAATGAGGGAACCCATCACACTAGGAGAACTACAGAACGCTATTTCCAAGCTTAAGTTTCAAAAGTCACCCGGCCCAGACAAAATCAGCAACGAAATGCTAGTAAATCTGAGCTCAGCAGCAAAGACAAAACTGCTTGAGATATTCAACCACAGCTGGTTGAAAGGAACGGTACCCCAAGTATGGAGAGAAGCCATCACAATACCCATACTAAAGAAAGGGAAATGTAAGACCGAGGCTGCAAGTTACCGGCCAATCAGTCTCACAAGCTGTGTTGGGAAGACTATGGAGCGAATAGTCAACCCCAGATTGAAATGGTATTTAGAGTCTGAGCAGATCCTGGTGCCGGAACAAGCTGGATTTAGAGAATGCTACAGTATAGAAGACCAAGTTACTTACTTGTCTCAAGCAATAGAAGATGCCTTCCAGGAGAAGGAAAAGGTCCTAACGATCTGGGTCGACTTCAAGCAGGCCTTTGACAAGGTGTGGAAAGATGGCCTTATTGCAAAACTTAGGAGAAGTGGAATCCAAGGCAACATGATGAAATGGATCCAGTCATACTTGCATAACAGGAGAACTAGAGTCACTCTTGACGGTCTGCAGAGCAGAAAAGTGTTGCTCCATCAGGGGGTACCTCAAGGAGGAGTAATTTCCCCAACACTCTTCCTTGTTTACATCAATGACCTGGTGAAAGATCTCCCCGCAGGAGTGAAAGCTGCCTTATATGCAGATGACTTAGTACTCTGGTGCGCTGATGAAAACGTCACCACAGCAAATTATAGAATGCAGCGGGCAGCAGACATGCTAGTGTCATGGGCAGAGAAATGGCTTATCACAATAAACACAGACAAAACCTCCACAACACTGTTCTCCCTCGCCCCCAAGGACAAAGCTGCTAACATACACCTAGGGACAATCGTGATCAAGGAAGAAAGCTACCCCACCTATCTTGGGGTGACATTTGATCAAAGGCTTACATGGAATAAGCATATTGAAAATGCAGAAGGAAAGGCCCGAAGACGACTAGGCATACTCAGAAAATTAGCAGGTACCAACTGGGGAGCAAATGAACGAAATCTAAAGAAGATTTATAATGGAGTAATAAGACCACACTTAGAGTTAAGCTCAGCAGCATGGGCATCAGCTGCTAACTCACATCTGCAGTCTTTGGACAAGGTGCAAAATCAAGCTCTCGGGCTCATTACAGGAGCCATGAAAACTACACCAATATCAGAGATGCAGAAGGTTGCTGGATTACAGACATTGTCCCATAGAAGAGACACAAAAACCATGATCCAGATGGAAAAGTACAACAGTATGCCAACGCACCCAATGAAGGCAAGACTAGATGATCTGGCATTGGGACGTCTAAAACGTAGCAGCTTTGTGCATCGGGGGAAAAGACTTATAAGACAGCATCAAGAAGACCTATCCATGAAGACAACACCACTGAAGCCCACCCTATACCCTGTACCATGGGAGCAGGCCAGCAGTGTACTCCAAATTAATACATCAATCAGTGGTCTCACAAGTGGATGTGAATATAATGATCTGCAAAAACGAACTGCTACATTGAGTATGATCCAAGAAAGCTATCCCGATCAATCATCAACGGCAAAGAAGAGGCTGATATATTGGTAAAAGAATGTGGAAATCTACCTCAGCCTAATGCAAGCATAACTTTCGAGGAGGCAAAGAATTGTATCAGAATCAAACACAGAAACAAATGGGATGTAAAGCATCCAGGTCATACACAAAATGATACACACTACCAGCTCAACAGAAGTAAACAAGTTGTAATCGCCGTCTTCCTTACTTTTCTCGCCCCGCGGAACCACTCATGTTGTGACTCCGCAATGGCAACCAACAGATATGAGATACCATCACGGCTGTTTGTGCCTTATACCCGAGCGATCTTTTAGTTTCTGTGACTGGAATTCTGACACCGGGTATAAAATTTTTATATGCACCGTAAAAAACTACTGAGGGTTTTGGCGGGGAAAATCAGCTGATGTGTGTATACAATCAGTAAAATATAAATCATTACACACTCGTTCTGGATAAACACAGCGCTAAAATTCGTTTGTGTACTAAAACTTTGTTCTTTGTTCTATTTTTGATTGCATTTTTATTTGTTTGAAATTATTTTTGACGGAGTTACAGACTTTTGAAAACAGCGTCATCATTTGAGGAAATTCATAAAATAAGTAATCTTTTTATAAATTTAATATCTAAAAATCGGCCCATTCGTTTGAGTTTATAATTATAAAGACTTCTCGAAGGGAAGCTAAAGATTATTTCCACATACTTTTTTTTTTGGTTTCATATCTTGAGAATGTGTGGTAGTCAGTTTTGTGAGTTTGGCATTACAAGAACAAGCATATTGTCACCAGATTTTATAACATTTAAATCACTGTAAACGCATTCCTGATACTCGAAAATCTTAAATAAGGTTGTAAAAAAATAACTTTTTGTAAAGCACCATCTGTTTTTGCATTTTCATTCATTTATAATGATATTTAGTTGCGTATATAAGCGTCATAAGACATGTAAAGCCATAGATAGATTACTTCCACAATACTTTGATCTAACTTTCAAGTCTTGTTGTCGTGAGAAATTCTAATCCACATATATACATTAAAAAGTAAATGTAAAGCCTAACGAATAAATTGTTTTCTACTTCATCGGCAAATTGTAACGTTTCACGTTGATAGTAAAAGCCTACTGCAGCATACACGCGTTTCCACAACACAATAAAACGTGTACTGAAAGCAACGCATGCAACACTAACACGCGTCACTAATTTTTTTGTTGTCAGGGGAAACAGTAGTAGAGGTACTTTTTTGAAAAGCCGTGTAAACATGGCACGATTGGTTAGACCCGCCAATATAGGCAATTAGAAGCGTCAGTTCAGCACCACATTTCCAAATAAACTTTCTAAAGCAACAGTGCGTTGAGATTCAGCTTATATTTTTCTAAATAAAAGCCTGAGACAGCGGCAGGTCGGATTTTGTGCCATATTCATTGCCAGTCAACGTAATTGTGTATTATTTCCATGAATTATGGGACCGTGGTCCTAAAGTTATTGAGCAGCACCTGGTCTGAGCTTTGCTGAATCTAGAGGCTGACAGCATACTACTGGGTCCAGATAGTGACCAGTGAGGTGTCTCCAGAACACAGGGAAGCTATCAAGCAGAGGAGTCTTTTCCTGCCGCCATCACGAAAGATAAGCTTCTGTGGCCAGAGGAGCTCAACATTATGTGTCCCCCTCTAAAATTAACATATAATAAAACAGAGGGAAAATACATTGTGTAAATTGATAGGAACTGTGAACTTTTCCCCATACTATTTCCAGGATAAACAAACACTTGAAGTCATGATGACAAATAAAAACATAGCTTGAAAAACAAAACCAGTATTACCTCATAGTACTACTACACAACTGACACACATAGGATAATATTAATAAAATATGTCACTACAAGGTTAGTATTTATAAATTCTGTGCATATAAATTGTGATTACATTTGATTGTGATTCCTGGTTCACTTTGTAGTTGAATCAGGATATATATTAGTGAAAGTAATTAATACATATATATTTGAAACGTTACCATAGACTCATTTAAGATAGTCTTATAGAGTGTTAAATGTGTGTGAGTGTCACAGTGTTGTAAAGTGTTGTGGAATAAATTAAATTGTTTATCTGTCTGTTGTTGTTGTGACTTACACTTCATCATATACATACCCTAGACATTCAACGTAGTCATCACAATATTCCAGAATAATTCCGACTGAGGTATAAATGTGGTAGCAAGTAAGGTTATCTGTAAAACACTACACCTATTAGATACAGATACCTTCACAGCTGATCTCAGCCAGTACACTAAGTCCCCTATAAATATTTATATCATCCCACTTTACCACATATATTGGGGTCTCGTTCCCGGGATATTGAACTTTCTCATATTATATATATTGGGAATAATAAGAATTAAAAGGTATCCTTGGGTGGAAATAAATAACGTTGAGCTCTCAGTGCCTGTGGTGTCTTTAGATAAGTAATTACAGATTATATCGTTTAGTTAGACATTTTATACATTTACCTGTTAGAAAATGGCGGACCTGGCCAAATCTCGATCTGCTGCTGTGCAGACTGCAAAAGAGTTAGGAATGGACGGGCAAATTATGATTGCTTATGTCACTGCTGAATGTGACAAATATATTGAACGGGAAGAAAGAAGATTAGAAAAAGAGACCGAAAGAAAATTTGAGGCTGAGGCTGAGACTAAGAGGCTGCAAGCAGAGGCTGAGACTAAGAGGCTGCAAATTGAGGCTGAGGCTAAGAAATTGGAGGCAGAAAGAGAAGAGAAGAAATTAGCTGCAAAAAGAGAGGAAAGAAAATTGACTGCAGAGAGGGAAGCAGAAAAGGAGGAGAAGAGATTACAAAGGGAACATGAGTTACGACTAAGGGAGTTTGAGTTTCAAGGCCAAGCTCCTGAAAATGGTGCCAGTCCCTTTACCTCTGATGCCACTGCTAGTCAAGGAGCCTCAACCTCAGCTATGAATTTTCATTTAGATCATTTTGTTGAGAAAGACGATGATATTGAGAGCTATCTAAATAGATATGAACTATTAGCTACCACGTATGGGTTAGAGAGAGAAAGGTGGAGCTTAAAGTTATCTCAAGGGCTTCGTGCGGCAGCTTATGAAGTTTTTGCCAAAATGAACAGAGGTGATCAAGAAAATTATGACATGCTAAAGCAGGCTCTTTTGTTAAGATATGAAAAGAACGCAGAATTTTATAGGAAAAAATTTAGGAATGCTAAACTTCTGTCAGGTGAAACCTATCACCAGTTCTCTGCACGGTTAGAGACATACTTGGAGAAATGGACTTCTCTGGGGAAAACCCAAGATCTTAAGGAAATGGTCCTTATAGAACAATTAAGAGAGTCCATGGCTCCAGACCTGAGAAAGTTTCTCATGGAACAAGGTGCAGAGAGGCTGGGTGAGTTGCTAAATGTTGCTGAAAGGTATCAAGCAGCTCAGGCAGAGGTATCAGGTAATAAAAAGAAACAGGTGGAAAATTTTAGGGCAACACAGAACTTTAATAAATTTGATCCTAGAGATCAAAACAAAGGTAAGCACCAATTTGATAGGCCACGGTATGACAATTAAAATAAAACCCCACAATTCGATGAAAGGAAATATGATGAAAGAAAATCTTTCAACCAAGGGAAAAGGTGGTGTAAAAATTGTAAGATGAACAATCATGACACTGACCGTTGCAGAAGGAACCCTATAGTTATGGCCACCCTTCAGGTCAGGTCGACCTCAAGAAAGGAGGAGGATATTATGTTAGATACCACTCCAGAAGAGATGAGGAAGGCACAGGCTGGGGATAAGACCCTCAAGCCTTGTTTCAGGAAATTGTCAACTTGTCATACAACTCCAGGCAAGGGAGATTTTTACATGAAAAACAAGTTGATGTATAGGAAGATTGGAGCTAGATCCAAAGGTCAGGGACAGCTGGTACTTCCTAAAAGATATAGGGCAGAATTAATAAGGAGCCTACATGTGAAACCAGATGGGGACCATGAAAAAATAGGTACCATCATCCAAAAAGTGGCTCACAATTATTATTGGCCCAAGGCAAGGTGGGACATTGAGAATTTTGTAGAAAGGTGTAGCATAGCACATGAGGGAACACCCACAAGTGGGAACATTGATCAGGACCTGGACACGCCACGGGGCAAAATTAGGCCTGATAATAAAAAGAAAAATAAATTTGATAAAGTGGACCAAATGGAATGGGAAGCCCCTTTTCACGGACAAGCTTCAATTAACTGTTTTACAATGGCCACTATGCGGCGAGTGTAAAGAGATGTCTTACCCCAGGATAAGCCGAAAATCCCTCAATCGGACTTAAATAAACTGGAGGAAGAGGATGTAGAAAGGAAATCTCTCATCCAGAATTTTAAGTGGGGAGAAAGCCCCAGGAAAAAAATTGGTAGCGGTCGTTTTGTGCATGATAATTCTGGGAAGAAAAATCATCACTATAGCGCTTCGAGTGGAAGAGACCATACCGGTGCATGGACAAATAGGTCCACAAAATTAAAGGTCCATATGTAACGCTGTTAAGAACGTGGACTGATGAAAAGGCAGAGGAAAACATTACATCCTCATACCAATATGTGAATGAGCTGACCACTCGTTTAAAAACTGGCTGGAAACTTGCCAATGAAAATTTGAGACAAGCCAGAAAGAAACATGCTGCTTATTATAACAGGAAAGCTAAAGACAGAGATTTGGCTGTGGGAGAGAAGGTACTGCTTCTTCTGCCCGGTAGTCAGAATAAGTTACAAATTGGATGGCAAGGTCCATATACAGTTCTAGAGAAGGTGTCTAGAACAAATTATAAGATAGATAAGAAGGGGAAAGAAAAAATCTATCATGTGAATCTCCTGAAGAAATATTTGGAAAGAGAAAATCAGGAAGAGACACACTTGTTGACCTTGTCCATCGCCATGGAGATGAAAAAGGAACCACTTTCATCATTTGAATATCCATTACATCCCTGTGAGACAGCGGCACAGGTGAAAATCAGTACACACTTAACGAAAGAGCAAAAGAAGAGAGTACAACAGGTTCTAGATACTCATACAGAGGTGTTAACAGACCGACCAGGGCATACAAACTTATTGGAATATGATATGAAGCTGATAGACCCCACACCTGTCTGTATGAAACCCTATTCGATTCCTTCTGCTAAGGAGAAAGCTTTGAAGGAAGAGATAGACTATTTGTTGAAGGAAGGAATTATTTCACACAGTGAATCTTCGTATACTTCCAGTGTTGTACTCTTAAGGAAGCCCTCTGGAGAACATAGACTCTGTATAGATTACAGGAGACTGAATGCTATTACAGAAGGACAGGTGGATCCATTGCCGGATACAAATCAGTTGTTTCCCAGACTAAATAAAGCTAAATATTTCTCAAAAGTGGATCTGAGTAAAGGATACTATCAGATTCCAGTAAAGCCTGAGGTTAGACCATACCTAGCGTTTAGTACCTCAGAGGGACACTATGAGTTTAACAGATTGCCATTTGGATTGAAGAATGCACCTAGTGTCTTCTCTAGAATGATGAGAAAATTATTGGACCTTCTGAATAACCCATGCATCACAAATTTCATGGATGATATCCTTATAGCCACAGAAACATTTGAGGAACACATTGACTCTCTGAACATGCTGTTTAATCGACTTAGGGAAGCGAATTTAACAGCCCGACCAACCAAATGTTGCGTTGGATGTAAAGAATTAGAATTCTTGGGACACACAGTTTATCAGGGAAACATGACCCCTGACCCAAAGAATTTAGAGAAACTAAAGAAAGCCCCGAGACCACAAACCAAGAAAGACGTGAGATCCTTTGTCTCATTATGTGGTTTCTACCAAAAGTATATCAAAAACTTTAATTCCATATGTGCACCGTTAACTGATTTGACACGTAAAGGACATCCAGATCGAATTACATGGACTCCACAATGCGAATTCGCTTACCAGGTATTGAAGGAGAAGCATACAAGTAAACCTATTTTGAAATTACCTGACTTAAGTCAAAAATTCATTGTAAGGACGGATGCCAGTAATATTGGGTTAGGTGCGACTCTGCTACAGAAATCAGATGCATTGGATGGGGAATTAAGCCCAGTGGCATATGCTAGCAGAAAGTTGAATAAAGCTGAAACCAACTACTCAACTAGCGAAAAAGAATGTCTTGCAGTAATATGGGCGATAAGGAAATTCAATATTTATCTGTATGGGAAGGCATTTAAGTTGCAAACGGATCACAAACCCTTGTCGTTTCTAGCGCAGGCTAGACATGAAAATTCTAGATTACTCCGTTGGTCATTACTGACGCAGCCATATGAGTTTAGCATAGAGTATATAAATGGAAAAACAAATCTGGGAGCGGATTTTTTAAGCCGCCATCCGTGTGATGAGAATCACCCTAAGCCCCACGAAAGATAATAAATTTCTCTATGTGTATATAGAATTATAGACTGACATATAACGTCTGTTTCAAGTGGGGAGAATTTGTCGTGAGAAATTCTAATCCACATATATAAATTAAAAAGTAAATGTAAAGCCTAACGAATAAAATTCAATAAAAGGAAAGAAGAATGGTAAAGAACAGTGCTGTCACAATGACTGTACTCGAAATCCCCCTTGTTTTCTACTTCGTCTGCAAATTGTAACGTTTCACGTTGATAGTAAAAGCCTACTGCAGCATACACGCGTTTCCACAACACAATAAAACGTGTACTGCATTTCTAAGAAAAACCTTGAGATACGCAAGCTGACCTATATTTAATGTTCTATTCATATCATTTTATACACTACGTTACCATAAGCGAACAGACAGATGAACTTAGGATAGAAAGAAAGGGAGGGCTGAAAGCCGGAACGCATGCAACACTAACACGCGTCTCGCTATACAATTACTACCATCACGCGTGTAAGGCCACATGCACTAACTTTTTTTCAAATCGACAGTGATACAAAACACTACCCATACGAGAGTTAGGTTTAAAAAACCTGAAAAATGCTTATTAGGAAATATGACATTATAATGTTTTATGTCTGAAAACATGACAATACCCAGACACCACATCGATCGAAGTGAACGGGAGGTAGAAGAAAATGCATATTTTGAACGCAGCCCCTTAGCCCCATAAAATTTATATAGTTGGGTTCCTTAGGACTTGCTGACAAAGAATATGTTAAGTGCTACGCAAATAGTCTAGGAATTAACAAATTCTAGCCAAAAGAAATAGTGAGGGTGTCAGACAACACCAAAATCAGAATCGCTCAGTGGCAGATTTTGAAACCACCATTGTACGGGAAATAGGTCCCCATGTTAAATCCTATTTGATTGGAGCGCAGTAAATGTAAGGCGAAACACGATTAGTCGGACTACCAATACTAATTTTTTTGTTGTCAGGGGAAACAGTAGTAGAGGTACTTTTTTGAAAAGCCGTGTAAACATGGCACGATTGGTTAGACCCGCCAATATAGGCAATTAGAAGCGTCAGTTCAGCACCACATTTTCAAATAAACTTTCTAAAGCAACAGTGCGTTGAAATTCAGCTTATATTTTTCTAAATAAAAGCCTGAGACAACGGCAGGTCGGATTTTGTGCCATATTCATTGCCAGTCAACGTAATTGTGTATTATTTCCATGAATTATGGGACCGTGGTCCTAAAGTTATTGAGCAGCACCTGGTCTGAGCTTTGCTGAATCTAGAGGCTGACAGCATACTACTGGGTCCAGATAGTGACCAGTGAGGTGTCTCCAGAACACAGGGAAGCTATCAAGCAGAGGAGTCTTTTCCTGCCGCCATCACGAAAGATAAGCTTCTGTGGCCAGAGGAGCTCAACATTATGTGTCCCCCTCTAAAATTAACATTATAATAAAACAGAGGGAAAATACATTGTGTAAATTGATAAGAACTGTGAACTTTTCCCCATACTATTTCCAGGATAAACAAAAACTTGAAGTCATGATGACAAATAACAACATAGCTTGAAAAACAAAACCAGTATTACCTCATAGTACTACTACACAACTGACACACATAGGATAATATTAATAAAATATGTCACTACAAGGTTCATATTTATAAATTCTGTGCATATAAATTGTGATTACACTTGATTGTGATTCCTGGTTCATTTTGTAGTTGAATCAGGATATATATTAGTGAAAGTAATTAATACATATATATTTGAAACTTTACCATAGACTCATTTAAGATAGTCTTATAGAGTGTTAAATGTGTGTGAGTGTCACAGTGTTGTAAAGTGTTGTGGAATAAATTAAATTGTTTATCTGTCTGTTGTTGTTGTGACTTACACTTCATCATATACATACCCTAGACATTCAACGTAGTCATCACAATATTCCAGAATAATTCTGACTGAGGTATAAATGTGGTAGCAAGTAAGGTTATCTGTAAAACACTACACCTATTAGATACAGATACCTTCACAGCTGATCTCAGCCAGTACACTAAGTCCCCTATAAATATTTATATCATCCCACTTTACCAACTCTTGTTAATCTTGTATTTATAATATGAATGTCTTTTTTTTATTGTGTGTGAGATAAGGACTGTTCCATTAGTGTTCTTTGGTAGACAATTCTGTGCACACGACGGCTGCCAAAGAATTCTAATAACTGTTTGTATATCTTCTTTCATTTAAAGTTACAATGCAGGTAGTAAATTTAGAGAAACCAAATTCTAAATCTAATACCATCCTTTTATCAATGGCTAGAGTTAGAGATACGTATGATAATTTAGAAATATTTATGAATGGCACGAAAGCTCAGATAGCGTCACTAAAAGATTTAGAGTGGGATGGTAAAAAGTTGTTGTTTTCTTATTCGGAAATTATGACTTTTTGATGAAAATGTTTGGTTTGTCTGGAGCTCAAGGAATATACCCATGTCTGTGGTGTCTCCAGCAAAACAAGGAAATAAAGACATCCAGAGAGCATACAACTTGCAAACCAATAAGTTTGGCAATGTTGATAAGAGATTACAATAGATATATGAAATATGGGGAAAATGGAATAAAAGGCAAGTGGCACGTTACCATAATTGTTTACACAAACCAATGTTAGAGATTGAAATTGAAAATGTAGCTCCTCCTTACCTTAATATTTTATTAGGCATTGTTTTGAAACATCACAGACTTCTAGAACAGGTAGCCGATACAATAGACGCAAAGATATTTGAGAATCCGCAAGAGATACATGCAAACATTAGTACTATTAAGAACTTGAAGAGATTTGGTTGGAACTGGAAACAGGCAGAAGAATTAGAAGCTAAAATTGAATTTTTTCAGGCAGGTATTGAACTTTGTGAGGATAAGGAGGAGACAGACAGTTTTAAAGTTAAACTTGAAAATGCACAAGATAAGCTGGCCAAACTTCAGTTTCAAGATCTGTGTGCTAGGTCTGGTCCAGTTTGCTCACACTTGGACAAGGTACTAGCAAAACGCAAAATCATACCACAGGCTTATCATAGCAGAGCATTCATAGGGAATCACTGCCACAGATATCTCACACAAAAAGTTTATAAAGATCTTACAAGAGGAATCATTGCACAAACACTGAAAATTACAGACAAACAAGATATAACTAACATAGCTTTTATTGCGCAAGAACAATTCAACTCACTGAACGAAGCATTTGAGAAAGTACACAACAAAATATCACATGGTAAACCAATTAGTAAAGAATCAATAACATCATCAATAGAGACTTATATGTCTTTGTTCAGAAAGCTATTCCCCAGTAAGACAATTCCTAAACAGCACATATTAGAAAAACATTGCGCAGACTGGATCAGAACTCGTGGCTTTGGAATGAGCATGCATGGAGAGCAAGGAGGAGAATTTGTACAGTCCACTATTTCCAAAATTGAAAGACGCGCCAGCGGTATTAAAAAATATAACTTCACAATTAAAATTTATAATGGAAACTCATTTGTTACAAATTTCTCCATCTGTGAATGTACAGATTCATCCTATAAAAAAAAGGAAGTGTGAATGATAATTGAGCGAAATTTTTGGGCTAAAGCAAATTATGGCAGTTGTTGCGTGAGAGTGACAGAATTAATAGAGTGTGGAAATCATTTAATAGATGTATTTATTAAATACACCTATTTATCTATTAAATTGAACATTTCGTTTTACTCATGACCTTGCTCATTTTTAAATGACCATCGTGATGTATGATTGAGATAATTGTTAGCTCTCATGTTTTGGGGACAATTGGGTGTGTTATTTTAAGGTAATAAATGTGGACTTGCAATTTAATGTTTCAATAATTAATGTTTGACGCATGAAACCAAAACAAAACGTTGATATCCATTTTCTGAAGGTTTTCTACTTTTGATTTCTGTAATTTGTTATGCATGTTGATTGTGACCGTTTTAGCGTAAATTGCATTAGAAACAAACCATAACAAAATATTAAAAAAACGTAAATTTTACACTATTTCAGACTATTATATCTTCTGTTATAATTGTGATAAAATGTTTGTTCTTGTTCTAAAATTTACTCTAACATTTCTAGTCTAGCTTTACGCAAAATTAAAGCCGGTACTTATAATAATAAAGTAGCCTAAAAGCATTAATTAAGCCCTATCAAAAGTAAACACCGCCACATTTTTTACCGTTAGGAAGTTGACCACGTGACCTCTGTCACGGTAGCTATAAATAGCGCGGTCAGGGAAAAGTAAAAGATCATGCACAATATACCCTAATTATAACCAACTTTCAGGTTGAACAGGGTATAACAGCAACATACCAGACAAACGAACGAACGAACTAAAAGATCGCTGGCAAACAGCCGTGCCATCTATTCAACAAACTAAAGATAGGAACTACCGATCAGTGTAACGGTGGCGCAGATAAAATGACTGCTGAACATTTTCTTCCAAGTTGCCCAACGTTTACGGAACAGAAAAAGCGGATATGGCCGACACCAGTTCCATTCGTGGAAAAGCTCTACCGAGATTCAAAGAGCGTCAAGTTGACTACTGTTATCTTTGCAAACATTCAAGTCGACGACGTCTGAGACTGTACAAAGAAGAAGAAGATATGCGCAATTGTATAATATGGTAGGCAAATGTACCTAGAATGAAATATCAAACTTCTGGTTGCTAAAGAGTTATGTTTTGAACTCATTATTCGTTTTTTTTTAAAGTTTTTGCCTCGTTTTGGCAAAGGTGCATCCCGTTCAACTTAGTCGGTTATATCAGGGTGCATGTCCAAACATAAAAGACCCTTCGGTCTGGATTGATAGTAGTTAATGCATTATTCGTTAAAAGATTCATAATACTTATAAGCAGCAATATTCTTAAGTTCAAATTGCGTTTCAACTTGTGTTATTTTTATAAAAAACCATAAAGAAATTTTTAAAGTATTCTAATTTTTAAAGCACTTTTTGTTTTATCCAACAAATACGTTTTTTTTTTTGCATGTTAAAATTGTAAAATTTAGTGGTTACCCATTTAAAACAATCAAAACTTATAGTAAATTTGTTGGTTCTGATTTTGTACATAATTTTTTCCCTTGACCAAAAAATATTAACTTAGTAAATTCCCTTGATACAAAAATATATATATATTTATATGCTTTTTGAAGCAGTATAGTCAAATGGAGTGGAACAGACTAAAATTTCAAAATAGTAAAACCACAAACAAAACGAGCAAATGTTACTTTGGGAATGACCCAGAATAAATGTTATGGACAATTTATAATGTATTTTGCATGTTGACCACAATTAGTTTTGTTAGCAGTTAATATACGCGGTAACAATTCTATTTGGGGCCAACATGATGTATTTTTGAACGCGATGTTAGTCTGACGTCACTTAGAGATGATGACGTTGAGTTTGTGCTGCGATAATTTATGCAGACCGTTAGCCGAGGCCTTTCGTTGTAAAATTTCGTCCTAGGAAGACGTTGAAGCTGTTGCTCCTGAGAATTCTAGATTATCAAGTGATCCTAAGTTGCTGTATTTATTACGGAGGTCGCCACATATATTCAGAAGATGCCGAACCTAAGTATTCATGTTCGATGATATACATATTTACAGAGAAGTTGTTGCAGGAGCAAATTTGATTATAATAAACTCCATAATCTGGTTTTCGATACTTCGGTGATAACAATGACACCGCTAGTAAATATTCCACATATGTGACGTTGTATGAAGGACTGTAGGAATTTTTAAAGTATCCATGTGTTTCATGTTTTCAATGAACTTTATACGTTTCGTCAATTAAACTATGTCGTCATGTGGACCCAAAATTAACCAGAAGTTTTTGGAAGTCGGTTTATGAAAGATAGGTTCTTGCACCATCCACGACATTGCCTACAACATCCATCAGTACGATGCTCTATAACCGTCCACAATAAAAACTACGCAACCATAAACAAGAAATCAAACCCAACACAGAAATAACAATCTTCAACTCAGATGTGACGTCAGTCAAATTGTATGTCTCTGAAACATGGAGAACAACAAAAATAACAATCAAAAAGTTACAGAGTATAAAAAATATTAGCGCATGCGCAGATTAGAAAGATTGATACAGCTTGATAAGATAACCAATGTGGAAGTGATGGAATGAGCCAGACAAATATAAATGGAAGAAGAAGTGATAGAATGAGCCAGACAAATATAATTGGAAGAAGAAATGATGGAATGAACCAGACAAATATAAATGGAAGAAGAAGTGATAGAATGAGCCAGACAAATATAATTGGATGTATCGTCTGCCCATGCGCAGCTGAGCGGTCAGTTTCCCGTGCTATTGATAAAATGTAAACAGCCCTGACGAGACGTGCCATGGTTGTGTTCCCATGGTGAATGTGTTATTCGATATATTTTCTCAGTGGCTTGTAATGAGATTTGGTCGCCACGATTGTATAAGATGTGTTTATGGGCCGTCAAGGGTTACAGCTTCTATGGGAAGCATTGTGACTGTATTTTGAGGTAAACATTTTCGATCGTCAGCATATATTTACATTTGCCGCCATACTTCGTTCACGGCTAGCTTTAACCGGAACGCTAGTCTCGTACGGCTAGAATTGAGATTTATGAATTGTATGCCTCTTACATTGTTTACCACGATGGACTGACACTGGACCTTAATGAATGCAATCTACCTAATGTTATTTATGCTGAATTATTGTTGGAGCTACTGTGAACAAATTTGGATGTGGACCAGTCTTCACGAACTCATTGATTAATCATTAACACTGTTGTATGAGCTAAGAACGATACTGTTTGGCTGTGTTCAGGTGAAAAGTATGATGCTAACCCTTCGTCTACTCAACCTAGCATTCGCGTAAACATCAGCAACGATTGAAGACATACTCACCAAGCCAGAACCTAACTGCCCCCGCATATAACATTCCTTGATAGCCATTACACAACAGATTTCTGGTGGCCAGTATGGGGACGATTTTTTTTTTGACTGTTCAACAACATCGGACAAAGTGAAACCACACCATGTTGTCTATTGTTTATGCATTATGAACTATTTCTGGAACTGTTTTGCATACTTTCCTCTGCGCATGGCATGAAATTGATGCGGGTGGAAATACGTGACTGTGACGAAATTTTTCTGCTCATTGTACAACTGGTCAAATTATTGTGTTTTTGAAGAAAGATGTTACAGCACAGTCCCAGTGAATACTCCTAGTTCAAATCAAGTTCTGATGTACATGTTATTAATCAGGCTGCTGCTACACACCTGTTTTGGGAAGTTTTCAAAGCTCAACATTATCAAGTTTAACTTTCTGTAAGAAAAACTGCAATGATGTCGTGCTTCCTGCTCTATTTGGATATCTAATAACTACATTATTGCTGCTCGACCTGTGATGTGCCCTTGCTACGTTGACAACCTGCCCAGGAGATGCTGTGCGACAGATTCACCATCCTTGGCCCCAAGCTAAGTGGCTTTATGTGCACTTTTTGTGAACTGTGCTAAATTGGTCTGAGCTCGTTCGTATTTCTTGCATGTTATATCTGTACCTTTCTGTTAGCTTGTTTGTCCCTGTGGGTTTGGTTGGGAGGTGATTCGGTGCAAGAGGTTCATCTCATTGATTCAATGGGCTCACACCGGATGTTTCGTTAGGTTTGCTTGTAGATTTCCAACAGTGGAATATCCGGCTGATATTCGCCGTGCGACTTAGGTCCTCTGACTGGTTTTCTTCGACCACTGTCTGTATAGGTGTGCCGTCTTGTGTTCTGTGCGTTGTCGTTGTATAGTATTTCTGCTTTAGTTGCACTAATTTTATTCGTATCTGTTGGTCTCTCCTTGCTGTCTCTCGGTTACAAACAAATTTTATGTTTATACACCGTGTCTCTGGTCCTGTGTTGTTCTGACTTAGCAGTAAGCGTGTTTCAATTTGCTGTATTTTTCCTCTTTAGTTTGACATTTATATTCTCTGTTGTTGTTTACTGATGATGTCTTTTGTCGCTTAGTGCTTTATCTTGCTCCAAAATATTTTGTTTCTCTTATCTTTATTTATATTTGTTGTCTTTTTCATTATTTTTTTTCTTCTTACCATTCATTGATTGTATTGTTAATTGCCATTAGTATTATTGATTATACAAATCTGGCAATTACTTAATACTTGATGAACATTGATACAAAATGGCTACCTTGGATTTTTTTGTGAAACAAGGTAAAGCCTTTGCCATGGAAGGAGAAGCCCTAAAAGAATTTGCTATGACTGAATATCAGAAACATAGGGCTGAAGAATTGGCCAGAGAAAATAGAAATGAAGAATTGGCCAGAGAAAAAAGAAATGAAGAATTAGCTGAGAAGAGAAGAGCTGAAGATTTAGCCAGCCAAGAGAAACTTAAAATACTTGCGATGGAAGCAGAAGATAAAAAAAAATTACATGATGAAAAGATGTTATCCTTAACTTGAAAAACTCAAGTTGCTAAATATTAAACAAAACAATTCTGAGAGTCAAAGTTCCTCAAACAAACATGTTTCAGGATCTGGTAGATTTCGTTTGCCTCCTTTCAAACCCAACGTAGACGATATTTCTTGCTTCCTTAATCGCTTTCAGACTGTGTGTGAGGCACATGAAATTGATAAATCTGAATGGTGTAGTAGATTGATGGAATACCTCACAGGTGATGCACTAACTTCGGTTTGTACCATGGACGGTCCCAGTAGGAATAACTATGAAGCTGCCAGAGCTTTATTGCTTAAACTTTACCAATTGGATGAAAATGGCTATCGCATGCGTTTTAAGACCATGTTGCCAGAAACAGGAAAGGACTTCTCGGAATTTATTGCTGCCATTAAATTAACATTCAACAGATGGGTTGAATTAGCGAAAATTCCACAAACATATGAGGCACTAATGGACTTAATGCTCAGAGACAAAGTGTTGTCTTCTGTTAACCAGCAGTTCCTATCATACCTTCATGAACGGAAACCTACGGATTTGACATTGGTGGAAGAATTGAGAAGACAGTTTATTACCGCTCACCCAGGCACATGTGTGAGTAACTCTCACATCAAAGAGGCTCTACCTGTGGCATTAGCGTCATCTTGGAACAACAAAAACATAATACCAAGGTCTCAGAGTCTTGACAGGAATTTTGGTCGTGGTAGAGGTAATAACTATGGGTACTTTCAAGGCGGTAACTCTTACGATAATCAATCTCCCCCGTCTAGAGGAAATTTTAGACAATTTCGGGGACCAGAACAGAACCAATTCCAACCACAGAGAGGATGGAAACGAAATGATAATTTTTTTCAGGAGTAGAGGAAATTGGAATGGTAATAGATACAGTAACCAATATGCAACTCCTAGAAGGTCTAATTATTCACAGGACAATAGAAACCGGAATTATTCTTATAATAATCAGAATGATAACCATCCTTTCCGCTCTCGGAGCGTTGAACGTACAAACTATCATGCTAACTCAGCACAATCTGCTGATACATCTGGTGCTACTCAAAGTAATCCTTCGGTAAATCAGGCTGCTGCTTGTTCTTTTTTTTACTTTGATGCTGCTTCGCAGTGTCCTGATTGCCGAACTTTATTTCAGCCTAATGTGGTATCTACATTAAGATACGGTCATCCATTTCCTACGATGACAGCACTTGCTGCTCATGATGGCACAGGCACCTTAAACTTTCATAAGGGCCTATTAAACGATACGCAGGTATCTGTGCTCAGAGATACTGGTTGAACAACGGTAGGAGTTCGCCAATCTCTGGTGCACCCATCATGCTCTACTGGAGATTTTGTTAAATGTGTCACATTTGGGGGAACAGTAGAGTTCTATCCCACAGCTATTGCTCACATAGCGATTCCATTTTTCACAGGGAGAATTAAAGTGTGTCTTTTAAAAAAACCCAATCACTGACCTTATTGTTGGCCGTATCCACGGTGGCGAAGACTGCACACCTGGTGAAATTATTGAGTGGGAACGGCAAAACATTTTAACTGCGAATGCAGTAACAACAAGGGCTCAAACACAAGCACAAGCGATTGATAACATTGTGCCTGAAAATCAGGATTATGATTTTCATGCTACTATTAACAAAGAATCTTTTGCAACGCTGCAAAGAGATGATGATTCTTTGCAGAAATTTTTTCGTTTGGTAAGTGGTGAGGAGATGCTTGTAAATAATGCCCCTCGTCAATGGTACATCCTTAAGAATTGTATCCTGATCAGAATGTTTAAAGATTCTTCTGCTCTTAAACAACAGGTCATGGTTCCTAAACAGTTTAGAACTTATATCCTGCAACACGCCCATGATTCTCATTGTGCTGGCCACATGGGCTACTCTAGGACAAGATCCAGAGTGCTCTCTTCCTTCTTTTGGCCTGGTGTATCTAGGGATGTTGCTACGTATTTTCGCTCCTGTGTTACTTGCCAGGAGGTCAAAGCAAAGGGAGCCTTTCACATGGCACCGATACAGGCTTCAGATATACCTGTACGTCCCTTTGAGAAGATGGCCATAGACATTATTGGCTCACTTCCTGTTATGTCAGCTAGAGGACACAGGTATGTCCTCACATTTATTGACATGTGCACGCGCTGGCCAGAGGCTATACCTCTGAAGAATATCACCACCTCAGACGTGGCTGATGCTCTTTTCTTAATCTTTTCAAGGCTAGGTTTCCCTAGAAAACTTCTATCAGACAGAGGTACTCAGTTTGTCTCCGAGGCCATGACTGGTGTTATGCAACAACTAAACATTGACAGATCGCTTAGCTCCGTGTACCATCCAATGATCAATGGTATGGTAGAACGGCTAAATAGGACGCTTAAACAATTATTAGGCAAAGTTACAGTCAGCTATCCACAAGATTGGGACAGGGTTTTACCCGCCGTGCTGTTTGCGTACCATGAGGTACCAAATGAACAGACCGGTTTCTCGCCATTCGAGCTTGTCTTCGGAGCTCAACCTAGGGGTCCTATGTCTCTTATTAAAAATTTGCTCACTGACACAGAAATGACTCAAGACACCAAGTCATCTTACGAGTATGTCGTAAACCTCCGACGTAAGATAATTGATGCTTGTCAGTTGGCAACAGCATCTTCTGAAACTGTTAAAGAAAAAGCTCGTCAGTTTCAGAATCGTAACAGACGACTAAGACACCTGGTGCCTGGGGATGAAGCCTTTGTGCTTCTTCCTAGAAAGTACAGCAGACTATTCATTGCTTGGAGTGGTCCTTACAGAGTTATTTCACGCATTTCTGATGTTGACTATGTACTTGACGTTAAGGGAAAAAACAAAACTTTCCATATAAACATGCTCAAAGAATTCCATACTCGACCTGAATATCTTCAGGCTGTCTTTCATGCAGTAATTGAGCCCACAAGGCATACTACTCGTTTTTCTTCTCTGTCTGTGATTCAGGAGGAAGAATCTGCTTTTCCTGACTTACCTATGGATCTTCCTGTCATGCCTTTAACTGCTACTGAGACGTGGAAGGATGTTTCTATCTGTACGGATTTATCATCCGCCCAACGTCAGCAGGTGTCTGATCTTCTTCAATCTTTCCCAGATGTTCTGACAGACATCCCTGGTCATACATCGGTTATCACTCATGATTCCTCCTCACGGATGATCGACCTATTCGAGTTCGACCATACCCCAATCCTATCCATTTTCAGGATAAAGTTAATAAAGAACTTGACGACATGCTTCGTTTGGGTATTATCGAACCATCAAATTCTGCATTTGCTTTCCCGATGGTCATTGTTAGAAAGAAAGATGACAATATAAGACTATGTATTGACTATCGCAAACTCAATAATATAACTGTCTTTGATGCTGAACCTTTACCCTTATTAGAAGACCTTTTTCCTAGACTTGCTACAGCTGTTTTTTTCACTAAGTTTGATCTCACAAAAGGATACTGGCAGGTTCCTTTATCGGAAACTGCTAAGCCCCTTACTGCTTTTACAACAACTAAGGGGTTATTTCAATGGAATTTTATGTCCTTTGGACTGATGAATGCTCCTGTCACATTTGTCAGGATGATGCGTAAGATTTTTTCTAACAGGTCTGATATTATTACATATATAGATGACATATGTCTCTTTACTACTTCTTGGGAAAATCATTTCTTAGGTCTCACTTCACTGCTGGACACTTTACGTTCACACCATCTAACTGCCAAACCTTCTAAAATTTTTGTCGGTTTTGGAGAAATATCATTCCTTGGTCATAGAGTTGGTCATGGTTTGCTTAAAACTGAACTATCTAATGTGTCCAAGATTTTGAACATAACTGTGCCCACAACTAAGAAACAAGTGCGCAGTATTCTTGGCCTTATTCAATTTTACAGTCGATTTATTTCGTATCTATCCAATCTCACTGCTGATCTGTCTGCTTTATTAAGAAAGGGCTCTCCCAATCATGTGCACTGGTCTCAAGAGTGCCAAGCAGCCTTAGCTCATATTAAAAGTTTATTTTCAACCCCTCCGATATTGAGGTTACCAAATAAAAATTTAACATTCTATCTTCGCACAGATGCGTCTTCCAAAGGTGTTGGTGCCGTATTGATGCAGAATTTTGACGGTACACTTCATCCTAACTTGTACATATCACGGAAGCTGGTGGACGCAGAAAGAAAATATTCAGCAATCGAGCGCGAATTGCCCGCCATCGTCTGGGCTGTTTTGAAACTGGAGAGGTACCTTCTTGGATCAAGATTTATTATACAATCAGATCAGCGCTCCCTGTAATTCCTCATGAAATCGGACCACGAGAATCCTAGAGTTGCGCGCTATTCTATTTTGATGCAATCGTTCGCATTTGATGTCCAAGCTATTATGTTGGCACTAAAAATGTATTAGCTGATTTACTCTCCCGCTGCCCTCAACAAGACTTTAACGATACTAATTAACATTATTATATGATCCAAATATAAGCGCGTGGTTGACATTCAGTACTGCTGCGTGACTTTAAAATGTATTTACGTGATCCACTCATTTACATTGGATGATTGACTTTCGATACCTTCATATTATGAGGACCTGAACATTTTGTTGCTTAGTAACAATCTACTTTCGGGTCAAATGGATAACTCTACTTTAGTGCTATAAGCACATGTGAAAGACATATTGTTGCCAATTGGAAACAATGCAGTACCATATTTACTAATAGATCAGTATGAAAACTACATGATGTATAAATTCTTGTAACTTTTTCTTTTTTTTTCCTTCTTAATGTTCCCTAAAAGACACAACCTTACTTATATTTCGCATGTTTATTAGTTTGATTCTCTTTATGTAACAATTCTCTTATGCTATAGCGATATCATTACTTTAACATATACATTACAAGATGATCTTTTCTTTATTGCATTATTAGTTTACATTTCTTTGTTTCTGCATCTCATATTCTTATGATAATGTATTGACTGATGACAGTCTTTTTCGTGCACTTTCATTAATATTTCCAGTAGATTTGACTTTGACTGGACTTTGAGAATTTATTGTTCTACTGTTGACGATTTTTTATTATGATGTACTTAATTTTGGCCGTTCTTTCATTCGGGGAATGTTTGAAAAAAAAAATTTTGTTTTTTTTTCCCCGAGAGGACGGGGTGGTTGTTGTGTACGGCTTTTGCGCACAGGCGTATGTCAAACCTTTGCTGAAATACAGCTGTCTGCATTAGCTATAAATATATAACGTGACGTATGTATCGTCTGCCCATGCGCAGCCGAGCGGTCAGTTTCCCGTGCTATTGATAAAATGTAAACAGCCCTGACGAGACGTGCCATGGTTGTGTTCCCGTGGTGAATGTGTTATTCGATATATTTTCTCAGTGTCTTGTAATGAGATTTGGTCGCCACGATTGTATAAGATGTGTTTATGGGCCGTCAAGGGTTACAGCTTCCATGGGAAGCATTGTGACTGTATTTTGAGGTAAACATTTTCGATCGTCAGCATATATTTACATTTGCCGCCATACTTCGTTCACGGCTTGCTTTAACCGGAACGCTAGTCTCGTACGGACAGAATTGAGATTTATGAATTGTATGACTCTTACATTGTTTACCACGATGGACTGACACTGGACCTTAATGAATGCAATCTACCTAATGTTATTTATGCTGAATTATTGTTGGAGCTACTGTGAATAAATTTGGATGTGGACCAGTCTTCACCAACTCATTGATTAATCATTAACACTGTTGTATGAGCTAAGAACGATACTGTGTGGCTGTGTTCAGGTGAAAAGTATGATGCTAACCCTTCGTCTACTCAACCTAGCATTCGCGTAAACATCAGCAACGATTGAAGACATACTCACCAAGCCAGAACCTAACTGCCCCCGCATATAACATTCCTTGATAGCCATTACACAACAGAGTAAATGCTGACCTTTATTTACATGATCAAAAGGATTGAAAAAAATAGCACATTGTGAATTCACTGCACTGTGAAGTTCAACTCGTCAAGGAGACAGCCAGACAAGCCAGAGTAAGGAATAGGATCACGATTCCACTTTACAGGACAACGTGTTTGAGCACCTTGTTGACTTATATCCCGGGAAAACTCTTCCTTCATTAACACGTTAAGCCCAGAATCCTAGAAACCCGAACACTAAATCATAGCGGGGTTCTATTTGCAAAGTAATACCCCAGACCACATATTAATCAAGTTGTCTTGACTATTTCTCTGAGCCAGAAGTCAGTCTGCATTCCCAAAGAAATGTTGGGTAAGTTGTATACTTTATTATTCTATATTTTGCATTTATTACTTACTTACTTAGTCGTTCCCCTTCTACCGTGAGGTGTAGAGGTTTGGAAGAGAGAGCGCCAGAGTATCGTATCGCCTGTCTTACTCCTCGCCTGGTTCCATTCTAGTCCTCGGTCCTTCAAAAATTGTCTAATGTTGTCCTCCAGTGGACTTTGGGTCGTCCTGGGGGTCTGGATCCCTGGCTCTCTGTTTTCCATGCTTGTCGTGGTAGCCGATCTTCTCCCATTCTGCAGACATGGCCAAACCACCTTAGTTGCGACTCTTCTACATGGGTCTGCAGGGGTGGGATTTTAAGCCTTGACGTATCGTCTGGTTGCGGACTATGTCTCTTCTTGTTCCTTCAACCACCTTTCTCAGATACCTCATTTCTGAGGTTTGGATCTGGCTTTTGTGGGTTGTAGTCATTGCACATGAATCGCATCCATATGTCAAGACTGGGACACAGGTGGAGTGGTATACATTCATCTTTGTTTTCTTACCAACCTCTCTCTTGCTGAGGAATCCTCGATTTATGGCCTGAAAAAGTCTCCCAGCTGCTGCTTTTCGAGTTGTCAATTTTTCTTTCGGTCTATAATAGCCCCGAGGTATTTAAAGGGGTCGACCGGCTCCAGGACCTGTTCTCCTAGCTTAATCCGATGTCTTCTATCTTCTCGTGATATCACCATGGATTTTGTTTTATAGCTGCTTATGACCAACCCTCTCTTCTCCAGCTCTTCCTTCCAGACTTGCAGGTTGGATTGGAGATGTGCCTCTGATTTAGCAATCAGGGAAACATCTTCAGCAAATGCCAGCTCTGAATTACAGACCTGCCTCATCTTCCGGTACCCCACTGAATACTTTCTTGTTTTCTCCTTACATGCCTTGATGACATCGTCCATGAGGAGTATGAAAAGATAAGGTGACAGGATATCACCTTGTCTTACACCAGTGGTGGTCCTGAACTCTTCAGACTTATGGTTTGCTGTCCTCACATAATTTCTGCGAGACTTGTAGAATCTCTGTACAGCATGAATCAGAGGTGCTGTAATGTTCTTCCTTGCCAAACAGTCCCAAAGTTTGCTCCAGATGACCCTGTCAAACAACATTTCCAGATCTTTGAAACAAAGATGGATCTCACTCTTATACGATAGGGCTTTTTTTACTCAGCTGCCTGAGTGTGAAGATTAGGTCTTGAGTACTTCGGTTTGCTCGGAATCCGCACTGGACCTCATCCAATTGTGGCTCAGCTAGGCGTCGGAGTCTCTGCTCTAGGATTCTAGAGTAGATTTTACCAGGGACACCGAGAAGGGATATGCCTTTATGGTTTTCTCATTATCGATTGTCACCCTATTTGAAAATTGGTGTTATGATGGCAATCTCCCAATCCTTTCGGATGGTCTTGTTGCTCCACGCTGCCTGTAGGACCCTTAAGAGTAATAGGTTGCCTGATGCTCCAATGTACTTAACCATTTCTGGTGTTATACCCATCTTGATTTTCTCCAGTGCTGCCTTCAGTTCTTCCATGTTTATGTCATCTTCATCACCATTGGTTTTCTCTTTTGTACTAGTAGTTATCATGTCTGATGCTTCACCATGCTCACCATCAGGAGATCTGAGAAATATTCTTTCCATCTTTCCATTACTTCCTTCGGGGCAGTAAGCAATTCACCTTGCTTGTCCTTTTATAAATTTGAGAGGGCATTGTTTTTCCTTCCTCATTTTCTTTATTGTCTTATAGAACAATTTCTGGTTTTCATGCGCATCTTTTTCTAGCTTTTCTCCAAATTCTTCCCAGGACTTCTGTTTTGCTGCTAGCACCTTGTTCTTTGCTTCTGTTCTGAGTGTCACATTCTCTATTTTTCTCTATTTGTTCTGTGGTATTTTTAGCTCATAAGTATTGTTTCAATGTCATTTTCTTTTTTGTTATTTTCTGTCTGACTTCCTCTGTCCACCAAGGTTTCCTCTTTCTCTTGTTCCCAAGACGGACTTCACCACATGCTTCTGCAGCAGCTGTCTTTAAGATGTCCTTGAATTTAAACCAGAGTGTTTCCAAGTCATCAGGTTGTTCTTCTGTGCTGCTCACCGCTGCAGCAATAAGCCCCGATATCTGGTCTTAATTTCTGGCTCTCTCAGCGTGTAGGTCTTAATGCTCATTTCTCCCGTTCGTTTACTTGGTTTCTTGCGTGATGTTGGGCAGTTCCTAGGCTGAGCAACTCTTTCAGTTGTTTTTTTTAAATTGTAAGCAGGTAGTGATCACTTCCAATCTCTGGCCCCCATCAGACTCTAGCAACCCGGACATATTTGAATAAGCTCCTCCTAACAATGGCATAGTCGATCACTGAATTTTCATTATTTGTTGGTTCACATCTAGTGTATGCATGTATGCGCTTATGGGGGAACTTTGTGTTTGTAATGATCAGATTCTGCTCACTGCAGAATCTAAAGAGTCGCTTTCCATTGTCATTGAGAGTGTCTTCTCCATATCTTCCGATAACATCACCCCATGTAGAATGGTCATTTCCAGCTCTGGCATTAAAATCTCAGAGAATAATAATTTCATCTAGACAGTCATCCACTGTCATTTGAAAAAGCTCGAATAATTCCTCCTTGCCCTCTGCTATCTCATCCTCATTTGGCCTATACAATATGACCAGATTGACGATGGTTTCTCCTTCTTTTAATTTTACAACCATAATGCGCTCCGACACAAAGTTCCATCCCTTGATACTATCTTTTGGTTGTTTGGCCACAATGCAACCCACGCCCCCTTTAGCTCTTTCAGATGTGTGTACACCACTGTAGAGCAGCGTGTTGCCATCGAGATCCATGACTCCTTGTCCTTTCTTCTTTGTTTCTGTTATAGCCTGGATTTCTAATTTTGCTTTCCTCATCTCTTTCACAAGCTCCTCTTCTTTCCCATTTATACTTCTTGTGTTCCAAGTTCCATGTCGTAGTCCGTTCCAGTTCGTCGCCTTTAGAATCAGTCCGGTTTTCTCTCTTGTAGTTCTCGTAATCAAAAGTTTAAAGCAAACAGGTGATTGGCCTGTTGTGCCTTTGCATGGTGGACTGGCTGCCTTCTTACGACTGAAATAATGTTGTGCATTCCGGACAAGGAGAAGCCTGCACGAAATCAAGAGAACATGAGGATGCATTGTGAACATCCACAATGGCATCCTGATCTACTTTTGAATTAGCGTAGCGATGTGATCTATTGTTTGAAGATCTATCTCTACCTCTAAATAGATTTTGGTCATTATTCCTGAAATTGTTATTGTGGTGTCCGCTATTGGGATTATTAGTCCGACCGAAACCCATTGTGAATTACCGTGGTAATTATTTTCCCTTTGACCAAAATATCTGTTAGAAGAATGTTGTTGGCCATAAGGAGAATTAGATCGTGATTGCTAATCGCTATTGGAATTACTTCTTCTAAAATTTCCTGAATTATTTCTATCACAATCTGATGACGTATTATATTGCCTCCAGTTTTATTTTACTGGAGAACCACCATGAAATGGTTTCCCTATAAAAGAATTAAAATTCTTATTGTCTCCCTTTCTAAAGTTCATATCGTGACTGAATTTGGTTTCCGTGTTGCAGAGCAGAGGCAACAGGTAATCCGTCTCTGATCAGAGAATGGCTAAATACCATGTTGGGATGTGTTGTAGAAAACTGTCTACAGTTTTGCTGCATGTCATAAAAATTTGCAGGTTTCACTTAATGTAGAAAAGAAAGGGATAAAGCATTAACCGAAGACACGCATTTATCACGAAGCATTAGGTAGACAATAGCATCATAAGAATGTTCAATTTTAGAGAGTTCAATCCCCTATCAAATGAGAGACGTATATTTGCTGTGAAATCACCGACGTCCTTTCCAGTTTCTGGTAATAATGATTTCTTCTTCTTCTTCTTCCTCGTTCGCCTTCAGACTTCCACATTTATGACTCTAATAAAGGCAGTAGTCAACTCAAGGCTCCCAACATCTCCAAACAGTTTTTCGTTGACAGAAGTGGGTTGTTGCCATATGCTACTCCGTTCATTACTGTAGGTTGGGCAGTATTGCAGCAGGTGTTCGACTGTCATTGGGCTGGTACCGCAGGTGCAGAGATCTGTTGCACCAATTTTGTATTTGTGGTACAGATGGTATCTCAATCTGTTGTGACCAGTGCGTAGCCGAAAAAATGATGACCTGTTCTTTTCTGGATAGTTGATGATATGCATCATTTTTCAAATGTCCCGGGTGCTCTCTTTCCCATTTGGACTTGAATGTAGCCTTTATAGTAGTCTTTGCCGTTGCGTAAGTTGTCTCTATATTATTTTATTGTAAGGCACCTCCTTCCTTAGCAAGTCTATCTGCCTCCTCATTTCCTGGTATGTTGCAATGGGCTGGTATCCACTGGATAGTGCACTTCTTGAAGCATTCGGCTAGTCTTTCAAGGGAGATTATCAGATCTTTCAATCCTTTAGTCTGGTGGCTCTTCAGCGCTGATATTATTGAGAGGGCATCTGAAAAGATTACTATCTGTTTTTCTGCCTGTGCTTTGCATTCAATAAGAGTTTCAGCTGCCTGTTTCAGGGCTTCTGCTTCAGCACAGAAGTTATTGCAGTATTTTCCAGTGGCAATTGCCATAGAGTGAATTCTATTATTTAATTTTATGAGGATGCCGGCACCCCCATTTTCAACTGCATTTGTTGCCGAACCATCAGTATATGCATGTGTCCAAAGCTTTGCTGGAAATGTTTGGTCAATATACTTGGTTGCTATACACTTTCTTTGTGTTTCTGTCTGTGTTCCCTTACCTTCAATGCCTGGAATATCAGATTTTAACTTAGGAAAGCATCTTATTTTCCACAGTGGGATAGTTGAGCTTGTTGGGATTTTCTTTGCAACTGAGCTTGCTAGTATGGTATTATTGTTAATTTTTTCTTTTGCTTGGGCGACAAAGTTAGTTCGCTTGAGCCTGCCTCTTCCTAGCCTATTCATTCTTTGGTACATGGGGTGTCCTTCGAGCCTCTTAAATTTTTCAGCTTGTTTTAAGACTCTGTTGTCACGTCTATCCTCCATTGACTGTAGCCCTGTGATGTTTTCCACATGGTTGATTTGTGTAGACTTTAGGGCCCCTGTTATAATACGTGCTGCTTGGTTTTGGAGTCTGTTTACTCTGTCAAAATTTGACTTTGCTGCCGTTGACCAAGCTGTGATGCCATATTCCATAGCAGGTCTGACTCTGCCTGTGTACAGCTTTTTGAGGATATTCTCATCAGCACCCCATGTGGTACCTGCTAGCTTTTTCATGATGGCCATGCGAAGTTTTGCCCTTAGCTGTATTTTGTTAATCTGTGATTTCCATGTCATTCGGCGGTCTAGTGTTATTCCTAAGTATGTTGGTGTTTCATCTTCTCTTACTGCCTGCCCATTTAGTAATAATGATTTGAAACGGAGACGATAGTAGTATGGTATGTACTTTACAGGTAGTATTCAGGCGGATGAGCGTGACTTTTATATAAGGAAATACTCCGATCGATTCAGGCGGATGAGCGGACTTTTTATATAAGGAAGTACTCCACTCGATAATGGCGGCGTGTGTAGTTAACTAAGGGGAGATAAGTAGGTATTTTAATTGTGTGTTATAAATTGTCGGTGGGGTATTGCCTTTGGCTGGCGGGGTAAGTTGTTGTGTTGTGTGTTGTTTATTCATACATATTTTACAACACATATTTATATACATATATATTACAACAGTTATACTATATATTGTACAACCATTTAGTTATACATAAGATATGTAGACAATATAGATAACAAAGATTTTTTAATAAATATATTTTATTTTCAACAGTGTTTTGTTACAGCAGTAACAAAAACATTTAGGAGCATATTTTGGAAGGCGGAAAGGGGGAGGTGTGTACCATTTGTGGTGTAGCTGGCGGGTGTGGGTTTTTTTGTGTAGGTATTTTAATTGTTGTGTGTTGCTTGTTGTATTGTGCTGGTATTGCGTTGTTTTTTCATACATTATATATATGCAGGTAGACAACGGACATACAAATCAATAAAAACCTGCAATCTTGAGATAAAGAGGAAAATATAAAAAAGATAAATTTGTTTAGTATGAATTCTGTAGTGGAAGATCGCTAATGAGCGCGGTGTGGTGTAGATTTCTAAATGCGCGGGGATATTGCTTTTGGCAGGCGGGGGTGATGAGAGGTGAGTGAAAAACCAATGGGTTTATGTAAGGTAACACGACGGCAAAAAAACCGATAAACCGGGGGAGGAAAGGTTAATTACACTGACAAACAACATTTTTCTTTCTTATATAAGAATAAGTGTTCTTAGGTCAGTTTCTTGCGCTGATTTCAAATTTGAAATCCGTTTATATACTTTTTAAAAAATTAATAAAATGCAAAATAATTCTACTTTTATACTGCTAAAAGATGCATGACATATGTTACGTTATATTTCAAATAGTTACTGTATTTTGAAATAATTCTGAGTGAAATATTGCTTCTAGAAGTTGTAGAAATTCGGCTGATCTGTTCTGTTACGTGTGCGGATATTTTACCGATCGTGTTCACCAGAAAAACTTTACAACATTGCTAAAGAAAACATATGAACTTTATTTCGATTCGAAAGTTGATGATGCAAATAAATCTTGGATGCCAAATGCAGTTTGTTCGACTTGTACAAATACATTGGCAGGTTGGTTACTAAAATCGCCGAAGCATAAGTCGATGCCTTTTGGAGTGCCAGTAATATGGCGTGAACCGACAAATCACGCTACTGATTGTTACTTCTGCTTGACAAATATCTATGGTTTCACTTTTAAAACTAGAAAGTCTGTGGTTTATCCAAATATTGAATCGGTTTCGAAACCAGTGCCTCATGATCCAATCACGTGTCCGATCCCAGTTCCACCAGAACAATATCCGTTGGACGTGAATGAACCATCAGAAATTGATAGTTTACCTGCTTTAGAAACTAATTCTGACTCGGATTATATACCGGTGAATGATGGTGTTCACTTAATTAACCATTCAGAACTTTCAGATCTAATACGTGATCTCGCTCTCACCAAAGGACAAGCGGAATTACTCGGTTCGCGACTCAAAGAATGGAATCTTTTAGCGCCCAATACTCCGATATCTAAATTTCGTCATAGACACAGAGAACTTGTTCAATACTTTGAGATGGATGATAACATTTGCTATTGCAAAGATGTAAACGGTCTAATGGTGCACCTCGGTCATGAGCACATAGTCAACGAATGGCGGTTTTTCATCGACTCTTCCAAGACTAGTCTAAAAGCCGTGTTATTGCATAATGGAAATTTATTTTCATCAATTCCAGTCGCCTACTCTGTTCATATGAAAGAAACTTATGACAATATGGCTATACTTTTGGCAAAAATAAAGTACAATGACTACCAATGGCGGATTTGTGGATACCTAAAGGTCATTGCAATTCTCACGGGCATGCAGACTGGGTATACTAAATTTTGTTGCTTCCTATATGAATGGGACAGCCGCAACAGACAGGAACATTATGCAAGAAAGGTGTGGCCTATCAGGGATCGTATGCAGCTGGGGCATAAAAATGTAATACACGAGCCATTAGTTAACAAAGACAGCATCATTTTACCACCGTTACATATAAAGTTGGGGTTCATGAAGAATTTCGTAAAAGCGTTAGATAAAACGAGCAAAGCTTTCACTTATCTTCGAGAAAAGTTTCCGCAAATTAACGATGCAAAGATAAAGGAAGGTATCTTTGTAGGACCTCAGATTAGGAAAGTTATTGCAGACAAACAATTCGAGAACTTGTTACATGGTAGTGAACTTCGCGCATGGATGGCATTCAAATCGATCGTCGATAACTTTCTGGGAAATCACAAATCTGTCGACTATGTGCATATTGTTAAGCAGTGCATAGATGCATACAGAATTATGGGCTGTAACATGTCCCTCAAAATCCATTGCTCGATTCGCATCTTGACTTTTTCCCTGACAACTTGGCGAAGTCAGCGATGAACATGGAGAACGATTCCATCAAGATATCGCCGTAATGGAGTCACGTTATGAAGGACGGTGGAGTGTGACCATGCTTGCCGATTATTGTTGGATGCTTCATCGCGATGTACCACATGCCATTCACCGACGAAAGTCGACTGCAAAGAAATTCAAGCCTACATAACTGTTATACTTCTTGTACAAATGATGTTGTAATACTGTATGGGTTGTTAAAAAACTTCAATTGCGTATTTCTAGAGATCCCGACCTGATAGAGAAAAACGGTTTGCAGATTTAAAAACAGGGCATTAAAATTGACCAGAAAAACATAGAGATGTTAGAGAAAGAAAATAATTTTTTTTTTACGTTATCGCCCGCACACAGCCAATACGGCTGACAATACGTCCAACATAAAAAATAATGTAAAAGGCCAGGCTGGACAACTCCAAATAGACAGTTTTATAAAACACAACAAAACGTTAGTTTCAGACGCTTTGTAGCTTTTTGCTTCTTCGGTGGTGGTGGTTGTTTATAGACATCGTCCGAGTGAGTGTCTATGGTTGGAGAATGTCGGGGTACAAGGGTTGGTGTTAGGACACCAACTCGGTTCTGGGAATAAAGGTTGATAACAACTGGAGTTGATGTAGTGGTCAAACGTGTTACTGGGGCAAGTAGTAGGACAGGTATCTGTGTTTGGTAACTGTAGTCAGTCAAATTCGGCGACGATTTCGCCCTGTAAAGCCAGCAGATGTTCAAATTCAGGTCGAGTCAACGCAATGCCAATTTTGGTAGGAAACTTTAGATGTGATTTACCAAAGTATTTTCGCACGTGTAGTAAAGGCTGATCTCTGTAAAAACTTACAGACGCGACCTTCAGCCCACTACCTAACGGTATAAGAATGTCATCACTTCTACGCATGTACACCCAGTCTGTGGAGGCGATGCCGGGAATACTCATCTTCAGCGAGGTGTGACCGTGAGTGTCTGTCGTGTTTTACCTTCACTAGTAAGAAACTCGGATAGATGGTCCGCGCAAAACCTCACGAGGAAAACCACTGAGCGTATACTTTATAAAAGTCCGTTTGCACAGAGGATGACGTCAGAACTATATATAGCTATCTAGAAAAGCGTAATAAAATTCTAACATGCAGAGTTTTGCGTATTGGTAGACGAAAAATCCTATCTGCAACGTGATTTGCCTTTGTAAGACTAATATTACCTTTGTAAGACTAACATTGTTATTTATTTCTGTTCACTTTATTGCAGACAAGCTCAAAATACAAGAGATCAATAGTAGAAATTTATTAAAGAAGCATTCCTTCGTTCGTGTGTTCGAAACCCCGGGATTTAAGGTTTCACTTATTTTTACACGTGTGGCATCTGGTGATAGGTTTTTATATTGTCTCCTAATCGTTTCAAACATGCGGCGACCTCGGAAATTTAGTACATTAAATAAATGTAACTAAGTATTTGTTCCAGTTATCAAACGGTTATGTACCTTTTTGTCGTACAATTTTTAAACTTTCAGTGAAAATTTTTCTTCTAAGCAACAAGAAGGGTCCCAAAATTTTCCCAGTCATGCTCAAAGGGTCCAACGTGTAGGTAAATAGATCAGCTGTCAACTACATCTGTAATCATTTCTGTAAATAGTTCTTCCAGTTGTCAAATATTTCTTTAAACGTTTTACCAGTTGTCAATTTTTTTCCACTTGTCAAATATTTCTTCAAATGTTTTGCCAGCTGGTAAATATTTCTTCACATGTTTCTTGCATGTGGCAATTATTTATGCAAATTTTTTTACCAGTTGTCAAATATTTCTTCAAATTTTTTTCCACTTGTCAAATATCTCTTCAAATGTTTTGCCAAATGTCAAATTTTTTTTCCACTAGTCAAATATTTCTTCAAATGTTTTGCCAGTTGCCAAATATTTCTTCAAATTTTTTTTCACTTGTCAATTTTTTTCCGCTTGACAAATATTTCTTCAAATGTTTTGTCAGTTGTCAAATATTTCTTCAATTTTTTCCACTTGTCAGTTTTTTTCCAGTTGTCAGATATTTCTTCAAATGTTTTGCCAGTTGTAAAATTTTTTTCCACTTGTCAAATATTTCTTCAAATGTTTTGCCAGTTGCCAAATATTTTTCAAAAATTTTTCCGCTTGTCAATTTTTCCACCTGTCAAATATTTATGCAAATGTTTTTGGCATGTGCCAAATATTTCTTCAAATTTTTTCCCACTTGTCAAATATTTCTTCAAATTTTTTTCCACCTGGCAAATATTTCTTACAATTGTCAAATATTTGTGCAATGGTTTCTGCCACTTGTCAAATATTTCTTCAAATGTTTTTACAGTGGTCAAATTTTTCTTCAACTGTTTTTCCGGTTGACAAATTTTTTTTCAAATTATTTTACGACTTGTCAAATATTTATGCAAGATGTTTCTTCCATTTGTCAAATATTTATGCAAATGTTTCTTCCACTTGTCAAATATTTCTTGAAATTTTTTTTACACTTGTCAAAGGTGGATACTGTCACAGTAAACGGAGAAGAAATCACATGTTTGTATTACTCCACCTTTTGAGAATCCCGGCATCCACTCCGGGGCTTTATCAAGTTCCGAGGATGCGCTATTTTCAGTATTCACCCGATTGGGTTTTCCCGAAAACAGACTATCTGATCGGAAATCCCGATTCGTCGTTGATGTTAGAAACAGCTCGGTAAATCGCGTCACCAAACCATGCAAGGCCTTTGCCCTCACAATAAGTCTAAAGAAAACAAATGTGGTGTGTCAAGAGGTAGGTGCTGCACCAGTTATCACTATGGATAACTATGAATTGGCAGTGCTGCACCACACACAATACCTTGTGTCTATTATCAATGACAAACTCTCTCTGGACACTTACATTGACATTCGCCTTGACAAAGCTGCAGCTCCCTTTACCCGCCTCACATCCCGTGTTTGGGGTAACTCCAAACTCACAACGACGATCAAAGCTGCGATATAACCCCTGCATCACCAGCTTACTTCTTTATGGCAGTGAGAAATATGTGAAAATGGAAGAAATGCTCGACCAAAATATGTGGCAGCTATAAGGAATATTTAAAGAAATGTTTGACAACTGCAAGACATTTTTTGACAGCTGCAAGAATTATTTGCAGTGCTTGACAACAGGAAAAAATATTTAATTCCCAGTTTGGAAAACTACAAGAAATATTTAAAGAAATATTTAAAGAAGTCTTTGACAGCTACAAGAAATATTGGCAACCCGATTAGTTATTTCATGTAATATGTGACAACTTCAAGACCTAATTGAAGAAATATTTGGCAACTGCAAGAAACCATCGAAGAAATATTTGGTAATGAGAAGAAATATTTTAAGAAATTTTTATAAGTGCAAGAAATATTTGCATAAATATTTGACATTGTAAAAAATATTTACATGTGGAAAAAAATGTGAAAAAATATTTGACAAGTGGCAGAAATATTTGCATAAATATTTGTCAACTGGAAGAATAGATTGCATAAATATTTGCCAAGTGGAAAAAAATTTAAAGAAATATTTGTCAAGTGGAAGAAACATTTGCATACAATTTGACAACTGTAAGAAATATTTGCCCGCTGGAAAAACGTGTGACGAAATATTTGGCAGAAACCTTTGCATAAATATTTGACAAGTGGAAAAAATTTGAAGAAATATTTGACAAGTGACAGAAACATTTGCATAAATATTTGACACCTGTAAGAAATATTTGACAAGTGGAAAAAAATATTTGCATAAATATATGACAACGTGCAAACCGTTTGAATAAATATTTGACAACTGGCAACACGTTTGAAGAAATATTTGACAACTAGAAAAAAATTTGAAGAATTATTTGACAAGTGAAAGAAACATTTGCATAAATATTTTACAAATGTAAGAAATTTTTGACAACTGGAAAAACATTTGCATAAATATTTGACAAGTGGCAGAAACATATATATACTACTCGTCAAAAGTAAAGGGCCACCCTATTATTTTCAATACACTTTTATATAAGCGCATACAATGATTAAATGAAGGAGGTTTTTAGTAAAAATGGGTGCAATATCTTCCTCTGACAGTCCTCTATGCACGTTAAGCATAAAAACAACTCACCGACAACCATGGTGATCGCGTTCACTTTGGTTTGCTGACCCTAAATTCACATTTTTAATCTATTTTTTTTTCAAACTTCCGTACAACCAAACAGGTGAAGTAATCGTGCTGATTGACATTCCACGTGCAATGGCGACTTTTCGTGAACAGAGTTCACTCTTAATTTGTTTTACAATCAGCAGACTTAGGGTAGTTTCATCACTTGCAAAAACCATGCCACCGACAAGAAGTCTTGACATCTTACAAAGAATGAGGGCTATAGCGTGGGTTGAAAGTGGTTTATCTGTCCGTGAGGTTGCTAGACTGCTTGTAGTGTCACACTCTACTATCCAAAAGATTTTGGAGAGATTTCACACCACAGGAAGTGTGGAGGATCGCCACCGGCCAGGTCGCCCTTGATGCGCCAATAGACATGATGACCGGTACCTCTTGTTGTCAGCCCTGCGCCATCGAGCAGTGACTTGTTCCACTCTAAAATGTCAGCTGAGACAAACTGTAAACGTTAATGTCAGTCAAAGCACCATCCGCAGACGTTTACATGAATTTGGACTGGCTGCTCGACGTCCTGCAGTCAGAATCCCTCTTTCTCCTGCTCATCGCAGAGCCCGTGTTGCATGACGTCGCGAGCACATCCGATGGACAAGGCAACAATGGAGTCAAGTTCTCTTAAGTATCTTGCCTCCGATACTTGGTCTCTGTAACGTTATGGCAGAGCTTCAACTTGACCAGATATGTCAAGTTGCTAGTGCGTCCCACTAACGCTAGGAGCTGATTGAAGCGTAAAGGAATATATATATATATATATATATATATATATATATATATATATATATATATATATATATATATATATATATATATATATATATATATATATATATATATATATATAACTACGTAAAGAATATTAACATGGTCACTTCGTCGGAACCATGTATACTACCAATCCGTTAACCTTGATGTGGTAACGGTTAGTGCAGTCGGTCAACGTCTTTGGTGAATTGTAATTGTACTATGTACATTTTCCTACCATGACCATTGCTGATGAAGAATGTATGTAAACTACTGATGTAAAGTTTCGTCATGAATAAATGTTGTTAACACTAACTCTTCCAACGAGTATAGTGTTTATCCGTGCCAACTGGTCATCATGTATTGACCCATCTTACCTCGTTACCGGGTCCTATTATCATTAACCAGATCATCATCATACGCCAAAGAAACGACCCACATTATATTGTCGTTACCAAGAAATTCGTCGGCGACATGTTGTAAACCCGACATCCCTGACAACATCAGTGACAGTCCAGTAAAGAAAAACCACCGCTAACACTGACACATATTTTGAGTAGGTCTAGGCTCCTTCATGAATTGAAGGATAATGGTGATAATGAGTAAAGAGAAAACGGCAAAAAAGAGTGGGAAAATATAGGTGAAATAAAAAGTATAAAAACACAAACGACAGAAAAGAAAATGATAATTACGGAAAAGACAAATAACACGAGGTCAAACGAAAACTAAATACGCACGTAATGTAGAGAGATTTGTATTATTGTGTTCAGTTGATCTAACAGGTTTCTTAGCCAGTGTCTCTGACATTAACAGTACATAGATTTATATCATTGTGTTCAGTTGTACGAAGGAAGTAATGGAAAGATGGAAAGAATATTTCTCAGAACTCCTTGATGGTGAGCAAGGTCAAGCATCAGAAATGATAACCACTGGCACAGAAGAGGAAACAAATGGTGATGAAGATGACATAAAGATGGAAGAACTGAAGGCAGCACTGGAGAAAATCACGATGGGCAAAGCAGCAGGGTATGATGGTATAACACCAGAAATGGTTAAGTAACTTGTACATGAGAGCATCAGGTGACCTATTACTCTTAAGGGTCCTACAGGCAGCGTGGTGCAACAAGACCATATCAAAGGATTGGGAGATTGCCATCATAAAACTAATTTTCAAAAAGGTGACAATCGACAATGGAAACCACAGTGGCATATCCCTTCTCAGTGTCCCTGGTAAAATCTACTCTAGAATCCTAGAGCTGAGACTCCGACGCCTAGCTGAGCCACAATTGGATGAGATCCAGTGCGGATTCCGAGCAAACCAAAGTACTCAAGACCTAATCTTCACACTCAGACAGCTGAGTGAAAAGGCTCATGAGTATAAGAGTGAGATCCATCTTTGTTTTATAGATCCGGAAAAGGTGATCGACAGGGTCCCTGGAGCAAACTTTGGGACTGTTTGGCAAGGAAGAACATTCCAGCACCTCTGATTCATGCTATACAGAACTTCTACAAGTCTTGCAGAAATTATGTGAGGACAGCAAATCATAAGCCAGAAGAGATCAGGACCGCCACTGGTGTAAGACAAGTTGATATCCTGTCACCTTATCTTTTCATACTCCTCATGGACGATGTTATCAAGGCATGTTAGGAGAGAACAAGAAAGTATTCAGTGGCGTACTGGAAGATGAGACAGGTATGTATTTCAGAGCTGGAATTAGCTGAGAATGTTGCCCTGATTGCTAAATCAGAGGCACATCTCCAATCCAACCTGCAAGTCTGGAAGGAAGAGCTGGAGAAGAGAGGGATGGTCATAAGCAGCTCTAAAACAAAATCCATGGTAATATCACGAGAAGAAAGAAGACATCAGATTAAGCTGGGAGAACAGGTCTTGGAGCAGGTCGACCACTTTAAATATCTCGGAGCTATTATAGACCGAGAGAGAGGCATCAAAGAAGAGTTGGCCACTTGAAAAGCTGCATCTGTGAGACTTTTTCAGGTAATAAATCGAGGATTCCTCAGCAAGAGCGAGATTGGTAAGAAAACGAAGATGGCTGTGTACCGCTCCACCTATGTCCCAGTCTTGACATATGGATGCGAGTCATGGGCAATGACTACAACCCACAAAAGCCAGATCCAAACCTCAGAAATGAGGTATCTGAGGAAGGTGGTTGAAGTATCAAGAAGAGACATGGTCCGCAACTAGACGATACGCCAAGGCCTAAAATCCCACCCCCTGCAGACCCAAATAGAACAGTTACAACTAAGATGGTTTGGCCATGTCTGCAAAATGGGAGAAGATCGGCTACCACGACAAGCATAGGAAACTAAGAGCCAGGGATCCAGACCCCCAGGACGACACAGACTCCGCTGGGAGGAAAACATTAGACAATTTTTGAAGGACCGAGGACTAGAATGGAACCAAGCCAGGAGCAAGACAGCCGATAGGATAGTCTGGCGCTCTCTCTTCCAAACCTCTACACCTCAGGGTAGAAGGGGAACGACTAAGTAAGTAAGTAAGTGTTTAGTTGTACTAACTACTTTCTTAGTTAGTCTCTGACAGTACCAGTACACAGATTTGTATTAACATTTATAACACATAAGGAAGGGAAACCGGAGGCCTGTAAACCGTAAATTAATGTGAGACAAACATTAAAGGTATGTTATCAGGCACTCTTAGAAACTAAAGAAGTAGAACACTAGACAACAGAAAAACAACAGACATGAGTGGCTTACCCGGGATTCGAACCCTGGACCTTCCGTGCGACAACCCCGCCTAGCTATGCAAGCGAATCACACTATCCTCCCTGCCTTCTACGCATCACCAAAAAATGATGCTTCGATGACAGGTCATTAGTGCGAACCGAAAGACATAACACCGGAAGTTTACCATGGGCAGTTCAGCCTATTAATGACGCAATCACTTCTGTTGTTCCACTATTATACAGTATAGGCCAGTCCACACAAGATAAAGACCGTAATACTGTGTCCAGTAAATGATAGTAGACTTAGAACAGTAAGAACAGGACAGGGGGTAGGTTTGGTATTGTATAAACATTTATAACACGTAAGGAAGGGAAACCCGAGGCCTGGAAACAGTAAATTAATATGAGACAAACATTAAAGGTATGTTATCAGGCACTCGTAGGAAATAAAGAAGTAGAACACTTGGACAACAGAAAAACAACATGTTTGTCTCATATTAATTTATAGATTTGTATTATTGTGTTCAGTTGTACTAACTAGTTTCTTAGTTAATCTCTAACAGTATCAGTACATAGATTTGTATTATTATATTCAGTTGTACTAACTAGTTTCTTAGCTAGTCTCTGACAGTACCAGTAAGTTCATATTACTTTCTTCAGCTCTCTGTCACTGACATTTAAAAGTGTAGTATCCTCAGGATTAAAGCTATTTCCCCCACCCCCTCATCCTTTTCCTACTGAAAACTCAGAATAGGTCGGTTACAAACATTCAATAAAATTATAAACTGTGTGAGATAGGAACATGATCTTTTCTTTAAAGTCAAGTTGACATTTCTGTAAAATATCATTTAGTTTGAATGTTCTACCACTCTGTTGATGGGGCTGTAGAAAACAGATTATCTGGCAGAGATAAAATTTACGTACAGGATGTACTCTTTCTAAATTAAAAATATTCGGAAACCTGAAAACAGACATGATTTTATCAAGGTAGATCTTTATAGAGCTCATTGTTTCTTAAGTAGATCTCTACAGCTCTTGAGTTACCTTCCGCTACAATAATGCGTTACCAGCAAACAAGAGTCATTATTACATTCACCATTTCTCCCCCATTTCCCTTATTTTAGATTTCATATTATTACTTTTCGTGAAGTTTTGAACTGGTGTGAAGACTTAAATATATTGTCATCTTAAACGTTGTATATAGATTTGGATCATTGTGTCCAGTTGTATTAATCAGTTTCCAATCAAGTCTCTGTCAGAACCAGTAAGTTCAAAATACTTTCTGCTTATGTGTGAAGTCTTACTTAAAATATTAAATTGTCTGAATATATAGTACTAGTAAGATGGGATGTTGACAACTAGTTCTTCAACACTCTGGATTTAATTGTAATCCAGCTTATTAATCATAATGACAGAAGATGTTATTTAAGATCATATCATAGAACTAATTTAAGCATATCTCTAGGTGGGTCAGTGATGTGTTTAGAGACGGGAATGAAACTCTGAATTCTGTGAACCATGTAGCATAATATATGTAAGGGAGGTAATTGTCTTGCAAGGGAAACAACAAGATCGTTAGCAATTATAATAGTTAAGTGTTATGCATATTTTAATGCAAAACAAAGCAACATTATTTTTTAAAGATATACAAAACCATAGTAGGTAATATCAGATTATCATAATAGTGTTCATTTCCTGTGTGATTTTGTGTTTAAACATTTTTGTGCTTTATTAGAGCAATAAATTAACACACTAGATTGCTTACTTGTGCAGTCTGTATTTGTTAAAACGTGTATCTCTTCATGCAAGATCACAGCCCAACCTATGGTGTTTAGTTGTCATCGACAAATAACTCCTCCCAGGCACATAGTGCCGTCAACACTATAAAACTGGTTTGGTGTGTTCACGTTGTAAATGGTCATAGGTGTACTAAGCGTACGGTAGAGCTAAGGTGAATGAGAATTTTCGAGAATTTAATGTTTGACAGCCAAATCTTCTAAGGGATTATAAAATGTACATAAAAGGGGTAGACATGAGTGACCGACTTATTAACTAGTACATTACTAGGAGAAAGACCGATAAATGTTGGAAAATTTCACTTTTTATTTCAAGAAGTCAGAAAAAAAGAACACCCAAATTTAGAAGAAATAAAAAGCCCAGCTATATGTAGGATCATGGCGGAACACTAAGAACAGATTTTACCAACGAAGGTTTACAACAAAATATGAAAGTCCTAGCAATAGACCATGGAACATTCAGGATAGGACAACTATCAAGAGACAGGACAATACGCAGAGAAGAATGGTTAGTGTTGGTACGCAAACAGAAAACAAGGAGAGACGTCGGCACACAAACGGAAGTACCGGACCAAAGCAAGAAGTGCACATCACAGGAAAATACTCCCAGCGGAGAACATAGACAACCACTTCCAGCAACTTCAGAGCAGAGGCAGAGGCCTTGAAAACTGCAGCAGAGGTTAAATTGACAGAACAAAGCACAGAGAGATAAGTTGCTTTCTATACTGATGCACAGTCAGTAATTGCAACGTTGAAAAGACAAAATAATACAGACCTGGATGATCTCAGAATAGTGATCCACAAACGTAGTAAACGAATCAAAAGTGTTTTGATTCAATGGACCCCATCTCATTGTAACATCACCGGCAATGAAGAGGCTGACAGAATGGCAAAAGAAGATTAACATCTACCTCAGCCTGATGCAAGCATAACTTTTGAGGAGGCAAAGAGTTTTATCCGAATCAAATACAGAAAGAAATGGAATGTAGAACATCCAGGGCACACACAGAATAATGCTTACTACCAGCTCTGCAGAAGAGAACTAGTGGTAATCTTCAGACTCCGCGCTGGCCACAACGGATTGAGATACCATCTATTCAACAAGCTAAAGATAGGAACTACCGATCAGTGTAACTGTGGCACTGATAAAATGGACTGCTGAACATCTGCTTCAAAGTTGCCCCTTATATGTGGTACAGAGAAAGTGCATATGGCCGACGCCAGCTCCTTTCGTGGAAAAGCTTTACGGCGATTCAAATAGCCTCAAACTGACTACTGCTTTCTTTGAGAACATTCAAGTGGGCGTCTGAGTAGGCAAATCGCAACAACGGCAGGAATGCATGAAAAACCCGGGATAAAACCAAGCTGGTTAACCGCACGCCGCCCCCGCCTCCCCCCACCACCCCCCCACCCCCCCCCCCCCCCCCCCCCCCCCCACAAAACACATACGAAGAACAAGAAGAAAAACTGCGAGATACGTCGGAGGATGACAGGATAGTGACTACGCAGGATGCACAGGACACTTTGCAGGATAATGATATTTCGGAGGAGATACAAAGATTGAGAACCGAGTGGGATAACTCGGAGAATGAGGTAGACATGACAATGATGGAATATGAGCAAAGATTACAGGATGGAGAAGAGAGAACAAGACAGTTCACAGGGAGACCCTCAGGAGGGTGAAGAAACCGCAGCAGAAGATACAAAGGCACAGGAAGTGATGGCGCAAGAGATTAGACGAGGGACTAAGAGGTATTGGACATCATCAGACGATTGGTCCGATAATGATAGGCGCCTGGCAAAGTTGAGAAATACAACACAGTAAGAGGTGAGACCAAATATACTACTCGTCAAAAGTCAAGGGCCACTTAGAAAAACCGTCTGTAGTGAAATTGACAGAGATACAACGGTAAAATACCTCCAAAGATAACATGTAAGGATAAAAACATAATGCGTAGGCTGCTGATAGTACATGATCGCCCAGACCGCGGGTCATCACCCTCCATAAAAATTGACTTGCTAGACAGGAGGGGAACGGCGGATAAAAAGGAAAAAATATGACTGGAAAGATTGCGTGAGACTAGAAAGGCTAAGGAGACGCAATTGGGGGGGAAACGGAGAAAAGTCACGTTTCCCAAGTTAACATAAAGTAAGGAACTCGACAGAAGGGACCTTGGATATGTTACGCCACAGTCATTTATTGGTCGCTTTTGCGATACCAAGCCTTTGATTTGAATTCAGCGGCAGAACGCAGATGTTTGGAATATTACAAAAATTAAAAAGTAACTTTTTCGTAATATTAATGTTAGGAATATAAAAATTAGCTGGCCGGATGGCCCATTCTGAGCAGTGAACTAATATGTTCTTAATTTTACAGACGGATAGATAATATTGAAGATAATGACAAAAGACAGTGTTGTTCACATCAGCGACAGACTGTATGGAATAAAAAGTGTCGCTATTTGCACAAAAAAACACGACCTTGAGACGCAGGTGTTCAAATCTACTTAGTAGGGAAGCGAAGGGACATTGGTGGGAGCTGTGTCTAAATATAACTTTTAACGACAAAATTTTGGAGGGGAGAGAAAGGTTGGTTCAAAAATCAAGTACGTTTTTGAAAAAAAAAAACAAGTAGAGACGGACAGACTAACAGATAAACATCCATACTTGACTGAAGCATGACTGAAATGACTTTAGGGTAGGAAATTTGAATTTGAAATAAACCTAGGCAGTGATTGGCCACAGACAATCATTTTATCGGCGCTCAGACGCGCAAGTGGGGCCATTCCTCAATAGTTGTTCGATGATAGACACAGTATTTTAAAGTGTGGTGATTTCCAAATGAAAGAAAGTGAAATAAGTTCAGGGACGCCATACTATAGCCAGCAGCTCAGCTGAGTTTTGCTAGCATTTCTGTGTTCTTTATTCATAATCTGGTAAGATTGAAATTATTTCTTTGTATATTTTGAATATTGTTTAATGTTCGAGTGATTTGATACTGCCATATCATAATCTAGCCTTACAAACAAGTAGGGATTTGCTCTAGACCCCCCGCCCAAGTCAGGGTCTAGGGACCAACAATATACATAAACTCCAGCAAGGGTTAGGAAAGACAGATCAAGTGTTGAGAATAATGAAACATATTACCTATCCACTTTTAGGGAAGGAAACTAATAAATATTTTTCAGAATCTATAGTCTGGGAGGACCTATCTGATGTAAAACCACCATGGTAAATGTGCTGTTTGGTCAGAGAGATCTGACCTGTCTGTATGATGTGGTTGTTGTGTCCGTGTTGTGTCCAGACGTGGGTAGAGAATAGAATTTTGACACATAGCCAATACTTTGATTGCAGAGCTGTGAGTTTCAGTTGTCAACAAGGCGGTGTCCATTCAGTTGGTGATTTTACTCGAGTGTATCTGTGCAGTACGTTGTGACAGAGACCACTATTATTGCCCGCCAGCACGGAGAGGTGGGACCACCAGATTTCAGCACCAGAGCTACATATGCAAGTTGAGTGAGCCTCTGGTCTGCTGGAAGTTCACCAACGCCTTTTAGTTACTAATACCCCATAAAATTCCTGCAATTTACTGGACACTGTGTAGTCAATATAGACAGGTGTGATGAGGCCACCCCAACAGCACAAGCATTAACTATCCTCCCAAGTAGATGACTACTAGAACATTTTAATAAAACTAACTAGTCTAGTACTTATATATGTACACTCTTGCATTTATTATGTAACATTCCATGCATTTCTTTCATAATTTTTAAATCCTTTTTTTTTTAAAAAAAGTTCTGGTCAACATAAAACTTGATCCAGAACAAATAAATGTAATATAATTCTATCAAAAATTTTACACTCTTGAGTTAGTTCAGTGTATTATAATATTTGTTAAATATTATTAGTCTGCTTAAATATCTGTGGGTGTATCTATAACTATCACACCACATTACATATCATTACCCTAGACATTTTACATAGCTACATTCATTAAGAAAAAAAAATTGAGTGTGAGGTCGTAGTGGTAGCAAGAAAGGCCTTCTGACAATTCACAACTACATTTTATCTCAGGAGCCTTCACAGCTGGCCTCATACATTACATTTAGTAATATCACCATCATACAATACCATCAAACCCACTACATACATTGGGGTCTTGTCCAGGGATAATTAGCCCAACAGTAATATTAGGATCTCCTGGTTGGAGAAATAAAATTAGGGAAAAAAAATTGTGAAATTCCCTTTAAAATTAAAAGTGTCCCTGCAGATAAAAGTTGGTGAATCTTCACAGCCAGTGATAATTAATTAGTTAACTGGTTAGTTAGAATTAGTTAGACTATAGTCATAAGAAGTACTTAGTGTATTTACTGGTTAGAGATTTAGCTTGTATATTATTATATTGTCTGAAAAGTATGGCGGAGCTAGCAAAATTCCGATCAGCTGCTGTGCTGACCGCAAAGGAGATGGGAATGGATGGTCAGATTTTAATTCAATATGTAACGGCTGAATGTGATAAATATATTGAAAGGGAAGATAGAAAGGTAGCTGAAGAGAAGAGGTTACAAATTGAGGCTGATAGAGAAATTAAGAGGCTGCAGATTGAGGCAGAAGAAAAACGACAGCAAAGGGAGGCAGAAGAAAAACGACAGCAAAGGGAGACAGAAGAAAAACGACAGCAAAGGGAGGCAGAAGAAAAAAGGTTGACTGCCGAAAGGGAGGCAGAAGATAGAAGGTTGCAAAGGGAGCACGAATTACGACTAAGGGAGCTGGAATTACAAGGCCCGGCTCCTGAAAATGGTGCCAGCCCTTTTGCCTCAGATGCTACGCCCAGTCTGGGAGCCTCAAACTCAGCTATGGGGTTTCATTTAGACCATTTTGTTGAAAAAGACGATGACATAGAGGGGTACCTAGGACGTTTTGAGTTATTAGCTACTACATATGGGTTAGAGAGAGAGAGGTGGAGTTTAAAGCTATCACAGGGATTGAGAGGTACTTCTTATGAAGTATTTGCCAAAATGAACAGGGAAGACCAAGACAATTATGACATGTTAAAGCAGGCTTTGTTATTAAGGTACGAGAAGAATGGTGAATTTTATCGTAAGAAATTTAGAAATGCCAAACTGTTGTCTGGGGAGACATACCACCAATTCTCTGCTAGACTAGAAACCTATTTGGAGAAATGGACGGCTCTGGGGAAGACCCAAGATCTTAAAGAAATGATCATGATTGAGCAATTGAGAGAGTCCATGGCTCCAGACATGAGAAAATTTCTCATGGAACAAGGTGCAGAGAAGTTGGGGGAAATTTTAAATGTTGCTGAGAGGTATCAGGCAGCTCAGGCAGAGGTAAGTGGTGCTAAAAAGAAGCACATAGACAATTTTAAAGCTCCACAGCAATTTAATAAATTTGATAATAGAGAGCAGGGAAATAAAGGTAGGACAAACTTTGAGCGGCCAAGAAATGACTATCGCGACAGAAACTCACAGTTCAATGACCAAAAGTTCAATGAAAGAAAACCGTTGAACCAAGGAAAAAGATGGTGTAAATGGTGCAAGAAGGATAACCATAACACCGAATTTTGTAGAAGGAAACCTTCAAACATTGCTGCAATGAAGTCGGGGACGCGAAGATTAAAGGTTAATCCTAATGGACAACAGGAACCTTATCACCCCCCAGTTTGTGAGGATGTTATTTGTAATGGGGTCACCATAAGGTGCCTTTATGATACAGGTTTGGATTATGATTCAGTTGTGAAGTCTAGCCTAGTGGACCCAAGTCAGTATACCACAGAAACAGTGGAAATACAAGGGGCGACTAAGGACATACCACTCATGACACTTCCCATCGCAAGGATAACGGTGAAAACTCGCTATGTGGAGGGGAAATCAGAGCAGCAGTGATAGATGAACCAATCTACCCTCTGATATTGGGGTGTAGATACGTCTTCTTGGGGAATCCCGAGAAACCTGTGATCATGGCGACAGTGCAGACCAGGTCACAGAAGAAGGAGGAAGAAGGTGAACCTATAAATGCTCATCCAGAGGAGATGAGGAAGGCGCAGGCTGAGGATAGGACACTCAAGCCCTGTTTTAAAAAATTGCCCAAATGCCACACACCTCCGAGCAAGGGGGAATATTTCATGAAGAACAAACTCTTATACAGGAAGGCCGGAACTGGAACAAATGGTCACAACCAGCTGGTTCTTCCCACTTCATATAGAGATAAAGTGATGGAACTCGGGCATGCGATTCCCTTCAGTGGTCACATGGGGATCAGCGCCACAGGACAGCGTATAGCTTGTCATTACTTCTGGCCAGGGATAACGGAGGATATAAAAAGATATGTCAAATCCTGCCCAGAATGTCAAAGGGTAGCTCCAAAGCACTGGACTGCTCCTGCAACTCTAGGGGAAATGCCCATAGTGGGAACACCTTTTGAGAGGGTTGCAGTGGATATTGTAGGACCTCTCACTCGGACCAAGAGGAGGAACAGTTACATCCTTACTCTGGTGGACACTTGTTCTATGTGGGGAGAGGCGGTAGCCCTGCCATCAATTGATTCAAAACATGTAGCAGAGGCACTACTTACAATATTTACCCGATTAGGATTCCCGCATCAAATCTTGACGGATAATGGTTCTCAGTTCAAGGGGAAACTAACGGAAGAAGTTTTTAAGCTATTTCAAGCCAGACACTTTCATTGTAGTCCGTACCATCCACAAGGGAACGGCCAGGTAGAGAGGTTCAACGGGACTCTCATTTCTATCCTGAGAAAGCTGGCACACGAAAAAAACCGGATCTGTGGGATCAATTCCTGCCCGCCGCATTGTTTGCGTACCGGGAGGTACCACATAGTTCAACCGGGATGGCTCCCGCAACTCTGCTATTTGGGAGGCCAATAAAAGGTCCATTAGAAGCTCTATTAAGGACCTGGACAGATGAGAAGGCGGAAGAGACTGTTACCTCATCGTATCAATACGTGAACGAACTGACCACTCGTTTGAAAGCTGGATGGAAACTGGCAAATGATAATTTGAAGCAAGCCAGGAAGAAACATGCAGCATATTTTAATAGGAAGGCAAAGGACAGGGAACTGGCAGTCGGAGAGAAGGTGCTGCTTCTACTACCCGGAAGCCAGAATAAATTACAAATTGGTTGGCAAGGTCCATATACGGTTCTAGAGAAGGTGTCTAGAACAAACTATAAAATTGACAAAAAGGGGAAGGAGAAAGTTTATCATGTAAACCTGTTAAAGAAGTATCTGGACAGACCACTCCAGGAAAGCACCCCCTTATTGACCTTGGCTATTGCAACCCAGATGCAAAAAGAACCACTCACCTCACATGAATACCCATTACATCCTTGTGAAACCGCAGCACAGGTAAAAGTCAGTAAGCACCTGACTAAAAACCAGAGGGAGAGAGTTCAACAGGTTCTGGAGGAACATACAGATGTATTAACAGATAAACCAGGCCATACAAATTTGCTACAGTATGACATGAAACTGGTAGACTCAAACCCAATCTGTATGAGAGCCTATTCTATTCCGTTCGCGAAGGAGAAGGCATTGAAGGAAGAAATAGAGTATTTGTTGAAGGAGGGGATTATTTCGCACAGTGAATCATCTTTTAGTTCTAGTGTCGTTTTGTTGAGAAAACCGTCTGGGGAACACAGACTGTGCATAGATTACAGGAAACTGAATGCTGTCACAGAAGGACAAGTGGATCCATTACCAGACACAAAACAGTTATTTGCCAGACTGAACAAGGCAAAATACTTTTCAAAGGTGGATCTTAGTAAAGGCTATTACCAGATCCCAGTGAAGCCTGAAGTGAGACCTTATTTGGCTTTTAGCACTTCGGATGGACATTATGAATTCAATATGCTACCATTCGGACTGAAAAATGCTCCGAGTGTGTTTTCAAGGATGATGCGCAAATTGTTGGATCCCCTGAATAACCCATGTATCACGAATTTCATGGATGATATTCTCGTCGCCACAGAGACATTTGAAGAACACATTGAAGCTCTGGAGATGTTGTTTGATAGACTTCGGGAGGCGAACTTAACTGCTAGGCCAACAAAATGTTGTATTGGATGCAAAGAGTTGGAATTCTTGGGACACACTGTATATCAGGGTAATATGACCCCTGATCCTAAGAACTTGGAAAAACTGCAGAGAGCACCTAGGCCGCAAACAAAAAAGGACGTGCGATCATTTGTGTCGTTATGCGGATTTTATCAGAAATACATCAAGAATTTTAACGCTATTTGTGCTCCTCTGACTGATCTGACTCGCAAGGGACTTCCAGATAAAATTATTTGGACTGCACAATGTGAACTAGCGTTCCAAGAGTTAAAGGAAAAACTCACTAGCAAGCCGATTCTCAAACTGCCTAATTAGAGTAGTGGCAGACGTGAGGAGTAATTTTACCTATGTGTATCGCTGGTTTTGGAACTTGCCATAGGCATGTTTTCAAGTGGGGAGATGTGTAGTGAAATTGACAGAGATACAACGGTAAAATACCTCCAAAGATAACATGTAAGGATAAAAACATAATGCGTAGGCTGCTGATAGTACATGATCGCCCAGACCGCGGGTCATCACCCTCCATAAAAATTGACTTGCTAGACAGGAGGGGAACGGCGGATAAAAAGGAAAAAATATGACTGGAAAGATTGCGTGAGACTAGAAAGGCTAAGGAGACGCAATTGGGGGGGGGAAACGGAGAAAAGTCACGTTTCCCAAGTTGACATAAAGTAAGGAACTCGACAGAAGGGACCTTGGATATGTTACGCCACAGTCATTTATTGGTCGCTTTTGCGATACCAAGCCTTTGATTTGAATTCAGCGGCAGAACGCAGATGTTTGGAATATTACAAAAATTAAAAAGTAACTTTTTCGTAATATTAATGTTAGGAATATAAAAATTAGCTGGCCGGATGGCCCATTCTGAGCAGTGAACTAATATGTTCTTAATTTTACAGACGGATAGATAATATTGAAGATAATGACAAAAGACAGTGTTGTTCACATCAGCGACAGACTGTATGGAATAAAAAGTGTCGCTATTTGCACAAAAAAAAACACGACCTTGAGACGCAGGTGTTCAAATCTACTTAGTAGGGAAGCGAAGGGACATTGGTGGGAGCTGTGTCTAAATATAACTTTTAACGACAAAATTTTGGAGGGGAGAGAAAGGTTGGTTCAAAAATCAAGTACGTTTTTGAAAAAAAAAAAGTAGAGACGGACAGACTAACAGATAAACATCCATACTTGACTGAAGCATGACTGAAATGACTTTAGGGTAGGAAATTTGAATTTGAAATAAACCTAGGCAGTGATTGGCCACAGACAATCATTTTATCGGCGCTCAGACGCGCAAGTGGGGCCATTCCTCAATAGTTGTTCGATGATAGACACAGTATTTTAAAGTGTGGTGATTTCCAAATGAAAGAAAGTGAAATAAGTTCAGGGACGCCATACTATAGCCAGCAGCTCAGCTGAGTTTTGCTAGCATTTCTGTGTTCTTTATTCATAATCTGGTAAGATTGAAATTATTTCTTTGTATATTTTGAATATTGTTTAATGTTCGAGTGATTTGATACTGCCATATCATAATCTAGCCTTACAAACAAGTAGGGATTTGCTCTAGACCCCCCGCCCAAGTCAGGGTCTAGGGACCAACAATATACATAAACTCCAGCAAGGGTTAGGAAAGACAGATCAAGTGTTGAGAATAATGAAACATATTACCTATCCACTTTTAGGGAAGGAAACTAATAAATATTTTTCAGAATCTATAGTCTGGGAGGACCTATCTGATGTAAAACCACCATGGTAAATGTGCTGTTTGGTCAGAGAGATCTGACCTGTCTGTATGATGTGGTTGTTGTGTCCGTGTTGTGTCCAGACGTGGGTAGAGAATAGAATTTTGACACATAGCCAATACTTTGATTGCAGAGCTGTGAGTTTCAGTTGTCAACAAGGCGGTGTCCATTCAGTTGGTGATTTTACTCGAGTGTATCTGTGCAGTACGTTGTGACAGAGACCACTATTATTGCCCGCCAGCACGGAGAGGTGGGACCACCAGATTTCAGCACCAGAGCTACATATGCAAGTTGAGTGAGCCTCTGGTCTGCTGGAAGTTCACCAACGCCTTTTAGTTACTAATACCCCATAAAATTCCTGCAATTTACTGGACACTGTGTAGTCAATATAGACAGGTGTGATGAGGCCACCCCAACAGCACAAGCATTAACTATCCTCCCAAGTAGATGACTAATAGAACATTTTAATAAAACTAACTAGTCTAGTACTTATATATGTACACTCTTGCATTTATTATGTAACATTCCATGCATTTCTTTCATAATTTTTAAATCCTTTTTTTTTTTAAAAAAAAGTTCTGGTCAACATAAAACTTGATCCAGAACAAATAAATGTAATATAATTCTATCAAAAATTTTACACTCTTGAGTTAGTTCAGTGTATTATAATATTTGTTAAATATTATTAGTCTGCTTAAATATCTGTGGGTGTATCTATAACTATCACACCACATTACATATCATTACCCTAGACATTTTACATAGCTACATTCATTAAGAAAAAAAATTGAGTGTCATTTAGTAATATCACCATCATACAATACCATCAAACCCACTACAATGTCACATAAAGAAATGGAAACACACATTCAAACGCAATGAAGCTGTGAAGTGTGTCACCCACCTTTTCAAAAGTCACACAATAGATATTGGACAAATAGACATTTCAAAATCGGGTATGACCACCGTTTGCAGCAAGGCATTCAAGACAGCGTAGACGCATCGAGTCCACAAGGGTCCGAAGAGTATCCTGAGGAACAGCTTGCCATTCCTGAAGCAGAAATGCAATCAGCTGTGCAACATCTATTGGCAGGGGGTGATTTGTTGACAATCTTCGACCAAGGACATCCCAGAGGTGCTCAATCGGAGAAAGGTCAGGTGAATGAGCTGGCCACGCCATCCTGATGATCCCATGTTGCTGAATAAACTCATTCACCACGCGAGCTCGATGCGGTCAAGCGTTATCATTTTGGAGGATGGCATTACCACCTTTGGCATCCAGAGCAGGCTGAACAATTGGTCTCAAGATTTCGTTCTGGTATCTTGGGCCGGTCAAGTTGCCTTGGATGATGTAGAGTGGGGTCCTGCCGTGTCTGTAGAAGCCTCCCCAGACAATGACAGAACCCCTACCATAACGACCCACCTCTCGATTTGTGTCATCAGAAAATCGCTCTTCTGGTCGTCTCCAAACTCGAATCCTGCCATCATTGAATGACACAGTGAAGCGAGATTCATCAGTGAAGAGAACTTGACTCCATTGTTGCCTTGTCCATCGGATGTGCTCGCGACACCAAGCAACACGGGCTCTGCGATGAGCAGGAATAAGAAGGATTCTGACTGCAGGACGTCGAGCAGCCAGCCCAAATTCATGTAAACGTCTGCGAATGGTGCTTTGACTGACATTAACGTTTACAGTTTGTCTCAGCTGACATCTTAGAGTTGAACAAGTCACTGTTCGATGGCGCAGGGCTGACAACAAGAGGTACCGGTCATCATGTCTATTGGTGCATCTAGGGCGACCTGGCCGGTGGCGATCCTCCACACTTCCTGTGGCCTGAAATCTCTCCAAAATTATTTGGATAGTAGAGTGTGACACTGCAAGCCGTCTAGCAACCTCACGGACAGATAAACCACTTTCAACCCACGCTATAGCCCTCATTCTTTGTAAGGTGTCAAGACTTCTTCTCGGTGGCATGGTTTTTGCAAGTGATGAAACTACCCTACGTCTGCTGATTGTAAAACAAATTAAGAGTGAACTCTGTTCACGAAAAGTCGCCATTGCACGTGGAATGTCAATCAGCACGATTACTTCACCTGTTTGGTTGTACGGAAGTTTGAAAAAATAGCTTAAAAATGTGAATTTATGGTCAGCAAACCAAATTTCCACCCGTGTGTTACCGGGGCCCGAAAGGGGAGCAAAGAATAGTAACACTGTACCCTTCCACGCATGTCGTAGAAAGCGACTAAGGAGGGTTGGGCATGGGGCCGGTTACCCCATCCTGTAAAAAATTTAAACCACAAAAAACTTCAACAAATATGGACAAGTCAAATAAAGGAAATAAAACACAGCCATCCAAGACAGGGGAAGGTCCTCTCACAGGGAGGCGTATGATGCAACACAGAGAAAGCCGAAAGGAGTCTGTGTTGCTGACTAACCTTCTTTCTTCTAGGAGAACTTCCAGATTTGGCACCTGGAATGTTCGGACATTAAACGAACGGGGGAGGGTGGCGCAGGTGGCAGCAGAGGTGAGGGAATGCAAAATCGAGGTTCTGGGAATGTGTGAGACAAAGTGGAAGGGGGTGGACGGGAGGAGACTCATCACGGGTGAGTTGGTGCTGTCCTCAGGACACGAAGACGAAAGTTCACACCACAGTGAAGGGGTAGCTCTTGTGTTGTCTAAGGGGGCACAGAAGGGACTCATTGAATGGGAAGCTGTTGGACCCAGAATAATAACAGCTACTTTCAAAACAGCTAAAAAGAAAATTCATGCAAATGTCATCCAATGTTATGCACCAACTGATGACGGGGAAGAGTCTGTGAAAGAAGCATTTTATACTAAACTACAGGAAATTATGGATAAAGTAAAAAGAAGAGACATCACAATTTTGATGGGTGACATGAATGCAAAGATAGGTACAGTCAATACCGGATTTGAAGAAGTCATGGGAAAACATGGGCTAGGAGTAATGAATGAAAATGGAGAACTATTCGCAAACTTCTGTGCTTCAAATCAACTGGCTATAGGAGGAAGCATGTTTCCACATAAGAGAATACACAAGGCAACATGGATATCACCAGACCATAGAACAGAAAATCAGATCGATCATATGCATAAAGAAGAAGTTTGGATCATCATTGCAGTATGTAAAGGTATATAGAGGAGCAGATGTGGCATCAGATCACCATCTTCTGATAGCCAAAGCAAAAATGAAACTCAAGAGATATGAAACAATGCAAAATTATAGACAACAGTTAATGTAGGACAGCTAAGAAATCAAGAAACAAGAGACAAATTTGCGGTCACAGTATCCAACAAATTCCAAGTGCTACAACAGCTGGAAGATGTAGAGAATACAGAAGACTATTGGCAGCAGGTCAAAACGGTATGGAAAGAGACATGTGAAGAAATACTGGGGAAAAGGGAAAGACAACAAAAAGCATGGATAACAACAGAAACCATCAATAAGATAAAAGACAGAAAAAACAAGAAAGCAGAGTTAAACACAAGCAAAACCAGAAGTTCCAAAGACAAGGCTCAAGAGGTGTGCACAGAAGCAAACAGGGAAGTAAGGAGAGGTATCGGAGGAGACAAGAGGGAGTATATTGGGGAGTTGGCGGGAGAGGCAGAGGATGCTGCGGCCAGGGGAAATGTGAGAGAGCTGTGTGGCAGCACAAAGAAGTTGGCAGGGAGGTGCGGGCAAACGGGTTGCCTCGTGAAAGACAGGAGTGGGAGACTGCTCAGCAATGTGCAAGAGTGGGTTAAGAGGTGGACGGAATATTTTGGGGACCTTCTCGGTGGACCGGCTCCGCGAGACCCGCCGGACATCCAGCCAGCGGAAGAAGAGCTACAGATTAACGGTGAGGGACCGGCGAGGGAAGAAATAGAGAAAGCCATGGAGCTTCTGGGGGATGGAGGGGCGTCTGGACCTGGTGGCATTCCAGCGGAGGCCATCGGGGCAGATATCGACACGGCTACAGAGATGTTATATAAATTACTTGGTAAAGTCTGGGAAAAGGAAGAGTTACCAGCAGAGTGGAGGGAAGGATATCTGGTTAAGTTGCCTGGGAGGGGAAATTTACAAGAGTGCACAGATTATAGAGGAATAATGTTGCTATCTGTGCCAGGAAAGGTATTAAACAGGATTATCCTTGAGAGATTGAGAGAGTCCGTGGACAGGAGGCTGAGAGATGGACAGGCGGGTTTTCGACAGGGCAGATCATGTGCAGACCAGATAGCCACTTTGAGAATAGTGGTTGAGCAGGGTCTGGAATGGAATTCACCACTGTACATCGGATTTGTGGACTACGAGGGTGCATTTGACAGTGTGGACAGAGAATCGCTTTGGAAATTGATGAGGCATTGTGGAGTTCCCCTGAAGATAATTAATTTAATAAGGAAAACCTATGAAGACATGGCATGCGGAGTTCTTCATGGGGGACAGCTTACAGAATCGTTTGGGATAGGAGCGGGAGTGCGACAGGGATGCCTCTTGTCTCCATTTCTTTTCTTACTAGCAATAGACTGGGTTGTGAGATCATCGACGACACACAGCGGAAATGGAGTCCAGTGGACTCTGACTAAGCAGTTGGATGATCTGGATTTTGCTGATGACTTGGCTCTTCTGTCCCATAACCGTAATCAGATGCAGGACAAATTGAAAACACTCGATGAGAGGTCACGGCGATTGGGTCTGAAAATACACAGGGAAAAGACAAAATAATGCGAATAAATGCAGGTAATGATAATAGGGTTGATATTGAAGAAACACCAATACAAGATGTAGAATCATACACGAATCTTGGCAGAAATATAGACAAAGTTGGAGGGACAGACAGCGATATCAAAATAAGAATACATAAGGCAAGAGGAGCTTTCATTGCATTGGGAAATATATGGAGATCAAGAGAAATCGGATCCAACACGAAAATAAGAGTCTTCGGCTCAAATGTGAAGTCAGTCCTATTGTATGGCTCTGAGACATGGAGAGCAACAGAGACAGCAACGAAAAAGCTACAGACTTTCATAAATGGGTGCTACAGATGGAGGGATTGAAATTTGGTATGACGGGTTTTGCCGGCGTGGTGGAAATGATGACAAGAGCTTTTTAGACGGGTGCCCATAGTGAAAAGAGGGATGAGAAGAGACGATGGAAAGAAGAAGGACGATGGCATCGGAAACACGTCGCGCGGCAGGCAGGCGGGGCGGCAACAGGCAAGGGGGGGCGTGGGGGGGGAGGAGCGGGGGCGGGGGGTGGAGGGCCCGGGCACCATATAAGGGAGCGGAGCGGGTAAAGGGGTGGGGGGGGGGGCAATAGGAGGGGTTGTCAATTTCTGTTGCCCTGGCACGGGGAAATTTACCAGATAGACTGGGTTGGCCGGGGCTGGAACCAAAGACACATCAGCGGAGAATTGGAGAGAAGACAGATGACAGGGCAATTAGGACACTAACGCGAAAAAGCTACTGTTGAATAGTGGTAGCACCGGCCGTCTGGAATGCCGGGCGGGGCGGCAATGTAACATCGGCACGGGGGGAGGGGGCGGGGGGGTCACATAGGGGCACGCGTAACAGAAGGTGGAAATTTGCATGGGGTGAAAAAGGGCTCTTGGGCGGCACAGGGGCACCACGGGTGCATGAGTGGATTGTGGCGGCACCAAGATAATTAATTGGACAATGAAAAAAGAGCAAGAGCTGAGGAAACAAGCAGGTTTGATAGGCGGCGGAACAGGCAGTCTGTCCAGGCAGGACGGCATTGTTATGGAGATCATCGACGGGCACACAAGATGGGCACGGATCCAGTGGGGGCACTCGACGGGGGGAGGAGGATGGTGGGGCACCAATATTGCTGAGACGGTCCACTGTGGCCAAGTACATGGACCAATTGAGGGGGGGGCGGACAGACATCGGCGATTGGGGGACATCTGGCTCCGGCAAAATACACCAGGGAACACAGGGGGGGCGGGCAAGAGGGGGGTGCTTTTCGCATGCCGGCGTGGCGTGGCACCGGTGAGGCAGATGTAGGAGAACACCAAAGACAAAGGGCCTGGAGAACACGAAGAATCTTGGAAAGTTGTGGGAGGACAGTTTTGGCTGGCGTGACATGGCAGAGAACGGGGCAAGGAAAGATGACTTGAACGACGGAAAGCAATCGTGCAGGGGATCATTGACAGGAGGCACTTCCGGCATTTATCATAAATGAGGTGCGCATATGGGCACTTTGACAGGGCAGTGGAGGTGTGGGCATTGAAAATAGTTGACGGGTTGCCGCGTGACTGTTGCCAGTGGGGAACGGCGCAACATCAGGGTAGGGGTGTGGGCCATGGTTGAAGCAAGGGGGGCAATAGAAAGAAGACGGGGGCGGGGGGTGGGCGATGGATAGACACACGGAGTAGAACGGGGGGGAGGACCGGGCAAGAGAGGGGCGGGGGGTCGGGGGGGGAGGGCGGCGGGGCGGGGCGGGGGCGGGGCTCTGGAACCCCAGTGGCCAAGAGAGTGCACTTGAGGCACCAAGAAGTACATGGAGAAGAGAGTTGGAAACAGAGGTGAAAATGATGAGGAGAACATGGAAAGAACTTGAGATAATGGCACGTGACAGGAGGACTTGGCATGTGTTTGTTGAAGACCTATGCTCCTTTGGGAGTGGAGGGTTATGAATGAAACCAAATTGCACGTGATCACCATGGTTGTCGGGGAGTTGTTTTTATGCTTAACGTGCATAGAGGACTGTCAGAGGAAGATATTGCACCCATTTTTACTAAAAACTTCCTTCATTTAATCATTCTATGCGCTTATATAAAAGTGTATTGAAAATAATAGGGTGGCCCTTGACTTTTGACGAGTAGTATATAGAAAGAGAAGGGCAAGAGAAGTAGACAAAGTCGATCATAGACATAACAGGAGAAGACAACAAGATTTAGACACGTCCATATCAGGGTATTCAGACTGGTCAGAGTCTGACGAAGATTGTGTTGGTAGTCGTAGGGACAAGGATAGAAGGTCCCATGGACGAAGAAATAGTGATGAAACGGAGAACGAGAAAGAGATAGCTGCACTTTGCAGATATGTCGATAGAAAATACAAAGAGTCGAAGAACAAGGAGAACAGAAGGGGAAGTAGAGATCAAAGAGAGTACCGATCTCAGAGTCGATATAGAGAGAGAAATAAGAGAAGTAGTAGTGGAAGAGATGTGGATCGACGTGATTACCGATACATGAGTCCAGATGGAGAGATAAATAGGAAAAATAACGGTAAATGCAGAGAAAAGGAGCGGCGTGGAAATCCAAGGATTATGAGATACGAGGTAATAGATGAGATGCATAAACCAAGGGAGACGATGGAAGAAGTAAGGAGTACGAACGAACGAAGGAACGAACTTTATTTTCGAAGGGTTAAGAATTGGGAGTACAGGCCCGTCTAACATTTTGCTCTTCCACTCTCATTTATCTTGCATACTATATCCTTTCATTCCCACATGTTACTTTAAGCATTACTTTAAAGGCATGCAACGTTATAAAGTTAACATAACAACATTCATATACAATATGCAATCATAATAAAAAATGAGTTGGTTGTTTTTTTAAAAACAAAGAAGATAGTAATTGGGTAAAAATAAATAAATAAATAATAAAATAAAATAAACAAAACAATAAATAAATAAAAATAAAAATTAATAAATTCTGTATACCGACACTCACTCATGCTGTCAAACCGTCTACAATTAATCTGTATTTTTGAATGTATCATCAATCATCAATACAAAAATTACATAAACACATTCTCGCTTATATCCATATATTCTTGGTGGAAAATGAAATAATAATAATAATAACACTTTCTTACTCACTTCTGTGGCAGGTAAAGAAAACAAAAATTATGTATATCTGGTTATTATCATATACATCATCCTATTTAAGCAAACGAAAACATTCCCATTTCTAAAGTACAGTGGTATGCGGGTACATTCTCACGATTCACATTGCTAAAGTACAGCGGTATGCGGGTACATTCTCACATACATTACATTATATAATAATATTTTAAAGTGAATATAATAATATAATAATATTACATAGATATAAAACAAATTATTCTCAAAAAAACGAGCGGAAGAGGAAAAAAAATGTTGACCTATGGATGAAATGTTGACAGGCAAATGCTGTTTCTATGGGGGTAGATAATCAGTGTTGAGGAATTGTTTGAAAAGTACTTTGTTAAATGAATATTGTGTAGGTAGGCTTTTTAGGTGGTGTGGAAGGCTGTTCCATAAGTAGGCTCCAGAGTACTTCTACTGGTTTGAAACAATGATCGTAGTTACGGCGGGACATTGTTAGATAGAATTGCGTGAGTCAGCTTGGCTTTGTTGTAGAGAAGACTTTTTTTAGGGACAGTATTTTGGGTTCTTTTCCTGTCTTTGTGTGTGATATCGTGCGATTATCGGTGATCAGACGTACTGCTCTTTTATGCAGGGAGTACAGTATCTTCGAGGTGGAAGCAGGGCAACCATCCCACAGTGTAGAGCAGTAATCTAGATGTGTCTGTATATGTGAGGTGTAGAACAATACTCTAGAGTCTGCGTGTAAGAAGTGTTTTATTTTGGCTAGCTGGTACGTCTTTTAAGCTAAGTGTTTGATTAAATTCCGTACATGGGAGTTCCACGTTAAGTGCTGGTCAATCGTGATCCTTAGAACGTTGTGCTCTGTTACATGTTCAATTTGTATTGATTCCGCGTGTAGCTGTAGCGATTTTTTGGTGCAGTTTAGGAGTTTCTGTCTGGTGGTAATCAACATAGATTTCTTTTTTTGCTGTGTTTACTGGCAAACGATTCATGTTACTCCATTTTGTTAGATTGTCTACATCGCTTTGAAGAGTCATTTCAAGTGCTACGCAGTCATTGTCACTAGTGTAGATAGTAAATCATCTGCAAAGAGGTCACATGTTGAATATTTTAGATGTAGTGGCAGGTCGTTGATGAACATTGCGAAGAGTAGGGGCCCAAGAATAGAACTCTGCGGTACTCCTGTATCTATCTTCGAGAAATCTGAAGTTGAGTTGTTGTGAAGCACTAACTGTTGTCGATCTGCCAGGAATGATTTGATGATGTTTAGTGGATTATGGCCTATTCTGAGAGTTTCCAACTTTTTAACCAAGATAGTGTAGTCAATCATGTCAAATGTTTTTTGAAGTCAACAAAAACAGCACCACCTAATTTTCCATCATAAATATGACATACTAAATAAGGAAACAGTAATTAAATGCAAAACAGCAACAACAACAAAAAAAAAACATGGCTATATCAGAAATGCGGAGAGCTTGGTGCGAAACAGAACAGACATAACATCTATGTACAAGCAAATACATGAGTTAACAGGAAGATGGACACAAACAGTCACTGGCTGTTTGAAATCAAAAGAAGGATCATTGTTAATGGGTAATGAGCACATGATAGAAAGGTGGACAGAATACATCAAGGAGCTGTATGGTGATGAAAGACCAGATTTGAAGGACCAGGACAGTTGTGACGGACCTCCAATACTTGTGGCAGAGGTAGAGGGTGACATGCGCCACATGATAGAAAGGTGGACAGAATACATCAAGGAGCTGTATGGTGATGAAAGACCAGATTTGAAGGACCAGGACAGTTGTGACGGACCTCCAATACTTGTGGCAGAGGTAGAGGACGACATGCGCCACATGATAGAAAGGTGGACAGAATACATCAAGGAGCTGTATGGTGATGAAAGACCAGATTTGAAGGACCAGGACAGTTGTGACGGACCTCCAATACTTGTGGCAGAGGTAGAGGACGACATGCGCCACATGATAGAAAGGTGGACAGAATACATCAAGGAGCTGTATGGTGATGAAAGACCAGATTTGAAGGACCAGGACAGTTGTGACGGACCTCCAATACTTGTGGCAGAGGTAGAGGACGACATGCGCCACATGAAGAAAGGCGAAGCGCCTGGACCGGATAATATAACTAAAGAGGAAATGGAAGCTTTGGGAGAATTTGGATTCGAAGTGATAACAAAGATCTTAAATGAAATCTACAACAGTGGTCAAATACCTGATGATCTGCTAAAATCAATATTCATAGCTTTGCCAAAGAAACCTGGAGCCATGGAAAGTGAAGAACATCGCACCATTAGTCTTATAAGTCATGTAACCAAAATATTATTACGGATTATCATGAGAAGAGTGAGAAATAAAATTATACCAGAAATCAATGATGAACAGTGTGGATTTGTAGAGGGTAAAGGCACAAACAATGCTATAAATGTTATTAGAACATTACTAGAAAGAGCCATAGAGGTGAAGACAGATCTGTATTTGTGCTTTATAGATTACACTAAGGCATTTCACAAGGTTAAACATGCGGAAATTATCAAAATGTTAGAAAGCATCAACATTGATGGTAAAGACTTGAGGATAATAAAGAACATGTAGTGGCAACAAACAGCAGCTGTAAGAATTAGCAGTCAGATAGGAACGTATCAGCTAGTAAAAAAAGGTGTCAGGCAGGGATGTGCGCTGTCACCGGATCTGTTCAATTTGTACAGATAAAATATAATGAGATCTCTAGAGGACATGCCAGGAAAATCATTTGGCGGACATAACATAAACAACTTGAGATACGCTGATGATACATCTTAATAGCAAAAAGTGAAAATTAGCTGCAGGCAATGGCGGATACAGTTGTGAGAGAAAGTGAAAAAAAAGGCCTTAGCCTAAATAGCAAAAAGACAGAAATAATGGTCGTCTCAAAGAAAAGGGCTTCCCCAGAATGCACTATGAAATTGAATGGAACAGTTTTAAAACAAGTCTTACATACTTACTTACTTAGTCGTTCCCCTTCTACCGTGAGGTGTAGAGGTTTGGAAGAGAGAGCGCCAGACCATTCTATCAGCTGTCTTCTTCCTGGCCTGGTTCCATTCTAGTCCTCGGTCCTTCAAAGATTGTCTAATGTTGTCCTCCCAGCGGACTCTGGGTCGTCCTGGAGGTCTGGATCCCTGGCTCTTTGTTTCCCATGCTTGTCGTGGTAGCCGATCTTCTCCCATTCTGCAGACATGGCCAAACCATCTTAGTTGGGACTGTTCTATTTGGGTCTGCAGCGGATGGGATTTTTAGGCCTTGACGGATCGTCTGGTTGCGGACCATGTCTCTTCTTGTTACTTCAACCACTTTCCTCAGATACCTCATTTCTGAGGTTTGGATCTGGCTTTTGTGGGTTGTAGTCATTGCCCACGACTCGCATCCATATGTCAAGACTGGGACATAGGTGGAGCGGCGGTATACAGCCATCTTCGTTTTCTTACCAACCTCTTTCTTGCTGAGGAATCCACGATTTATGGCCTGAAAAAGTCTCCCAGCCGCTGCTTTTCGAGTGGCCAACTCTTCTTTGATGCCTCCCTTTCGGTCTATAATAGCTCCGAGATATTTAAAGTGGTCGACCTGCTCCAGGACCTGTTCTCCCAACTTAATCTGATGTTTTCTTTCTTCTCGTGATATCACCATGGATTTTGTTTTAGAGCTGCTTATGACCATCCCTCTCTTCTCCAGCTCTTCCTTCCAGACTTGCAGGTTGGATTGGAGATGTGCCTCTGATTTAGCAATCAGGGCAACATCATCAGCAAATGCCAGCTCCGAAATATAGACCTGTCTCATCTTCCAGTACCCCACTGAATACTTTCTTGTTCTCTCCTTACATGCCTTGATGACATCGTCCATAAGGAGTATGAAGAGGTAAGGTGATAGGATATCACCTTGTCTTACACCAGTGGTGGTCCTGAACTCTTCTGACTTATGGTTTGCTGTCCTCACATAATTTCTGCAAGACTTGTAGAAGCTCTGTATAGCATGAATCAGAGGTGCTGGAATATTCTTCCTTGCCAAACAGTCCCAAAGTTTGCTCCAGGGGACCCTGTCAAACGCCTTTTCCAGATCTATGAAACAAAGATGGATCTCACTCTTATACTCAAGGGCCTTTTCACTCAGCTGTCTGAGTGTGAAGATTAGGTCTTGAGTACTTCGGTTTGCTCGGAATCCGCACTGGACCTCATCCAATTGTGGCTCAGCTAGGCGTCGGAGTCTCTGCTCTAGGATTCTAGAGTAGATTTTACCAGGGACACTGAGAAGGGATATGCCTCTATGGTTTCCACATTGTCGATTGTCACTCTTTTTGAAAATTGGTGTTATGATGGCAATCTCCCAATCCTTTGGTATGGTCTTGTTGCACCATGATGCCTGTAGGACCTTTAAGAGTAATAGGTCGCCTAATGCTCCCATGTACTTAACCATTTCTGGTGTTATACCATCATGCCCTGCTGCTTTGCCCATCTTGATTTTCTCTAGTGCTGCCCTCAGTTCTTCCATCTTTATGTCATCTTCACCATCATTGGTTTCCTCTTCTGTGTCAGTGGTTATCATTTCTGATGCTTCATCATGCTCACCATCCAGGAGTTCTGAGAAATATTCTTTCCATCTTTCCATTACTTCCTTCGGGGCAGTAAGCAATTTGCCTTGCTTGTCCTTTATAAATTTGAGAGGGCATTGTTTTTCTTTCCTCATGTTCTTTAGGGTCTTATAGAACAATTTTTGGTTTTCTTGTGCATCTTTTTCTAGCTTTTCTCCAAATTCTTCCCAGGACTTCTGTTTTGCTGCTAGCACTTTGTTCTTTGCTTCTGTTCTGAGTGTCACATATTCTCTATATTTTTCCATTTGTCCTGTTGTGTTTTTAGCTCCTAAGTATTGTTTCCATGCCATTTTCTTCTCTCTTATTTTCTCTTTGACTTCCTCTGTCCACCAAGGTGTCCTCTTTCTCTGGTTCCCAAGTCGGACTTCACCGCATGCTTCTGCAGCAGCTGTCTTTATGATATCCTTGAATTTATTCCAGAGGGTTTCCAAGTCATCAGTCGTTCTTCTGTGTTGCTCACTGCTGTAGCAATAATTCCCTGATATCTGGTCTTAATTTCTGGCTCTCTCAGCTTGTAGGTCCTAATGCTCATTTCTCCTGCTCGTTTACTTGGTTTCTTGCGTGATGTTGGGCAGTTCCTAGGCTGAGCAACTCTTTCAGTTGTTCGTTTGATTGTTAGCAGGTAGTGATCACTTCCAATCTCTGGCCCCCTCCAGACTCTTGCATCTCGGACATATCTGAATGAGCTTCTCCGAACAATGGCATAGTCGATCACTGACTTCTCATTCTTGGTTGGTTCACATCTAGTGTATGCATGTATGCGCTTATGGGGGAACTTTGTGTTTGTAATGATCAGATTCTGCTCACTGCAGAATCTAAGGAGTCGCTTTCCATTGTCATTGAGAGTATCTTCTCCATATCTTCCGATAACTCCACCCCATCTAGCATGGTCATTTCCAACTCTGGCATTAAAATCTCCGAGCTTAATAACTTCATCTAGGCAGTCATCCACTGTCCTTTGAAGCAGCTCGAAGTATTCCTCCTTGACCTCTGCTCTCTCTCATCCTCATTTGGCCCATACACTATGACCAGGTTGACTATGGTTTCTCATTCTTTTAGTTTTACAACCATAATGCGCTCCTAGACAAAGTTCCATCCCTTGATACTATCTTTTTGATTTTGGGCCACAATGCAACCCACGCCCCCTTTAGCTCTTTCAGATATGGGTACACCACTGTAGAGCAACGTGTTGCCATCGAGATCCATGACTCCTTATCCTTTTTTCTTTGTTTCCGTTATAGCCAGGATTTCTAGTTTTGCTTTCTTCATCTCTTCCACCAGCTCCTCTTCCTTCCCATTTATACTTCTTGTGTTCCAAGTTCCATAAGTCGTAGTCCGTAGTCCGTTCCAGTTCGTCGCCTTTAGAATCAGTCCGGTTTTCTCTGTTGTAGTTCGCGTAATCATAATTTAAAGCAAACAGGTGATTGGCCTGTTGTGCCTTTGCATGGTGGAGGGGCTGCCTCCTTACGGCCTCCATGCAGGCCGCCCTCCTCCTTTTTCATCCGGGCTTGGGACCGGCATTGGCTTAGTTTTAAAACAAGTCACTAAATTCAAATACCTAGGCACATTAATAACAACGGATGGAAGATGAATCTCAGAAGTGAAGAGCAGAATAGCTCAGGCAAAAGCAGCATTCTTTAAAATGAAGATTATGTTATACAACAATTCATTGTCATTGGAAGTAAGAAAGAGGGCTCTTCGGTGTTATATAGAACCAATTCTGACATATTGGAGTGAGTCATGGACAATTGGCAAACAAAAGGGGAAGGCACTAGGGGCTACAGAGATGTGGTTTTACAGAAGAATGTTAAAAATACCATGGACAGTCAAAGAAGTAATGAGGATGTCCTGAATGAGGCCAATGCACAAAGGAAACTTATATCACAGTCAGAAAGAGGCAATCCACTTTTTTTTTTTTGTGGGGGGGGGGGGGGGGGGGGGGGTATGCCATTAGAAGAGGAAAGCTGGAATACATCGTAACAACAGGTAAGGGAATATATCGTAACAACAGGTAAGGGAATATATCGTAACAACAGGTAAGCTGGAATACATCGTAACAAGAGGTAAGAAAATACATCGTAACAACAGGTAAGATTGAAGGAAAAACAGATAGAGGAAGACAAAGAGAACAAATACTGGACAGTTTGACATCGTGGTATGGAAATAAGTCAACAGCAGAGTTGATAAATTATATTGGAGACAGGATGTTGTGGAGAGACATGATCTCCTACGCCACTAGGCATGGTACTTGATGACAATGATTTTATATATATATATTAGATCCCCTTGCGGGCCACACCTTAGTCGATATTCACGTCGTGAGATTCAGTGAAATGATAGATCACTTAAATAAAATATCAACCACTACAATCAAGCAGCCTTTTTGGAAGGTTACGAGGCTTTGCGTTTGGCAGCGTTAAATAAACTCTGTTTTAAAATAAGTGAAGGTCTACTTAAAAATCAAGACAAAGGGCGCATGTCTCAATTATAATGCAGCCCATTGTGATTGAAAATATTTGTACACGAATTAAAACTTCTTTCATGTTTTTATGTTTTTCAGTTTTTGTATGGATGTTTTTACTGTGTTTTTTTTTTTTTTTTTTTTTTGTACATGATTTTTTTTTAAATCTCTGGGGGTTAGCATGTATCCATACTGATTGTAGAAATAGATTAAGTGATGACACGATCCCATCATATTTACAAGGAAAATGTACACAGACTCGTCTTATCTTTGTTTTAAAACAAGTGTAGACCTGCTTAAAAAGTCAAAGGTCGCATGTCTCAATTATAATGCAGCTCACTATAATTGAAAATATGTGTACACGAATCAACTCATTTGGTACGTGTTTTCGGTCTTTGTGTGGGTTTTGAGCTTAAGCGCTTATCGTATATTTTATCCATAAGTGTGTAATGAAATATAAAGCAGAAGTTAATTTCATGTAGAATCAGCGCCCCAGGCGTTTTGTCAATTTGATGTTACTGTTTTTGACTGCAAGCTATAAACTCCGTGAAAAATTATTTGTGGCTTTTTAGTGCATTAAAAGCCTGTGTTTAAAATATTTTTATTGTTTATTTTCTTCTTTTTAATGTTATCTTTTTGTTTTGGTTTTTAAATTTAAGTCAAATGTAATCGATCCGCTAATAACATTATCAGTTTGCGATAAAAAATGTCCAGAGCGCGGGAGGCGGATTTAATTATTCAGTATATTACACGCAAAGTTAATAAGTTTTTTTGTTTTATTATAAAAAATCTTGATAAGAGTTGTAAATTACATTTTTTTTTTTAATGTAGTTGTCAGTTTTGTGTATTTCTGTGCACGCGCGTGCGATGGTATGTGAAAAGGGGGGGGGGGGGGGGGGGAGAGCAATTTCAATATTTCTCTCAAGAGAGACAATCTTGTTGGAAAGAATACACCTAGATGATTTGCAGTTATCGCCCATTTCACTGATGATACAATACTAGCAAGCAAAATTAATATTAATTTTATTCATTTTATTATTTTTACGACTGATTATTGTATTGTCAAGGGGAATACACAACTATGCCAAGTTTCAGAGCTATTTTTAGTGCATTAAAAGCCTATGTTTAAAATAAATTTTTAAAATAATTTTTATTTTCTTCTTTTTATTGTTATTTATGTTGTTTTTTTTTTAATTTAAGACAAATGTAATCGATCCGCTAATGACACTGTAATAATGCGATAAAAGAGTCCAGAGCACATGAGGCGGATTTCATTATTCAGTATATTACACGGAAAAGTTTTTTTTTAATTTAAAAAAAAATTGTATGAGAGCTGTAAATTAAATTTTTTGTTTAAATGTAGTTGTCAGTTGTGTTTGTGTGTGTGTCTGTCTGTGCACGCCCGTGCGTGCGATTGTGTGAGTGTGACAAGGTGGGAGGGGGAAGTTTCAATATTTCTCTTAAGAGAGACAATCTTGTCGGAAAGAATACACCTAGATTATTTGCAATTATCGCCAATTTAACTGATGATATAATACTAAGAAAACAAATTAATACTAATTTTAATTTTATTATTTTACCACGGATTATTGTATTGTCATGGGGAAAACATAACTATGCCAAGTTTCAGAGCTTTTGCTCTTCTGGAAGTGACTGAAAAATCGATTGCAAGATTTGAAGGTGACAAGAGAGTGACATACGTTGCAAGTTATAGAAAAGCCTGTAAAAAGGATATGGCGACAGACATGAAGAGATAAAGAAGACTTGACAAGAACTTGAACTGATAACACAGGACAGGCTAGGAAGGTATGACATGTTTGTATTGAGGCCCTCTACTCCACGGGAAGGCTTGAAGGTATTAATGATTGTGGTAAAGTGGGATGTTATAAATATTTATAGGGGACTTAGTGTACTGACTGAGATCAGCTGTGAAGGTATATATATCTAATAAGAGTAGTGTATTATATATAACCTTACTTGCTGCCACATATGTATACCTCAGTCAGAATTATTCTGGAATAGTGTGATGACTACGTTATATGTCTAGGGTATGTGTATGATGAAGTGTAAGTCAAAACAACAACAGACAGATAAACAATTTAATTTATTCCACTACACTTGACAACACTGTGACACTCACATACATAAAACACTCTACGAGGATATCTTAAAGGAGTCACTGATAACTTTTCAAATAACAATATGTATTCAGTGATGTCATGAAGGTATATGTGTCCTGATTCAAATACAAAGGGAACCAGGAATCACAATCAATTTTAATTACAAGGTATATGTACAGAATTTATCAATATGAATATTGTAGTGACATATATTATTAAAAGTATCCTATGTGTGTCAGTTGTGTAGTAGTAATATGAGGTAATACTGATTTTGTTTTGTTCAAGCTCTGTTGGTATTTGTCATCATGACTTCAATAGTTTGTCTTTATTGGAACTAGTATTGGAGATGTTCTCAGTTCCTGATATTAAAACAATTAAATTCCCCTCTTAATTATATTTTACACTGTCATTTTAAGATGGGGTACATAATGTTGAGCTCAGCTGGCCACATCAGCTTATCTTGCGTGATGGCGGCAGGAAAAGACTCCTCTGCTCGATTTCTCCCCTGGGCTCTGGAGACACCTCACTGATAGCTAAATGGACCAAGGAGTATGCTGTCCGACTCTGGATTCAGCAAAGCTCTGACCAGGTGCTGCTCAATAACGTTAAGACCACAGTCCCTGAAAACAAGAAGGATGTACCTTCTACTTCATAACTAATTGATACTCTAGTTCTACACTGAGCACAATACATCACAAACATTGAGTTCAGAGCGTTAGGCCAACTGTCAGCTTCATCTGAAATACTTTATACCAGTATTTCCCTCCCTAATGGTTACTACGCCTCTGCAATTCCAGCATTATTTCTGTCTAATCAATAATCTAGGTGTCAGTGTACTGTTTGGCCATTCCATGCAGTTTTACTTTCCTCCGACACCTTCTGTTCAGGCTGGAGCATTATAGGCTTTACATCATGTTTGCTACTGAACTACACATATATATAGGCATAAATTAACAATTTACATTCAATTTTCATTAAAAGATATTGAATATATCAAGCTTACCACAATTCATGGAAATACACAGATACGTTGACTAGCAATGAATTCTGGCACAAATACTGGCACAAATTCCCATCTGCTTATGTTCCAGGCTTTTATTTAGCAAAAATATGAGCTGGCTTCAACGCACTGTTGCTTCATCAAGCTTATTTGAACTAGTGGTCTCGAACTAACGCTCTGAATTGTGTATATTCGCAGCTCTAACCAATGAAACCCTGTCCACACATCTTTTCAAAAAATACTCCTACTCCCGTTTCCCCTGACAACGAAAGATAGTATTTATAGTCCGACCAATCGTGTTTAGTCTTATATTTGTTGCGCTCCAATCAATTTGGAGTTAACATGGTAGGCTATTTCCGTACGTAAGGTTTTTTCAAACACGTTAGAAAAAAAATTTTATGAGCAGAAATGATTTCATGCTGTCAGGCATCCCCACTATTTTATTTTGGTTATAATTTGGTAATTCCTAGACTATTTGCGTAACGTTTTACATATTCTTTGTCAGCAAGCCCTAAGGAACCCAAATATACAAATTTAAAAGAGCTAAGTGGCTGCGTTCAAAATATGCAATTTCTTCTACCTCCTGTTTCGAAGATGTGCTGTCTGGGTACTGTAATGTTTTCAAACGTAAACCCATCTAATGTCATCTTTTCTAATAAGCGTTTTCCAGGTTTTTTAAAACCTAACTCTGGGAAGGTTAGTGTTTTTATCACTGTCCGTCTGAAAAAAAGTTAGTGCATGTGGCCTTACACGCGTGATAGTAGTAATTGTATATCGCGTTACGCGTGTTGGGGGTGGCATTAATAGCGAGACACGTGTTTCGTGTTGCATGCGTTCCTGATTTTATTCGCCCCTCTCTCTTTCTATTTGAGTCCATCTGTTCGTTCGTTTTGGTAACGTAGTATAATTAATGTTAGGATTAATTTAGGTCATTACGCAGTGTGCCTCTCAATGTTTTTCTTAGAAATGCAATACCCGTTTTAATGTGTTTTGGAAACGCTTGTATTTATGCAGTGGCTTATATTTAACGTGGAAACGTTACAATTTGCAGACGAAGCATAAAACAAAGGGGATTTCGAGTACTGTCATTGTGACAGCACTGTTATTTTTACCATTTCTCTTTCCTTTATTAAAGGTATTTGTTAGGCTTTATATTTACCTGATAATTTATATATGTGGATTAGAATATTTCACGACACCTCCCCTCTTAAAACAGACATCCCATGTCAGTCCTTTATTCTATATACACATAGATAAATGTAAGTCAACTTGACTTTACTCTGCTGTGGTGCTATCATGGTTTTATGTAGTTGGGTCCATTCAGAGTAGGCACTACTCATGAAATCTGCCTCAGACTTCTACAACCAATAATATATTTCGGTTATGTTACTGAACAGCCGCAAGTGTGAATGCTTGTCTTAATGCTGCTTCGCAACCCGTATTCACCATTTCTCTTCTCTGAGTCTGCGCAATGACATGTCCAGAGAACATTATATTTCCCTCAAAATGTACGTTATGAGGAGATAACATATACCTGGTGATAGCAGAGTTTTCGTAGTGGATCCCATAATCTTCTTATTATCCTGTATGAAACATTCGGAATATCCTCAATCAAAGAGGCAACTCAGGGATTCATTACGTTCCTCCGAAATGTTTACATCCAACAATTTTCTCATCATTCTAGAGAAGACACTAGGCGCATTCTTCAATCCAAATGGCAATCTATTAAACTCATAGTGTCCTTCTGAGGTACTAAAAGCTAGGTATGGTCTAACCTCAGGCTTTACTGGAATCTGATAATATCCTTTACTCAAATCCACTTTTGAGAAATATTTAGCTTTATTTAGTCTGGCAAACAGCTGATTTGTATCCGGCAATGGATCCACCTGTCCTTCTGTAATAGCATTCAGTCTCCTGTAATCTATACAGAGTCTATGTTCTCCAGAGGGCTTCCTTAAGAGTACAACACCGGAACTATACGAAGATTCACTGTTTGAAATAATTCCTTCCTTCAATATATAGTCTATCTCTTCCTTCAAAGCTTTCTCCTTAGCAAACGGAATCGAATATGGTTTCATACAGACAGGTGTGGGGTCTATCAGTTTCATATCATATTCCAATAGGTTTGTATGCCCTGGTCGATCTGTTAACACCTCTGCATGATTATTTAGAACCTGTTGCACTCTCTCTTTCTGAGTTTTCGTTAAATGTGTACTGATTTTCACCTGTGCTGCTGTCTCACAGGGGTGTAATGGATATTCAAATGATGAAAGTGGTTCCTTTTTCATCTCCATGGCGATGGACAAGGTCAACAAGTGTGTCTCTTCCTGATGTTCTCTTTCCAAATATTTCTTCAGGAGATTCACATGATAGATTTTTTTCTTTCCCCTTCTTATCTATCTTATAATTTGTTCTAGACACCTTCTCTAGAACTGTATATGGACCCTGCCATCCAATTTGTAACTTATTCTGACTCCCAGGCAAAAGAAGCAGTACTTTCTCTCCCACAGCCAAATTTCTGTCTTTCGCCTTCCTGTTATAATAGGCAGCATGTTTCTTCCTGGCTTGTTTCAAATTTTCATTGGCAAGTTTCCAGCCAGTTTTTAAACGAGTGGTCAGCTCATTCCCATATTGGTATGAAGATGTAATGTTTTCCTCTGCCTTTTCATCAGTCCACGTTCTTAACAAAGCTACATATGGACCTTTAATTTTGTGGACCTATTTGTCCATGCACCGGTATGGTCTCTTCCACTCGAAGCTTTATAGTGATGATTTTTCCTCCCAGAATTATCATGCACAAAACGACCGCTACCAATTCTTTTCTTGGGGCTGTCTCCCCACTTAAAATTCTTGATGAGAGATTTCCTCTCTACATCTTCTTCCTCCAGTTTGTTTAAGTCCGATTGAGGGATTTCGGCTTATCCTGGGGTAAGACATCTTTTTGCACTCTCCGCATAGTGGCCATTGTAAAACAGTTAAGTGAAGCTTGTCCGTGAAAAGGGGCTTCCCATTCCATTTGGTCCACTTTATCAAATCTATATCTCTTTTTATTATCAGGCCTAATTTTGCCCCGTGGCGTGTCCAGGTCCTGATCAATGTTCCCACTTGTGGGTGTTCCCTCATGTGCTATGCTACACCTTTCTACAAAATTCTCAATGTCCCATCTTGCTTTGGGCCAATAATAATTGTGAGCCACCTTTTGAATGATGGTACCTATCTTCTCATGGTCCCCATCTGGTTTCACATGTAGGCTCCTTATTAAGTCTGCCCTATATCTTTTAGGAAGTACCAGTTGTCCCTGACCTTTGGATCTAGCTCCAGTCTTCCTATACATCAACTTGTTTTTCATGTAAAAATCTCCCTTGCCTGGAGTTGTATGACAAGTTGACAATTTTCTGAAACAAGGCTTGAGTGTTTTATCCCCAGCCTGTGCCTTCCTCATCTCTTCTGGAGTGGTATCCAACATAATATCCTCCTCCTGTCTTGAGGTCGACCTGACCTGAAGGGTGGCCATATACACAGGTTTCCTTCTGCAACGGTCAGTGTCATGATTGTCCATCTGAAAATTTTTACACCACCTTTTTCCTTGGTTGAAAGATTTTCTTTCATCATATTTCCTTTCATCGAATTGTGGGAATTTATTTTTATTTTCATACCGTGGCCTATCAAATTGGTGCTTACCTTTGTTTTGATCCCTAGGATCAAATTTATTAAAGTTCTGTGGTGCCCTAAAGTTATCCACTTGTTTCTTTTTATTACCTGTTACCTCTGCTTGAGCTGCTTGATACCTTTCAGCAACATTTAGCAACTCACCCAGCCTCTCTGCACCTTGTTCCATGAGAAACTTTCTCAGGTCTGGAGCCATGGACTCTCTTAGATGCTCTATAAGGACCATTTCCTTAAGATCTTGGGTTTTCCCCAGAGAAGTCCATTTCTCCAAGTACGTCTCTATTCGTGCAGAGAACTGGTGATAGGTTTCACCTGACAGTAGTTTAGCATTCCTAAATTTTTTCCTATAAAATTCTGCATTCTTTTCATATCTTAACAAAAGAGCCTGCTTTAGCATGTCATAATTTTCCTGATCACCTCTGCTCATTTTAGCAAAAACTTCATAAGCTGCCCCACGAAGTCCCTGAGAAAACTTTAAGCTCCACCTTTCTCTCTCTAACCCATACGTGGTAGCTAATAGTTCATACCTATTTAGGTAGCTCTCTATATCATCGTCTTTCTCAACAAAATGATCTAAATGAAAATTCATAGCTGAGGTTGAGGCTCCTTGGCTAGCAGTGGCATCAGAGGCAAAGGGACTGGCACCATTTTCAGGAGCATGGCCTTGAAACTCAAACTCCCTTAGTCGTAACTCATGTTCCCTTTGTAATCTTTTATCTTCTGCTTCCCTTTCTGCAGCCAATCTTCTTTCTTCTGCTTCCCTTTCTGCAGCCAATCTTCTTTCTTCTGCTTCCCTTTCTGCAGCTAATTTCTTGTCTTCTCTTTCTGCAGTCAATCTTCTTTCTTCTGCTTCCAATTTCTTAGCCTCAGCCTCAATCTGCAACCTCTTAATTTCTTTTTCAGCCTCTAACTTTCTTTCGGCTTCAAACCTTCTTTCTTCGCGTTCAATAAATTTGTCACATTCCGTAGTGACATAGGCAACCATAACTTGCCCATCTAATCCTAACTCTTTTGCAGTCTGAACAGCAGCAGATCGAAATTTGGCCAGGTCCGCCATTGTCTATCAGGTAAATTTATACAATGTCTAACCAACAATTCAATCTCTAAATATATATCTAATGGACAACACAGGCACCGTGAGCTCAACCTTATTTAATTCCACCCAAGGATACCTTTTAATTCTTATATTCCCTGAAGTGAATTACCCCCAATATTTTAATAGGTAAAGATTCAAAATCCCAAGAGCGAGACCCCAATATATGTGGTAAAGTGGGATGTTATAAATATTTATAGGGGACTTAGTGTACTGACTGAGATCAGCTGTGAAGGTATATATATATCTAATAAGAGTAGTGTATTATATATAACCTTACTTGCTGCCACATATGTATACCTCAGTCAGAATTATTCTGGAATAGTGTGATGACTACGTTATATGTCTAGGGTATGTGTATGATGAAGTGTAAGTCAAAACAACAACAGACAGATAAACAATTTAATTTATTCCACTACACTTGACAACACTGTGACACTCACATACATAAAACACTCTACGAGGATATCTTAAAGGAGTCACTGATAACTTTTCAAATAACAATATGTATTCAGTGATGTCATGAAGGTATATGTGTCCTGATTCAAATACAAAGGGAACCAGGAATCACAATCAATTTTAATTACAAGTTATATGTACAGAATTTATCAATATGAATATTGTAGTGACATATATTATTAAAAGTATCCTATGTGTGTCAGTTGTGTAGTAGTAATATGAGGTAATACTGATTTTGTTTTGTTCAAGCTCTGTTGGTATTTGTCATCATGACTTCAATAGTTTGTCTTTATTGGAACTAGTATTGGAGATGTTCTCAGTTCCTGATATTAAAACAATTAAATTCCCCTCTTAATTATATTTTACACTGTCATTTTAAGATGGGGGTACATAATGTTGAGCTCAGCTGGCCACATCAGCTTATCTTGCGTGATGGCGGCAGGAACAGACTCCTCTGCTCGATTTCTCCCCTGGGCTCTGGAGACACCTCACTGATAGCTAAATGGACCAAGGAGTATGCTGTCCGACTCTGGATTCAGCAAAGCTCTGACCAGGTGCTGCTCAATAACGTTAAGACCACAGTCCCTGAAAACAAGAAGGATGTACCTTCTACTTCATAACTAATTGATACTCTAGTTCTACACTGAGCACAATACATCACAAACATTGAGTTCAGAGCGTTAGGCCAACTGTCAGCTTCATCTGAAATACTTTATACCAGTATTTCCCTCTCTAATGGTTACTACGCCTCTGCAATTCCAGCATTATTTCTGTCTAATCAATAATCTAGGTGTCAGTGTACTGTTTGGCCATTCCATGCAGTTTTACTTTCCTCCGACACCTTCTGTTCAGGCTGGAGCATTATAGGCTTTACATCATGTTTGCTACTGAACTACACATATATATAGGCATAAATTAACAATTTACATTCAATTTTCATTAAAAGATATTGAATATATCAAGCTTACCACAATTCATGGAAATACACAGATACGTTGACTAGCAATGAATTCTGGCACAAATACTGGCACAAATTCCCATCTGCTTATGTTCCAGGCTTTTATTTAGCAAAAATATGAGCTGGCTTCAACGCACTGTTGCTTCATCAAGCTTATTTGAACTAGTGGTCTCGAACTAACGCTCTGAATTGTGTATATTCGCAGCTCTAACCAATGAAACCCTGTCCACACATCTTTTCAAAAAATACTCCTACTCCCGTTTCCCCTGACAACGAAAGATAGTATTTATAGTCCGACCAATCGTGTTTAGTCTTATATTTGTTGCGCTCCAATCAATTTGGAGTTAACATGGTAGGCTATTTCCGTACGTAAGGTTTTTTTCAAACACGTTAAAAAAAAAATGTTATGAGCAGAAATGATTTCATGCTGTCAGGCATCCCCACTATTTTATTTTGGCTATAATTTGGTAATTCCTAGACTATTTGCGTAACGTTTTACATATTCTTTGTCAGCAAGCCCTAAGGAACCCAAATATACAAATTTAAAAGAGCTAAGTGGCTGCGTTCAAAATATGCAATTTCTTCTACCTCCTGTTTCGAAGATGTGCTGTCTGGGTACTGTAATGTTTTCAAACGTAAACCCATCTAATGTCATCTTTTCTAATAAGCGTTTTCCAGGTTTTTTAAAACCTAACTCTGGGAAGGTTAGTGTTTTTATCACTGTCCGTCTGAAAAAAAGTTAGTGCATGTGGCCTTACACGCGTGATAGTAGTAATTGTATATCGCGTTACGCGTGTTGGGGGTGGCATTAATAGCGAGACACGTGTTTCGTGTTGCATGCGTTCCTGATTTTATTCGCCCCTCTCTCTTTCTATTTGAGTCCATCTGTTCGTTCGTTTTGGTAACGTAGTATAATTAATGTTAGGATTAATTTAGGTCATTACGCAGTGTGCCTCTCAATGTTTTTCTTAGAAATGCAATACCCGTTTTAATGTGTTTTGGAAACGCTTGTATTTATGCAGTGGCTTATATTTAACGTGGAAACGTTCCAATTTGCAGACGAAGCATAAAACAAAGGGGATTTCGAGTACTGTCATTGTGACAGCACTGTTATTTTACCATTTCTCTTTCCTTTATTAAATGTATTTGTTAGGCTTTATATTTACCTGATAATTTATATATGTGGATTAGAATATTTCACGACAATGATGATGACGTCATGTTGGCGGGTTTACTGGGAATACGAGAGTAACAGGGGAGAGAAATGTTGGCGGGTTTACTGGGAATACGAGAGTAACAGGGGAGATAAATGTTGGCGGGTTTACTGGGAATACGAGAGTAACAGGGGAGATAAATGTTGGCGGGCTTACTGGGAATACGAGAGTAACAGGGGAGAGAAATGTTGGCTGGTTTAGAGATGGCTACTGTGTGTAAGTGTCGAAACAATGCTTCGAAACAGTATCGTACCCGAACGATTCGACACAGAGCCTTCTAGCCGTGTCGATACAGTGTGTTCCTGTCTGCCTCGCTGTTTTGCAGAGTACAGATGGCTACTAGAGATGGCTACTGTGTGTATGTGTCGAAACAATGCTTCGAAACAGCGAGCGATTCGACACTGCCGGTTTGTTTGTTTCGAGTCTTTCGACACAATCTCAGTTCCGTCTGCCTCGCTGTTTTGCAGAGATACACTGTCTGAGCCTTTGTAAAATTTGAATCAACGGTTCGGAACATTAGTATGGAATATCAAACATGTCATATTTTTCAGGGATGTGTTATGATGACTTGATTTTACAAGTGATATTATTTTTGCTGAGAAGTTAAAGACACTGGAAATTGTGTCAGTGCTGCAGTTGTCAATGTTTTAGGCACTATGTTAAAGTTTAAAGTGTCCGTGTGTTCGTATAAATGTAATGGACACTTTATTAGCTCTGCTGATATCTGTTTACTCGGTGTGTATTTGAATCATTGTCTACCAAAACTAGCTTACTCAAGTTTGATATCATGTGTTATTATTACTGTTATTATTATTGTTGTTTTTTATTTTTTTCACATATACTGCAGCTATCATCATATCTCCGTTTTATTTCATCATACTGAAGACTTGTGTAAAAATATTGAACTGTGGTCACACGAAATGCCATAGATTTTCACACACGACAGTAGCATCGCAAGTAAAAACAGTTCATGTATAGTAATGAATACTGTCTATTAGAGAGTAGAGACTTCTTTCTCCCCGATACGGGCAATTGTGCCGCTGTGTCGACACAGTGTTTCGACACAGTATAATTAATTCAGCCGACTGTCTCGAAACAGCGGAGTGTATCGATTCGCCCACCTCTAGGCTGGTTTACTGGGAATACGAGAGTAACAGGGGAGAGAAATGTTCATTTTAATAATGACACTCGCAAGAGATTTACGGTAAAGGAATTTCACAAAGTTTAATGTTGGTGGCATTATGTGCCTGTTGGGAGTTACCGCCTTGTTACCATTGAATGGGACTTTATAACTACATGAAGAGAGATACATTTTTTACAAATTACTAATACTTAGGTAAATAATCTGCTGTATAACTTTATTTATTTTGTAAAGCACAAGGAAAACACACAAATAAAAAATGCAGAACTACGTAACAAAAATATAATTGTCTAACGGCGCTAACATATTTTATTATATGTTGTAAAAGATTATTATTACTTCTTCTCCTTCTTTGATCCATAACCACCAACCATCAAAGCAATCAGCGGCCATCACGCCTGGTGGCGTCTTGTAGGGCAGCAACAAATTGATTCCACTTTGCTCGGTCGGCGGCCATCCTTCGTACAGTGCCCCAACTGTGGTTCATTCTTTGCATCTCAGCTTCCACAGTTCTCCGCCAAGTTGTTTTTTTATTATTACTTAATTGGCATTAAAGAAAACAAAAACCATTTAAATATTACTATTGTTAACATTTTTCTTCTTTCCCTTGCAGTTTTATTGTCTCCCTTATATAATTATGCTACACAGTATACGGTTCTGGATTCAACAATCGTTTCTCATACTTACATGCCCATTTCTACTGAAATGTCTATTTATGAATATGTCTAAAATTACGTTTATGTTGCGATATTAAGGAACGTCTGCTGCCATTATAATTAAAGTTGAATTAAAAAGAGATCTGTAGTTTAAAAAAGTAGGCAGTTGTCAATATCAATCTTACCAGTGTTATATTCAATCTTTGTAACATTTTAAGTAAGACTTGACACATAAGAAGTAAATAATTTGAACTTACTGGCTCTGTCAGAGACTTGCTTGGAAACTGGTTAGTATAACTGAACTCAATAACCTAAATCTATTATGTACAATGTTTACGATGACAATTTAAGTTTTTTTTTTTTATTTTTTCTGGGTGGGGGGGGGGGGGGGGGGGGGGGGGCTTTGTGCCTGTGGGGCGTCACTGACAGGTGCACAATACAACTAATGTGTACCATTTCATCACGTGATACACATTTCTATAAATAATCACTGCCCGAGTTAGCAGTCCAGTTTAGAACTTTATTTTTTTAGTGAATCTCAAGCAAAACTATTTTTTTTTTAAATTGCTAAAAAAAAAAAGAATCTGACAGCGCATTGCATGTTTAAGTATATATTTGTAAAACATTTTGATTAGCTTGAAGTAAAACAATAATAACACTTAAATATAATTATTGTTCACAATTTTGTTTTGTTTCCCTTGCAAACCATTTACCTCCCTTATATAACTAGGCTATATAGTACGTAGTTCTTCATTCAACTAGTTTTTTTCCCATACCTGCAGATCTCTTCTGACATCTGAGCCATCTGTAAATATCTCAAACAAATAAACAAACAAAATTGAATGTCGTTGTCAAGACGTGACACCATTTACACCAGTATACCTATCAGCTATGTGTGTGAGTGTGTGTGTGTAGTACCAACATTTACACCAAGTAATATACCTATCACACACTCTCTCTCTCTCTCTCTCTCTGTGTGTGAGTGAGTGTGTAGTACCAACATTTACACCAAGTAATATACCTATCACACACACACTCTCTCTCTCTCTCTATGTATGTGTGTGTAGTACCAACATTTGCACCTAGTAATATACCTATCAGCTCTGTGTGTGTGAGTGTGTGTTTGTGTGTGGAGTACCAATATTTACACCAAGTAATATACCTATCACTCTCTCTCACTATCTCTCTATCTCTCTCTGTAGTACCAACATTTACACCAAGTATTATACCTATCACTCTCTCTCTCTCTCTCTCTCTCTCTCTCTCTCTCTCTCTCTAAGTAGTACCAACATTTACACCAAGTAATATATCTATCACTCTCTCTCTCTCTCTCTCTCTCTCTCTCTCTCTCTCTCTCTCTCTCTCTCTCTTTGTGTGTGTGTGTGTACTACAAACATTTACACCAAGTAATATACCTATCACTCTCTCTCACTCTCTCTCTCTCTCTCTCTTTCTCTGTGTGTGTGTGGCACCAACATTTACACCAAGTACTATACCTATCACTCTGTGTGTGTGAGTGTGTGTAGTACCAACATATACACCAACTAATATACCTATCACTCTGTGTGTGTGTGTGTGTATCACCAACATCTACACCAAGTAATATACCTATCACTCTGTGTGTGTGTGTAGTACCAACATCTACACCAAGTAATATACCTATCACTCTGTGTGTGTGTGTGTAGTACCAACATTTACACCAACTAATATACCTATCACTCTGTGTGTGTGTGTGTGTGTATCACCAACATCTACACCAAGTAATATACCTATCACTCTGTGTGTATAGTACCAACATTTACACCAACTAATATACCTATCACTCTGTGTGTGTGTGTGTGTAGTACCAACATTTAAACCAAGTAATATACCTATCACTCTGTGTGTGTGTAGTACCAACATCTACACCAAGTAATATACCCATGACTCTGTGTATGTGTGTAGTACCAACATCTAAACCAAGTAATATACCTATCACTCTGTGTGTGTATGGGTGTGTGGTACCAACATCTAAACCAAGTAATATACATATCACTCTGTGTGTGTGTGTGTGTGTGTGTGTGTGTAGTACCAACATCTAAACCAAGTAATATACCTATCACTTTGTGTGTGTGTGTGTGTAGTACCAACATCTAAACCAAGTAATATACCTATCACTCTGTGTGTGTGTGTGTATCACCAACATTTACACCAAGTAATATACCTATCACTCTATGTGTGTGTGTGTGAAGTAACAACATCTAAACCAAGTAATATACCTATCACTCTGTGTGGTGTGTGTGTGTAGTACCAACATCTAAACCAAGTAATATACCTATCACTCTGTGTGTGTGTGTATCACCAACATTTACACCAAGTAATATACCTATCACTCTATGAGTGTGTGTGTGTAGTACCAACATCTAAACCAAGTAATATACCTATCACTATGTGTGTGTGTGTGTGTGTGTGTGTGTGTGTGTAGTACCAACATCTAAACCAAGTAATATACCTATCACTCTGTGTGTGTGTGTATCACCAACATTTACACCAAGTAATATACCTATCACTCTGTGTGTGTGCGTGTGTGTGTGTAGTACCAACATCTAAACCAAGTAATATACCTATCACTCTGTGTGTGTGTGTGTGTAGTATTGTTAGAATAACTACTAGTGTAACGTGGATTTATCATCATCATATTAATATATCACCACCAACAATAGAAAGGCTCATCTGCTAGAGGTACGACCACACTACACTAGCTGACACAAACTCACCATAACACCGGCAACAGGTACTGACCCTCTTTAATGAAAACTGTACACACACAAAACAGTACGCATGACAATGCAATGAAGGATGCCTAACAGCTTGCCAGAACACTGTAGCACAACATAATCTCACAATGCCATAAACAAGACACAATCAGTGGCTACACTATAATCATCGCTCACAGGCGACCTTCATTCCTGAAAAAACGACGCAATACATAACTGCGCTAATATTATCATAAGTATAATCCAGGAGAAAGTCACTAGAATCCACAATATCTATCTAGTAACAAACCAACTACTCCCGATAACATGAAAAAGCAAGAAGTATGACCAAAACTGGCATCCATATAATTTCCCAGCAAAACTGCTGACAAAGGCCGACAACGACCGCTTAGGCCGGCAGACATATCTAGAATTCCCCTTTGCGCCAAAAAGCTCCCTTCCGGCTTCCGTCTAATCGAAAACTGGCCGAGCAAGTTTTTACAAGAGACGAACCAGTGTTGTCGCTCTCCAGTGTGACCAATATACAATTTAGCGAAAGTCTATGTCGTGACATCCATCCCCCCCTTAAGAAAGAAAACGCAGTTTTCTTCCACCGGAGGAGTCATGCCCAGCCCCCCTTTGGAGTATGGACGAACAAATGCCGAGATAGCACCTCCTTATGCAAATAAAGAATGCCAGAGTTGTGCTATACCCTCGTCGTACATGCCTTTTCACTTACTAGACTCAATACAAAGAAATATGCACCAATCTACACTGGGTACTGATCCTGGAGTAGTCTACACATCATGCATGTTACACAAAATCCAAATACCTGATTGTCACCAATCAAACCCTAAGTTCTCGTAACACAATCATCATGTCACAACATAGTTATAGGCATAATATAATATGGTATGTCGACACATAGAGTACACCTACTAGATCTTGCCTCTATGGCAGCATATACCATACATTGAATATTAAAATACATCATCATGAAATATCAACTGAAATAGTCATAATGCCTTACTTACATAAATTCCAATAAATACTCTCTTTTCAGATGTAAGTTTTCCCAGAAACTATAACTGTTCAATTATTTGACAACCTAGACAAGACATCTGTTACTACATTTACAACATCCTCATATTGATATAATAGTAGAACTGGGGGCGCGGGTCAGAGCCTATCAGGTTCGGTTCACGTCAACCGAAAGATCTTACTAAAACGAACCCGAAAATCTAGCTCTAGCTAACGCTGAACTATTAGCAGATGGTTTCGAAGCAAAGACATATGCTTCTGCCTAACTGCCCTACGCGCACCCCAACTATTCACAAAAGTAACACGTGCCATTTTGGTATTGTCGCGTAGCGACAATACTTCTACAAACTTAACCGGCGCAACCTCATCAAACACTCATCTGAGTGTGCGCCAACTAGCACTCAGTGGCACATTACGCACCAAAACTGTGCGATCACTAACTCTCGGACTTGAATATAAGTCCCCACTGCTCCTAGTCATGTCCTTCGGTACATGCCGCGAACTACGCTTCCGGTGTAGCTTTTGTTTATCAATCTTGGAAGTTTGGTGATGCTGAGCCTCTGCATCAGCTACACCTATGGCACTATGCACCCCGCGTACATTACCGACGGTTAAATCGGCAATCGGATCCTCCAGGACCAACGCGTAGACTCTACCCGTAATGAACGGTGTGTCCACACTAATGCACGCCTGGGGGTAAGTCTCAACTTTGCCCCGAACGTGGTGCATTTTACCGTTTTGCCAGTCAGGCATGAGTCGTCGATGCAAGATCGACGCACCCCAATTGTTGTGCATCCGGTGTCTCTCAACACCCGGACTGGTCTATTCTCCACCTTTCCTTCGTGGAGGATCACCTTGCCAGTCTCATGCACTGCCGATAGACATGGTGCCGCATGCCCACATTGTAGCACTAATCTCTCGTTCGCATTGAACAGAGGGCGGCACCCCGCACAGTCCTCGCTGTTCATTGTGTCCAACACAACCGCGGAATTTGCGTGTTCAATCGGAGTAGTGCAGCTATCAGCACTATGACCCCTGCCACCGCAATTGGTACACACGCGCTCTTTCTTTTTCTCCTCGCGTGTACCTTTGCTGGAGCCCTTCGATGACGAAGACCCCGCATCAGAGTCAGAAGACCGACTCTCTGAGGACGCACTCCTCTGCTTATGATGTTTGGTTTTATACCAAAATCGGTCTTCGTCACGCGAGTCCTCGAATCGTACCTGCTTTCGCGCTTGACGATCCCCTCCGTTGCTATAACTATCATAACGTTGGCTCTGCCACCTCGGCCAACTGTTCCTATGGGAACGAAAATTCGTATTAGTACCTCTATATGGCCGATAAGGACTGGAGGGCCTCTCATAACTCTGCTCTTGACCCCTGTCTGCCTTATCTGACTGATTTTGCCTAGTTTGGCGTTGAACTTTGCCCACACTGGCAACTATGTCTTCTGTCAGACCCGACTTCTGAATAGATTTGCCCGGATGGGCCAGGACATAATGGTTCCCCAACTGGGCCATGGACTCAATGTCCTTTGGTTGACGTTCCTGGAAGAACGCCACCAACTCACTAGAGCATGAGGACAACACTTTGTCTCGTAATATTAAGTCCAACAAGCCATTAAAGTCCTTTGTTATTCCCTCCATTTCGATCCACCTATTCAGCAGAAGTTTGATCTTTGAGATAAAATCCTCAAAGTCCTGGTCTGAACTAGGCATCGCGTTTTTAAAACGCGTCCGGTAGCCGTCAGCAGTCAGACGGAACCTCCGGAGCAATCTCTCCTTCACTTTGTCATAATCCGCCCTTTCCTCTACAGGGAGGCTATAAAAAGTCTCCATCGCGGGCCCCACTAGCAGTGTTGATAGAAGAGATGGCCATTGATCCCTATCAGCCTTGTAGGCCACACATTCGGCCTCAAATCTTTCCAAGAAGAAGTCTAAACTATCAATTTTCTCATTGAAATTCGGTAGCCGCAGTCTAAAAGGACGATGAGCCGCACCAGAAGTTGAGTTCTGACCACTCGCACCCACTTCTAACTTCTTTAATTGTATCTCCTTTTCCATCATTTTCTCTTCCAGAGCTATTCTCATTCTCTCCTTCTCCAATTGTAACTCTCTATCTTCCTTCATCTTCCTTTCTTGTAACTCTCTCTCTTCTTTCATCTTCCTTTCTTGTAACTCTCTCTCTTCTTTCATCTTCCTTTCTTGTAACTCGAATTCTCTCTGTTTCCACTCACTTTCTTCTTTCATCTTCCTTTCTTGTAACTCCTTATCTTCTTTCATCTTCCTTTCTTGTAACTCTGTCGTGGAATATTCTAATCCACATATATAAATTATTAGGTAAATATGAAGCCTAACAAATAAAATTAATAAAGAAAAGAAGAATGGTAAAGAACAGTGCTGTCACAATGACTGTACTCGAAATCCCCTTGTTTTCTACTGCGTAAGCAAATTGTAACGTTTCACGTTGATATTAAAGGCCTTCTGCAACATACACGCGTTTCCCAAACACACAATAAAATGTGCTGCCTTTCTAAGAAAAACCTTGAAATATGCAAGTTGACCTAAATTTTAAATTCCATTCATGTCTTTTTCTACACTATGTTACCAAGATCAAAAGACAGATGGACAAAAGGATAGCGAGAAGGGAGAGGCAGAAAGCCGAACACTAAACACGCTTCGCGCGATACACAAATGCTGCCATCACGCGTGTAAGACTACATGCACTAACTTTTTTTCAGACGGACAGTGATAAAATACATTAACCATCCCAGAGTTAGGTTTATAAATCATAAAAAACGCTTATTAGGAAAGATAACAATAGATGGGTTTACGGTTGAAAACATAACAGTACCCAGACAGCACATCTTCGAAACAGGAGGTAAAAAAATACATATTTTGAACGCAGCCACGTAGCTCTTTTAAATTTGTATAATTGGGTTCCTTAGGGCTTGATGACAAAGAATATGTAAAACGTTACGCAAATAGTCCAGGAATTAATAAATTATACCTAAAATAAAATAGTGAGGATGCCTGACAGCATGAAATCATTTCTGCTCATAAAATTTTTTTATAACGTGTTTGAAAAAACCTTGCGTTACAGAAATAGCCTACCATGTAAACTCCAAATTGATTGGAGCGCAACAAATGAAAGACTAACCACGATTGGTCGGGCTATAAATACTATCTTTCGTTGTTAGGGGAGACGGGGAAAGGTAACATTTTTTCAAACACTTGTCGAAACGGGGCCTCATTGGCTAGACTCGCTGATATAATCACTTAGGAGCGTTAGTTCGAAACCACTTGTTTAAATAAGCTTGATAAAGCATCAGTGCGTTGAAGCCAGCTCATATTTTGCCAAATAAAAGCCTGGAACATAAGCAGATGGGAATTTGTGCCAGTAATTGTGCCAGAATTCATTGCTAATCAACGTATCTGTGTTTATTTCCATGAAATTGTGGTAAGCTTGAACCATTCAGTATCTTTTAATGAAAATTGAATGTAAATTGTTAATTTATGCCTGTATATATATGTGTAGTTCAGTGGCAAACAGGAGATAAAGCCTATAATGCTCCAGCCTGAACAGAGGGTGTCGGAGGGAAGTAAAACGGCATGGAATGGCCAAATAGTACACTGACACCTGGATGATTGATTAGACAGAAATAATGCTGGAAGTGCAGAGGCGTGGTAACTATTAAGGAGGTAAATACTGGTATAAAGTATTTCAGATGAAGCTGACAGTTGGCCTAACGCTCTGAACTCAATGTTTGTGATGTGTTGTGATCAGTGTAAAAGAAAGTATAAATTAGTTATGAAGTAGAAGGTACATCCTTCTTGATTTCAGGGACCGTGGTCTTGATGGTACTGAGCAGCACCTGGTCAGAGCTTTGCTGAACCCAGAGTCGGACAGCATACTCCTTGGTCTTTTTAGCTATCAGTGAGGTGTCTCCAGAGCCCAGGGGAGAATTCGAGCAGAGGAGTCCTTTCCTGCCGCCATCACGCAAGATAAGCAGATTTGGCCAGCTGAGCTCAACATTATGTCCCCTCATCTTGAAATAACTTTGTAAAAATAACATTCAGAGGGGAATTTAATTGTCTTAATATCTGGAACTGAGAACATCTCCAATACTAGTCCCAAAAGACAAACTATTGAAGTCATGATGACAAATACCAACAGAGCTTGAACAAAACAAAACCAGTATTACCTCATATTACTACTACACAACTGACACACATAGGATATTTTTAATAATATATGTCACTACAATATTCATATTGATAAAGTCTGTACATATACTTGTAATTAAAATTGATTGTGATTCCTGGTTCCTTTGTATTTGAATCAGGACACATATACCTTTATGACAAAAATGAATACATATTGTTATTTGAAAAGTTATCAGTGACTCCTTAAGATATTCTCATAGAGTGTTATATGTATGTGAGTGTCACAGTGTTGTCAAGAGTAGTGGATTAAATTAAATTGTTTATCTGTCTGTTGTTGTGACTTACACTTCATCATACACATACCCTAGACACATACGTAGTCATCACACTATTCCAGAATAATTCTGACTGAGATATATAGATATGTGGTAGCAAGTAAGGTTATCTATAATACACTACTCTTAATAGATATAGATACCTTCACAGCTGATCTCAGTCAGTACTCTAAGTCCCCTATAAATATTTATAACATCCCACTTCACCACAAACTCTCTCTCTTCTTTCATCTTCCTTTCTTGTAATTCGTATTCTTTTCTTTTTAGCTCTAACTCTTCAGCTCGAGCATCTCTTAGAGCATTTTGTTTCTCAATTCTCTCCCTCTCTTCCTTCTCTTTTCTGTCATTTTTCTCCTTTGCTGCTTTCTCTTTCAAATCTTTTTGATTCTCTATTGAATTGAATTCTGCCTTAGCAAACTCCACTAATTCTTTTCCTGTGTACCCGGCTGCTTGGCCTATCCGCATGCAAGTATCAATGTCCATGATGTACACTTAGAATGCTCAGTATTATTTCTTACAATATATATACTATCAAATCGCTCAGTTGTATGTACTGTAACCTCTTCACTTATATCAGTAGAAAACTCTCTGGTTACAATGGTGCAGTAAATATGATAAATATAAATATATCTTCTCAATATACATATATCTATATATATGCATGTAAGTATATGTCACCTTAAGTCTCAGTGTAAATATATCATTAACCTTTACCTCTTATAATATCAATAAAGTCACACTTAGCCTCTTTGGCTATGTTATCACCAGTTGTGAAAAATTAGGTCTTTCTGACCCCTTATTCTATAGTCAATAGCTGTCTAATATCAGCTTCCTGATACCTTGACAACAATGTATCAACTCTAAATGAGGACTACACAGATGAAGTAAACACACACACATCACACCACGAAAACAAAATTCCAGTCACGAGGAACAAGACGATAGAACACAAAGAGAAGACGCAGATTAATATCTACAATGCGTGACTGAGCACGACCGAAAACAAGGGATACCTGTAAACGTATTTACAAGATAGTAAGATAGGACAAGAGAACACACCCCTTAAGCGGAACACAAGAAATACTAAATGTACACGACAATATAAATATATACACCACAACTACAGCTAACACCAACCTAGCTTGGAATGTTATGCAGGGCAGTTGCAGGAAATTCGTCTGCCAGACTCCGCACCAGAACAAACACAGCCACAACTTAATAGAATTGGTCTAATCCAATCCTTTCCACGAAAGGCCAAAACTGGATTACACTCACACACCAATACACTATAACACCAAAGACTCTACAAAAACTACACTCAACAATGAGGTGCTAGAAGGTAACTCTTCTACCAAGCCCTATCTTCACTTCAGAGATAATAAAGTAAGTAACCTATCAGTAATAATATACTATAATGCCACAACTATATGTATATATAATGCAAATATAAGCAAACTACTAAGGTAATAAAGTAAGATCAGACTTAACTAACAAACAATATACAATCAAACAAACTAAATCATACTTGTACACTGAGAAAAGACAAAACAAAAGGAAAGAAAACAATAACAAGTTAAGCAGCAGACAAAGAAAATAGCATACACTCATCAACAAATCAAAGTAACTGATAAATAGAATCAGTAAGAAAGACAGACTAGAAGATTAAATACTCAGAAAAAACAACAAAATATCGATATAGTACATAATACATAAACAAACAAACAACAATTTAACTGAAGCTCCAATGGCGCTTGAGTAAGCAGAATCCTCCGCACTGACGAAGATGATGAACAGAACAAACAGGACTCCACACTTGAAAACACGTAATCCAAACGAATATAAGTCCAGGAATAACTGTCAAATCTGAGTGTCACTGTCCCGTAATTTCTTGTATGATGACCGCACTATATTCCACGATGCTCACACAGCACTGTCAATATTATCATTGGAAATGTTCACTTCTGCAAAGTTCAGCTACACAGTTACAATCAATAGTCTACCCGACAGGTACACGTGTAAGATCCTTGGTACTGTCACATATGTAGCACACGACCAGTCTATAAAGACGTAGAATGGTCCAAGGATCCCAGCAGACTGTAAGGTAATATCCACTGGACTCCAACACGTCGGTAAGACCGTCTGTAGACGAAATACGCCCCTGGTCAGGCACTTCTGTGTTGTTAAGCAATGTCACAGGCGTCGACTTAGGGAGGTCAATGCACGAGATTTTCACCCCTGGGTGGGCACATCTGGGTAGTAAGATGATGGCATCACTTTGCAGGAACACTGGTCTATAACGACAAAATCTCCCTCCTGATGACACCACAGTCTACCACTCGGGCCCTGAGCACACCAATATTGACAAAATCTCCCTCCTGATGACACCACAGTCTATCACTCGGGCCCAACTACACCAAAGAAAATAGCCTACTGGTTTCCTCTACATCCTACATAACCCCTCTAACCACACCTGTCACTCCGCTGCTCCGGCGGGATCACTGTCGCCCACAAGCAAAAAGACTCAGAAATGTGTCAAACTGACCCGTTTGCCCCACACTGTAACAACAGCTTAACACTTCAACAACTGTAAACAGCCCTGCAACCATGCCCTAACAAACAACTTGAAACTTAATTACACACTATTCCACCTGCGATAAACTGACAACTTACAGAAAATAACCATAGCGAACTACAATGCAACAAGTAGGTCAGCGCTTGAGAACGAGGTCAGGTCAAGCGACCGTAAACAGGACACTAATAGATCGACACACACATTAACTTCAACTGGACACTGAAACGTAAACAACTCACACCTGTGAATTGACGGAAAATATGAAGGCGGCCAGACAGTGGCGTTACAAGCCTTTTAACACTGTGTGTGCACAATAAATAATGGCATAATTACTGCCCCACAGGCTATAATGCCTTATTATCAAATAATATAGAATCACTGATGCCAGCTAGCTGGGAAAACGCTATAACATACTGGCCTCCATGGCCAAAGAATAGTCTGCAATAAATATGAGCCAAATACTAGAAAATAACTGGCCCCATGGCCCACAGGTCCACCACAAAATCGGACGAGCCCCCAGATGTCAGAATAACTACTAGTGTAACGTGGATTTATCATCATCATATTAATATATCACCACCAACAATAGCAAGGCTCATCTGCTAGAGGTACGACCACTGATAAGTCCAAATTTAAGCAAGGGCAGTAATCGTTATGAGTCTCGGATGTACAATAGATTATAATGATTATCCCACTTGAACAGCTGTTGTCTGGCTGTTAATTTATTAAAAAAATATATGAGTGTATCGCATTCGAATCGTCGAGATTCAGAATGCTTGTCACGGTGGCAGAGTTCCACGTGAGTTAAGTGTTCTAAGCTATTTTTGAGCTGTGAGCGAAAGTTCTCGAAAAGTTAGCCCCAGGCTTTTGTGATTGGCTGGGGTGTTCTAGGGAAGAATGTTTTTGGAGTCAGTGTGTACTGGGCGAGTGCACTGGAGAGATGTAAAGTGTTTTTCAATGTGTACCAGTGTACATGCATTTATGCTGAGATATATTATGTGTGATTATCCCAGATGAGATGTATTAGTTAAGGAGATGTTTCTTGGGCCTTTGAGTATACAGGTCAGTGTTTAAAGATTATGTACATTTTTGAAGAGTTTGTGTCCTGGGTGTGACTGGAGAAATCAGCCCAGTGTTTTCGAGGGAAGCCTGTACACTGCTTGATGTGTCGACTTATATTATGAGGCCTATTATTATTTATCAGCAGTCTTCTAGATGGATTAAAGACACTGCTTGATGTGTCGACTTATATTATGAGGCCTATTATTTATCAGCAGTCTTCTAGATGGATTAAAGACACTGCTTGATGTGTCGACTTATATTATGAGGCCTATTATTTATCAGCAGTCTTCTAGATGAATTAAAGACAGTGCTTGATATGTCGACTTATATTATGAGGCCTATTATTTATCAGCAGTCTTCTGGATGGATTAAACTGCGTTGAGACGTCACATATTGGTGAGGCCTATTATTTATCAGCAGTCTTCTAGATGGATTAAAGACAGTGCTTGATATGTCGACTTATATTACGAGGCCAAGGTTTGGACAGGCCGTATTATGATTAACTGCAGTACAGCGATTTTGTGGAGCTGTTAGGAAGCTGTTAAACAGCGCTAAGACGTCAAATATTACAGGCCTATTATTTACTAGTACTGCAATGGTCAGCAGTCGTATGTACATGAATTAAAGAGCGCTGAGACGTCATATATATTTGAGGCCTATAACTATTGGCACTGCGTTTGCCAGTAGTTCTTCTTGATGGATTATTGTTATCATATAATCCGGATCTTCCTTATGGTACACTATTATGACTGGAACGCCAGCTGTTACTGTATCAGTGGTGGTTTCCAGTTCAAGTTGGATCGAACTTACGACATTTATAATAAGGGCCTGTGTGGCGTGATATAATATATAGCAACCTTGGTATTCGACTACTCTATGGTTAGCAATTGTACACTTCATCTGCAACAGTGGATGCAACATCGTTTTGCAACAAATACTGATTGTTACAGTGGCGGCAATCAATAAGCCTTGCGGCAACAGTCGTGGCTAAAACTTTCGGACGTGATCCCACGTCATCTGCGTTATGTGACTTTCTTCTATGCTGTGTGGTGCATTTAAGAATCCATCATCATCATCAACTACGTGTGCAATAGTAGTTGTTTTCAAACTTACGTGGTGTGATACCTACTATAAAAGACTTGCCCCAAAACAGACGTTAACATAACTAGGCGGTAACATATCTGATGGAGTGCAGATTATTAATACTCATCTACATAGAGGACTATAACATATCTAACATTTCCATTGCCAAGATATGCTTCACGATTCAGTTCTGTTTTTGAATTGAAGTTTTCAAGTGAGCTGTGCCAGTATTTTGGTGGCGCAATTACAGAAGTTTACCATCAAAGTATACAAGAGAAGTCTAGTACCTCCTTTCAAGTGGATTATTAAAGAGATTGAGAGACTGTGTACCCCTTCAGTTACAGAGGGAATTCAAGCTGATGTGCAGTCATTCTACGCGTGTGCCTCAAGTAGATGATTGGCAGTAATACAGTTCCTGTTTACCTGTGCGGTGTACGAGCACACATACCGTAGCGAGGACAAAGGACCTGAAGTGAGAAGTGTCAACCTGCGGTGACCTTAGGCGGTGAACTGTTTTCCTCAGCAGACTTTGTGATGTTCAGCATTTTGGACGGGCGTACTTTCCTTTATTGAAGTTAAGTTGTTTATATTGTGAAAACTGTGCCATTTTATCTTGTGTCAACAAGTCTTCCTATATATATTGTGTACTATTTGTTGTAATGAGTATTTCATGTTAAATATTCTGTTTTATTTCTACTTATGAAGATTATATCCCAGTTTACCCAGGGCTTCATAAGTGTTCTTTAGGATTTGTTTTGTAAGTGTCAAGTTTGTGATAATTCGGTTTAAGGCTACAGACCTTACCGAAGTCTGGTTTGCGATTTGTCTTTTGGGACAAGTAATTGTATAGGTGTGACGTAACGTTTCATTGTGATTATTGTGGTATTTTTTCTTTGTTCCTTAGTTTATTGATTAATTTGTTCGTGAGTGTCTTTCTCTCTTTCCTATCTTTTAGTTTTTATACACATTTTCGTTTATATACGGTGTTGGTTATTGTTTTGCCACTATTCGCGGTTATCATTACATGCTATGTAAAATTTTTTGCCTTAGTTAAGCCTTACTGTTCAGTTGACTTCTGCGAACGTTATCGTTTGTTTTGTAGTACCTTGTCTTTGTAACCGTGATTCCTATTGTCTATATAATATGTTAGTTGTTGGTAACTTATTGTAAGACTTTGATGCATGAGTGTTTAAGGCTATTTCACATAGTATTGACATCACTCAAATTGATATAAAGTTATCCCTCATATTGGTATATTTTACAAAGGTTCTATCCACAAGAACTTATGCTACTATGGTATACAATGATTAACTTATATTTGCAATTACTTTAAAGGATATCTAGCTTTATAAGCTGAAAAGATAATTATCTAAACTTTAAGAGACATAAGCTTATGATAATTATAAGTGGTTAGTACATATATTGAATTGTGTGAGTAGGAAATTCATAAAAATGCTTAGCATAGACTTTAATTACTTGCTGGAGGATATGCTCCAGGAAGGTATAGATGAGGACGGATTGCAAGGTCCAGAACTAGAAACATTTGTGATAGATTATTATTTGTGTACTGTGTCAAAATACTTAAGGGATTTTGCGGAGGACAACTTTCATTGCGAGAATCAATCAATAATGGCTAGAGATATATGGGATTTACTGCTTAAGGACCTTCGTGTATTTGTGTACAGACATACCAATTATAAACACCATTATATAATGAAGAGTATTGACAATGTAATTTATAATGACATTCCTGAGGATCAGAATAAGGAGCGAATAGAAGACTTCAAGCCAAGTGCACTACAGGAAAGGGCAAATTTCCTAGAAAATATTGCTAAAGACAGCGAATTACAGAAAACAGTATCGAGGCTTACAAATGATTTAAAGGAATCAAACGCAGAACTTACTAGAGTGAAAGCAGCGTTAGATTCTGCATTGAGCAAAATCAAAGATTTGGAAATTCAAGTGGATTTTAAATATGGTGAAGTTAGTAATCTCGAGCAACAACTTCAGGAAAAGAAAGAGAGGTGTGGCAAATTAGAAGCTGAGACAATTGACCGTGATAGGTCTTATACAGAGACGCTTCTTGATTTATTGAGTAGAGTAAATTCTGGTATTGAAGAAGAGATGTATACTGTATTTCCGGATGAAGTTGAGGAGCTAATGAATAATGAGAATAATGAAATTGAAACACAGCAGTTAAGAGTAGATAAAGGAAATGATGAAAAAGAGACATTGGAAGAGTTAATAATGGAGGAAAATAAATTAGCTAAGATTGAGAAATCACTGGCGGAAGAAAGATGTAGAGTTTTGACATTCGATGACGTAATTAAGAAACAAAGTGAACAGATTTCACTTAAAAATATTGAAATTACGGAATTAAGGGAAAGAGTGGACGGTTTGGTTGATATAATTTTAGGTAGAAAAATGCTGTCTACTGTCACTGTTGAAAAAGTTAGACAGAAAGACGGTTATCAACACGTCTTAAAAAAGTCGAGTCAGCAACAGACACTCGATGCCAATACTAACATCAAACGTGGTGAGCGGAAATCCTTGCGTGGCAGATATAACTTTCATCGTACTAGTGACTATTCTAGTAATATTAATAATTCCTGGCGACAGGCCAACAAGGTTAATTCTACTGTGATACTTGATTCTGTACATCACAGTAAAGACAAGGATAATTGTCATGTCAATGTTCAAGAAACTAACATTGTATCTAAAGTTAGAAAGCCTCATAAAAACATAATAAGGGACGAGACTAGTAGGACTGGTGCCCAAAGTAATACTCAATATGTTAGTAATCATAAGGATTTTATTATTCCTATTACTGATTCAGAGGTTAAGCACGCTGCCACCGAAAAGAAGAAAAACAATCATGACAGGAAAGATAATACAGATTTTAAACATTATCAAGGGACATCAGCAAATTGTAATCTGTCTTCTCCAAGAAACCAGAAACAGTTTAACAGATCTAAATATTTTGGTTCTGAGGATTTTGAGAAGTATGGTAAAAATGATTACAGGAAAGATTATCAATTTTACGATAATAAGTCTAGAAGTCAACATAAACAATCTGGCAGATATTTTTATCAAAAGAGAAATAATAATGACAACTATGTTAACTTTTCTCAACAAAGGCCTACAGTTATTGATACACAAGGTAATAATAACAAATAGTGTCTCAAATACAACTGCTTGTTCTACTTGTGGTTTTGAGAGAGTATCTCACTGTCGTGAGGGTAGAAATTTTTTTCAGCATCCAATAGCGACGACCTTGAGCTACGATCATTTTCTGCCCCATAAGCCTTCTGTGGTGTTTACACGTGTCAAGGGAAGGCTTGTTGATCGGTAAAAGGGCTACAGGTTCATACAAGCCACAGTTTTAGGTAAATGTAACGTTAATTTCCGTTTTACATCGTTAACTCGGACTGTGAATTAAAATAGAATTTTTTCATTTGTATATTTTCACAGCGACAGCTTTGCAATGAAAGTCTATGTTCCGGTGTTACATTAACAGAGAGAGTAAGGTATGCCACCTTGTATCCATGTGGAACCAAGTGAAACCGGATAGCAAGTTGACTCTGAATTGTATGCGGTTATCTTGCCAAGTTTATGAGATTATTCAACACGGCTGGAATTATTGCCTGTTTAACATGGTTAAGATATAGATATTATTGTATAAAATGAATATAGGATGTTATATACAATTGTGTTAAGATACTATATAACTTCTATTAGATAGTGTGTAACCTCATGTTTTATGCACTATTTTATGCACATATTTATTTTTTGTACGACGATGTTTTGATGATGCAACAATTATTTTCATACTATTCTTACACTATTGTGTTATGACGAATATTGTATGTATTATGATCGCAATAAGGTGTATGATATCATTTGCGAGTGACTTGTCTCTGTAACTTTTTGATGAAAGCAGTGGACTATAGTATTTACGCACGCTAGTCAGAAGACTATGCTTATTTAGTCAATTTATGGTTGACCTTTATGCTCCGTGCTAAGCTTCGAACTATGAGAGCTGATACATCAAATATTGATGTCTTTTTGCAGCGATGATTATTAGGACTGTTTTATATGCATGATGAGTTTGTCAGCCCAATGCACAACCTCATAAGCTAGGTATGGTGCAGTAGTCATCTTTAGAGAGTCTCTGTACTCACTAAATTTAGAATTCTTTCTTGTGTTTTGATGTCATGTTTATTTACGTATTAGCATTCTAAGACATTATGTAGTAACTATTATATTGTGAAACATAATTTTGGAAACATAGTTTAATTATATCAGAGTTAAGTTTGTATTGGAAGTTGAGAACATATTCTGAAACATTGGTTTCTGAGGTTTTTCGAAACAATAACACCTGTGAGCTTAAAATAATGTGATTTTTTTTGTTCTTGCAATTTAGACATGTATCATTTTCCAGCAGATTGTTTTGATTTTGTGTCTGCTTAGGTATAAAGATTTTTGTATGTCATACATTTTTGTTAATCTAATTACATTGTTGGTATATTAATATAAGGTGAAGCTAAAAAAATAAATTTTAAAATACCATTTTTATTTAACTTAGCGTCATGAAATATTTTTGTTTTTTACTTTTTGGAAAATGTTTTCTAAGATTGTAAAATTTTTTGGTACCCAGCGCTTAACTGTGCGCTAGAGGGAGTAATGATGTGTTTTTTTTTTACTTAACGCTTCATGGTGCGTTACTTCGAGTTTATTTATAACGGTATTATTTTTTGTGTATAATGTCTGATGGTTCATTGTTACTTATGAATAAGTTGGATAACTGGGTTAAGGTTAGATTGTGCTTCGTTTATCTACAGCTTTCTTTTGTGGTTGTTAGATATACACGTACATTGTCTTTATGTCCTATACTTTCTTGTCATCATTATATGTATTTATATAATACGTTTTTGATCAAATGGTTATTACGATGTAATACGTTTTCTACAGACATATCTATGTTTTTCTTTTGTCTGTCCTGATTATTCTTTATTTTAGTCCATTTCTTCTACTGACTATTCGGTAGCGGTTCATATGTGCATTATACTTTCATGTTGCATTTATATGTCACTTGATACTATTTGTATTCTTATTCATCCTACTATACTGATACTTGAATCATGTATATTGTTAGGTTAATTCTATGTGTATGGACATAACTTTGTTGAAAGCAGATTATTTTGGTAGACTTAGCTGATTATTTTGTATGCTTTGTTTTCTGCTTTACTAATAATGCTGATATTTTTTGGATGATATATAGTATTTGGACTTAACAGGTTGATTAATTTTCCTGATTAGAACTTAATCACACATTTATTTTTTGGCTCAGTAATGTTTTCAAAAAAATGATGTTATCATTTTTTTCCCCGGAGGGTGGTGTAAACTGATAAGTCCAAATTTAAGCAAGGGCAGTAATCGTTATGAGTCTCGGATGTACAATAGATTATAATGATTATCCCACTTGAACAGCTGTTGTCTGGCTGTTAATTTATTAAAAAAATATATGAGTGTATCGCATTCGAATCGTCGAGATTCAGAATGCTTGTCACGGTGGCGGAGTTCCACGTGAGTTAAGTGTTCTAAGCTATTTTTGAGCTGTGAGCGAAAGTTCTCGGAAAGTTAGCCCCAGGCTTTTGTGATTGGCTGGGGTGTTCTAGGGAAGAATGTTTTTGGAGTCAGTGTGTACTGGGCGAGTGCACTGGAGAGATGTAAAGTGTTTTTCAATGTGTACCAGTGTACATGCATTTATGCTGAGATATATTATGTGTGATTATCCCAGATGAGATGTATTAGTTAAGGAGATGTTTCTTGGGCCTTTGAGTATACAGGCCAGTGTTTAAAGATTATGTACATTTTTGAAGAGTTTGTGTCCTTGGCGTGACTGGAGAAATCAGCCCAGTGTTTTCGAGGGAAGCCTGTACACTGCTTGATGTGTCGGCTTATATTATGAGGCCTATTATTATTTATCAGCAGTCTTCTAGATGGATTAAAGACACTGCTTGATGTGTCGACTTATATTATGAGGCCTATTATTTATCAGCAGTCTTTTAGATTAATTAAAGACAGTGCTTGATATGTCGACTTATATTATGAGGCCTATTATTTATCAGCAGTCTTCTGGATGGATTAAACTGCGTTGAGACGTCATATATTGGTGAGGCCTATTATTTATCAGCAGTCTTCTAGATGGATTAAAGACAGTGCTTGATATGTCGACTTATATTACGAGGCCAAGGTTTGGACAGGCCGTATTATGATTAACTGCAGTACAGTCATTTAGTGGAGCTGTTAGGAAGCTGTTAAACAGCGCTAAGACGTGAAATATTACAGGCCTATTATTTACTAGTACTGCAATGGTCAGCAGTCGTATGTACATGAATTAAAGAGCGCTGAGACGTCATATATATTTGAGGCCTATAACTATTGGCACTGCGTTTGCCAGTAGTTCTTCTTGATGGATTATTGTTATCATATAATCCGGATCTTCCTTATGGTACACTATTATGACTGGAACGCCAGCTGTTCGTTATCAACCACACTACACTAGCTGACACAAACTCACCATAACACCGGCAACAGGTACTGACCCTCTTTAATGAAAACTGTACACACACAAAACAATACGCATGACAATGCAATGAAGGATGCCTAACAGCTTGCCAGAACACTGTAGCACAACATAATCTCACAATGCCATAAACAAGACACAATCAGTGGCTACATTATAATCATCGCTCACAGGCGACCTTCATTCCTGAAAAAACGACGCAATACATAACTGCGCTAATATTATCATAAGTATAATCCAGGAGAAAGTCACTAGAATCCACAATATCTATCTAGTATCAAACCAACTACTCCCGATAACATGAAAAAGCAAGAAGTATGACCAAAACTGGCATCCATATAATTTCCCAGCAAAACTGCTGACAAAGGCCGACAACGACCGCTTAGGCCGGCAGACATATCTAGAATTCCCCTTTGCGCCAAAAAGCTCCCTTCCGGCTTCCGTCTAATCGAAAACTGGCCGAGCAAGTTTTTACAAGAGACGAACCAGTGTTGTCGCTCTCCAGTGTGACCAATATACAATTTAGCGAAAGTCTATGTCGTGACAAGTATCAACATCTAAACCAAGTAATATACCTATCACTCTGTGTGTGAGTGTGTGTATCACCAACATTTACACCAAGTAATATATCTATCACTGTGTGTGTATGTGTTTGTGTGTGTGTAGCACCAACATCTACACCAAGTAATGTACCTATCACTCTGTGTGTGTGTATGTGTGTGTGCGTGTGTGTGTGTGTGTGTAGCACCAACATCTCCAACAAGTAATATACCTATCACTCTGTGTGTGTGTGTTTGTGTGTGTGTGTATGTGTGTGTGTATGTGTGTGTGTGTGTGTAGTAGTAGCTTATGAGACAAACCAAGAAAAGGCCTACTGTTTCCTCAAGCACGTCGTACAAGGCTACTAATATGAGGTTGGTCACACGACTGGCAGCTTTATAATGTAAAACGTATTGCTACAGAGGCCACTGACATGTGTAGGCTTCCTGTAAGGGTGGAGGCGGGGTGGTAGCTGTTGGTGGGTTGGAGAAATCCATGCTACCATTATTCATAATAAATGTATCATTTTAAAACATACATAGTTATCATTTTAAAACATACATAGTTATCATTTTAAAACATACATAGTTATCATTTTAAAACATACATAGTTATCATTTTCTCATCGTCGTTACCAATGCTATATTCGGCTAATGCAGTATTTTAAGGAAGTCAGAATTCACATATAAGGAGATTTGAACTTACCGGTTCTGGCATAGACTTGATCGGAAATAGGACACAACTGAAGACATAATCCAAATAAATGTACAATGTTTACGATGATAATAAATTAAAGTGTTTACAACAGTTCACAACAGTTCACAGCAGTTCACAACAGTTCACAGCAGTTCACAGCAGTTCACAGCAGTTCACAACAGTTCATAACAAAGAACAGAGAAAAGTTCAGTTAAAAACTGCTCAGCAGAGAACGGGATGGGGATACTGATAATATACCATATAAGACGAGTGACTGGAATGACACGTGGTGGATATGATACTGATAATATACCATCTAAGACGAGTGACTGGAATGACACGTGGTGTATATGATACTGATAATATACCATCTAAGACGAGTGACTAAAATGACACGTGGTGGATATGATACTGATAATATACCCTCTAAGACGGGTGACTGGAATGACACGTGGTGGATATGATACTGATAATATACCATCTAAGACGAGTGACTGGAAAGACACGTGGTGGATATGACACTGATAATATACCATCTAAGACGAGTGACTGGAATTACACGTGGTGGATATGATACTGATAATATACCATCTAAGACGAGTGACTGGAATGACACGTGGTGGATATGATACAGATAATATACCATCTAAGACGAGTGACTGGAATGACACGTGGTGGATATGATACTGTTAATATACCATCTAAGACGGGTGACTGGAATGACACGTGGTGGATATTATACTGATAATATACCATCTAAGACGAGTGACTGGAATGACACGTGGTGGATATGATACTGATAATATACCATCTAAGACGAGTGACTGGAATGACACGTGGTGGATATGATACTGATAATATACCATTTAAGACGAGTGACTGGAATGACACGTGGTGGATATGATACTGATAATATACCATCTAAGACGAGTGACTGGAATGACACGTGGTGAATATGACACTGATAATATACCATATAAGACGAGTGACTGGAATGACACGTGGTGGATATGACACTGATAATATACCTTCTAAGACGGGTGACTGGAATGACACGTGGTCAATTTGACACTGATAATATACCATCTAAGACGAGTGACTGGAATGACACGTGGTGAATATGACACTGATAATATACCATCTAAGACGGGTGACTGGAATGACACGTGGTGGATATGACACTGATAATATACCATATAAGACGAGTGACTGGAATGACACGTGGTGGATATGACACTGATAATATACCATCTAAGACAAGTGACTGGAATGACACGTGGTGGATGTGATACAGATAATATACCATCTAAGACGGGTGACTGGAATGGCACGTGGAGAATATGACACTGATAATATACCATCTAAGACGAGTGACTGGAATGACACGTGGTGGATATGATACTGATAATATACCATCTAAGACGAGTGACTGGAATGACACGTGGTGGATATGATACTGATAATATACCATCTAAGACGAGTGACTGGAATGACACGTGGTGGATAAGACACTCATAATATACCATCTAAGACGAGTGACTGGAATGACACGTGGTGAATATGACACTGATAATATACCATCTAAGACGAGTGACTGGAATGACACGTGGTGGATATGATACTGATAATATACCATCTAAGACGAGTGACTGGAATGACACGTGGTGGATATGATACTGATAATATACCATCTAAGACGAGTGACTGGAATGACACGTGGTGGATATGATACTGATAGTATGCCATCTAAGACGAGTGACTGGAATGACACGTGGTGCTGATAATATACCATCTAAGACGAGTGACTAGAATGACAACGTGGTGGATATGACACTGATAAGATACCATCTAAGACGAGGGACTGGAATGACACGTGGTTGTTAAGTCATATTTTGTTAGTAGGAGTTAAGTGTTAAAGATTTGTATGTATAGGACGGATTATTGTACACACGTTTGTTAGTACGCTTTAGTGATGAGAGGATTTTTTAGTTGGGGGGCTTTAGGCTCGGTAATTTTTGAACATAGCTCAACTGAGTGGTTGATTAGTTTTTTTTTTTTTTTAAATAAGATAAAGAACGTTGTCTAATGTTTTTAGTGATAGTTTGGGGAAAGAGACGGTTGAGATGAGCGATAGTCTCACGCGGTTAGTCCGCGCATGAGTAATTTTTACTGAGCTATTTTGAGAAACTGTAATCTCGTGACAGTGCGTTCCTGGCAGGGCATGGAGATGGTTGTATCATCTCGTTAGTGTGTCCAGAAGTTATTATCGAGGGGAATATATTTTTGAAAGTGAAGGGAAGAGTTTCCTTCCAAGATTGATTCTTTGAGGCCATGGATTGTACACGCCATTATTATTATTATTCATGTCTCCTATGTTGGATTTTCATCTGTGATTGGTATAGATATATTTTGCTCAGAGTTGCTGTGTGCAACTGTTTGATGAATAGTATTGCATGGATTTACTGTTATAATACTGAGTAGAGAGCTGCTGTGAACTGCGATGTACGAAGTCCTTTTGATGGATATTTTTGCTATGATACTGTGTAGAGAGCTGCTGAGAACTGCGATGTACGCAGTCCTTTTGATGGATATTTTTTGCTGTATTACTACGAAATGAACTTACTTATCTGATGCTTCATGATTTGCTATGAACTGTGTTTCTACTATGTCAACGTGACTGTGTTGTGGTGTTAATAAACTATGTACGAGTCAGAACGAGTTCCACTGTTTCCTGACCCAATGTTGCAATGGTGTGTGGGATTGCTATGGATACTTAATCTAAGAACTTACGACATTCGCACTCATGGATATACACATTACATACACACCACCCCGAAACACATTCAACGCCCGCAGTGATCTGCTACCACCACAGACATTTACCCAGCAGCAGGACAATATTACGTTCTCTTCTGATACCCCAAACTGTTGGTGGTAACTGTTGGTGGATATGATACTGATAATATACCATCTAAGACGAGTGACTGGAATGACACGTAGTGGATATGATACTGATAATATACCATCTAAGACGAGTGACTGGAATGACACGTGGTGGATATGATACTGATAACACTAGTCAACAACCGAAATGTACCAGAAATGAAAATAGCTGATCTTAACTAATTTTGGTGTGCTGAAAACGAAAATGACATTTAAAAAAATGTTGACTGACTCTAGTTTTCAAGATATATGCTACTAGTTTATTTAATTACGGTCAATTTATATATATGACGCAACTGTTATGGGCGATTGCATAATTTTTTCTAGTGACCAATAAAAATGTAACTAGAAGTTGATGATGCAATCCTACCTATGATTACATCACCTTTGTGTATAAATATCTTATCTCTGATAAAATTTTGCCATTAGTTAGTGCATTTGTCCTTATCAAAAGTATCGTAGTTAGAAATGCCTAGGACATGTGTGAACAGTGCTTATGTTATATATGTGGTGAGGTGACATTTCTATCACAAAAACGAAATTTAACTAAAGTGATTAAGAAGGCGTACAGTTTGTATTTTGACTGCAGAATAGGAGATCAAGATAAGAGCTGAGCGCCACACATATGCTGCAATACATGTGCAGCACATCTTAAACTGTGATTGACTGGCAAAAGGCAAGCTATGCCTTTGGCAGTCCCAATGATTTGGAGAGAGCCCACTGATCATCTCAACAACTGTTACTTTTGCATGGTCCCTCCAATTGGGAAAGGCATATTAAAGAAGGAAAAATGGACTCCGGAATATCCAAACATCCCCTCTGCAATACGTCCGGTACCACATAGGGATGACCTACCAGTTCCCAAAGTGCCAGAATCATTTTCAGCTGCTTCCACTGATGAAGAAGAGGACATTGGTGGTCCTGAACCATCAACCTCAAGCGACCCAGATTTTGAGCAAACTACATCTACTAAACAACACTTAATAACCCAAGGTGAACTGAATGATCTTGTAAGAGATCTGAATTTACAAAAGAACAAGGCGGAGCTTTTGGGTTCCAGATTGCAACAGTGGAATCGCCTGGCAGAAGATTTTACAATGTGTGTGTGTAGGAACCCCCAGAAGCCGCTTATTACATTCTTTTTCAAAGACGGTGACCTTTCTGCGTGCCACAACATTTCTGGTTTAATGGCAGCCCTCAAAATCAATTACATACCGGAAGAGTGGAGGCTTTTTATTGATTCATCCAAGACGAGTCTTAAAGCTGTTTTGTTGAATAATGGTAATGTGTTACCGTCAATTCCAGTTGGTCACGCAGTTCATATGAAAGAAACTTATGAAAACATTAAGCAGCTTTTGAAGTGTATAAACTACGATCATCATCATTGGTCACTTTGCGGTGACTTAAAAGTGGTCGCTCTTTTGCTTGGACTACAGGGTGAATACACCAAGTACTGTTGCTTTCTCTGTGAGTGGGATAGCCGTGCACGAAGTGACCATTACATCAGAAGACATTGGCCAATCAGGAGGTCCTTTTTGTAGCCTGGCAGTAAGAACGTTAATAACCCAGCACTTGTCGACACCAGCAAGATTTTGTTGCCACCCTTGAACATTAAGCTGGGTCTCATGAAAAACTTTGTCAAGGCAATAGAGAAAACAGATGAGGCTTTCAAATACCTCATCAGAAAATTTCCAAGACTGAGTGAAGCTAAAATAAGAGAGGGAGTATTTGTTGGTCCGCAAATTCGAAAACTTCTTCATGATGACGAGTTTCTTTGCGTGTTGCATGGCAAGGAAAAAGCAGCATGGCTAGCATTTAAGTCAGTGGCGGACAATTTTCTTGGAAACAACAGATCTGATAATTACATTGAAATTGTAGAAAACCTCCTTCTGAAGTATTAGAGTCTTGGCTGCAACATGTCTTTGAAAATTCATTTTCTGGATTCTCATCTGGATTTCTTTACGTCAAACTGTGGAGCGGTCAGTGATGAGCATGGTGAACGATTTCATAAGAACATTGCTGCTATGGAGACAAGGTATCAAGGCAATTGGAGCCCTTCAATGCTTGCAGATTACTGTTGGACTGTGACAAAAGACACCTCATCGATTGACTACAAGAAGCAAGCAAAGAGAGCTCGAACAGCGACTGAATAATGACGGGATGGGTTCAAATGTGCCTTTTTAAAACATGATATGTGAACTTTAAATAATATTTTTAATGTTTCTATCATTTTATGTTGAAATATCAATTAATTGAGTATATAACAACAATTTTTATAATGCTAAAGTAGAAAGACTAGCTGTTCACCCCAGAGAATTAAACAAGCATGCATTATTTGTATTACTGTAATGTAAATTCATCATTTAAAAAAAACCCAGAGCCAATTGGTGAATTTCATTATGATATTTGAAATTAGCATGGTAAAATCAATAAGAAATGGTATATTTCATTTCTGGTACAAATAACTTTTGAAAATTTGTTGACTAGTGTAATATACCATCTAAGACGAATGACTGGAATGACACGTGGTGGATATGACACTGATAATATACCATCTAAGACGAGTGACTGGAATGACACGTGGTGGATATGATACTGATAATATACCATCTAAGACGAGTGACTGGAATGACACGTGGTGGATATGATACTGATAATATACCATCTAAGACGAGTGACTGGAATGACACGTGTTGGATATGACACTGATTGTCGTTTTCTGGTAAATGGAGAACGTTAATGTGTACCAGATTCTCCCGTCCTGTGTCTGCCTCTCAAGATCTTTCTATCTCTAATTTATCATTTTTATTTGTGTCTAAATGAATACATCCTCACATGTAGCTTTCGGATATTCATGTTACAAAGGTCAAAACAAGGGGCAATAATTACTGTTTTATTTCGAGAAGCAAAATAAACTAAAAACACAGTATATAAAGATGTGTTGAGTGTTTATTATGTCATCATCATAAATTGTTTTGCTCATGTGTCATCTTCCAGTACCCCATTGAAAACGTTCCTGTCCTCTCATTACATGCCTTGACAGAAGTGATTGCGTCATTAATAGGCTGAACTGCCCATGGAGGACTTCTGGTGTCGTGTATTGTGGTTCGCACTATTGACCTGCCATTGAAACATCATTTTATTTGATGATGCGTAGATGGCAGAGCGGATAGTGTGATTCGCTTGCATGGCTAGGCGGGGTTGTCGCACGGAAGGTCCAGTGTTCAAATCCTGGGTAAGCCACTCATGTCTGTTGTTTTTCTGTTGTCTGGTGTTCTACTTCTTTATTTCCTGCGAGTGCCTGATAACATACCTTTATATTTGTTTCATATTAATTTCATATTAATTTACTGTTTACAGGCCTCAGGTTTCCCTCCCTTATTTGTAATAAATGTTTGTACAATACCAAACCTACCCACTATCCTGTTCTCACTGTTCTAGTCTACTATCATTTACTGGACACAGTATTAAGGTCCTAAGGGTCTTGTTGGATTCGGCCTATACTGCTTGATAGAAATACAACAGAAGTGATTGCGTCATTAATAGGCTGAACTGCCCATGGAGGACTTCTGGTGTCGTGTATTGTGGTTCGCACTATTGACCTGCCATTGAAACATCATTTTATTTGATGATGCGTAGATGGCAGAGCGGATAGTGTGATTCGCTTGCATGGCTAGGCGGGGTTGTCGCACGGAAGGTCCAGTGTTCAAATCCTGGGTAAGCCACTCATGTCTGTTGTTTTTCTGTTGTCTGGTGTTCTACTTCTTTATTTCCTGCGAGTGCCTGATAACATACCTTTATATTTGTTTCATATTAATTTCATATTATTTTAGGTCTTGAGTACTTCGATTTGCTCGGACGCCACACTGAACCTCATCCATTTGTGGCTCAGCTAGGCGTCTGAGTCTCTGCTCTAGGATTCTATAGTAGATTTTACCAGGGACACTGAGGAGGGATATACCTCTATGGTTTCCACATTGTCGGTTGTCACCCTTTTTGAAAATCGGTGTTATGATGGCAATCTCCCAATCCTTTGGTATGTTCTTTCACCAAGCTGCCTGTAGGAACCTTAGGAGTAATAGGTCGCTTGCTGCTCCCATGTACTTAACCATTTCTGGTATTATCCCATCATGTACTGCTGCTTTGCCCATCTTGATTTTCTCCAGTGCTGCCTTCAGTTATTCCTTCTTTATGTCATCTTCATCACCATTTGTTTCCTCTTCTGTGCCAGTGGTTATCAATTCTGATGCTTGACCTTACTCACCATCCAGGAGCTCTGAAAAATATTCTTTCCATCTTTCCATTACTTCTTTTGGGGCAATAAGCAATTTGCCTTGCTTGTCCTTTATAAATTTAAGAGGGCACTGTTTTTCCTTCCTGATATTCATTAGGGTCATAGAATAATTTCTGTTTTCTTGCGCATCGTTTTCTAGCTTTTCTCGAAATTCTTCCCAGGACTTCTGTTTTGCTGCTAGCACCTTGTTCTTTGCTTCTGTTCAGAGTATCACATATTCTCTATTTTTATTTGTTTTTCCTGCTGCGTTTTTAGCTCCTAAGTATTGTTTCCATGCCTTTTTCTACTCTCTTATTTTCTCTTTAACCTTATCTGTCCACCAAGGTGTACTGTTTCTCTTGTTCCTAAGTCGAACTTCACCACATGAGTCTGCTGCAGCTGTCCGTATGATGTCCTTGAATGTCAGCCAGTGAGTTTCCGGGTCATCAGGTTATTGTTCTGTGTTACGCACTGCTGTAGCAATAAGCCCCTGGTATCTGGTCTTCACTTCTGACTCTCTCTGCTTGTAGGTCTTAATGCTCGTTTCCCCTCTTGGTTTACTTAGCTTCCTGCATGATGTTAGGAAGTTTCTAGGCCGAGTAACTCTGTCAGTTGTTCTTTTAATTGTTAACAAGTAGTGGTCACTTCTAATCTTTGGCCCCCTCCACACTCTAGCATCCCAGACTTACTTGAATACGACTTTCTAACTATGGCATTGTCGATAACTGACTTCTCATTATTTGTTGGTTCACACTGGTGTATACCTGTATGCGCTTATGGGGGAACTTTGTGTTTGTAATGATCAGATTCTGCTTAGTGCAGAATCTAAGGAGTCGCTTTCCATTGTCATTAAGAGTATCTTCACATATCTTCTGATAACTCTACCCCATCTAGCATGGTCATTTCCAACTCTGGCATTGAAATCTCCGAGCATGATAATTGCATCTATGCAGTCGTCCACTGTCCTTTGAAGTAGCTCAAAGAATTCTTCCTTGACCTCTGTTCGCTCATCTTCATTCGGCCCATACACAATGACAAGGTTGACTATGGTTTCTCCTTTTTTAAATTTCAGGACTAAAATGCGTTCCGAGACACAGTTCAATCCCTTGATACTATCCCTTTAGTTTTTGGCCACAATACAACCCACGCCCCCATTAGCTCTTTCGGATGTGTGACACCACTGTAGAGCAGCGTGTCGCCATCGAGATGCATAACTTCTTGTCCTTTTTTCTTTGTTTCTGTTAAAGTCAGGATTTCTAATTTGGCTTTCCTTATCTCTTCCACCAGCTCCTCTTCCTTCCCATTTATACTTCTTGTGTTCCATGTTCCGCAAGTCGTAGTCAGTAGTCCGTTACAGTTCGTCGCCTTTAGAATCAGTCCGGTTTTCTCTCTTATGTTTAGCGTAATCTGGTTTTTAAGACAAACAGGTGATTGGCCTGTTGTACCTTTGCATGATGAAGGGGCTGCCTCCATGCAGGCACTCCTCCTCCTTTTTCAGCCGAGCTTGGGACCGACCTAGGCGGAGTTTTGAAAATGTATTATATGAAACAGAAATGCTTGCACTGAAATAGACTGTGACTGTTGTTAATTATTCTGATAATACAGTTTTATTTGTCTCCATTTGATTCATTCATTCATAACCCTCCACTCCCAAAGGAGCATAGGCCTTCAACAAACACATGCCAAATCCTCCTGTCACGTGCCATCATCTCATGTTCTTTCCACGTTCTCCTCATCATTTTCACCTCTGTTTCCATCTCTCTTCTCCATGTGCTTCTTGGTCTACCTCTGCCTCTCTTGCCCTGAGGATTCCAGAACAAGGACTGTCTTGTAATGTTATCAACAAGTCTCCTCAGCGTATGTCTTATCCATCGCCATCGTCGTCTTCTCATCTCTTGTTCCACTGGCACTTGTTTAGTTCTTGTCATCAATTACCCGTTGGTAACCTTATCATACCATTTTAATCCCTCTATTCTACGCAAGCACCCATTTATGAAAGTCTGTAGCTTTTTGGTTGTTGTCTTTGTTGTTCTCCATGTCTCAAAGCCATACAATAGGCATGATTTCACATTTGAGTTAAAGATTCTTATTTTCGTGTTGGATCCGATTTCTCTTGATCTCCATATATTTTCCAATGCAATGAAAGCTCCCCTTGCTTTTTGTATTCTTATTTTGATATCACTGTCGGTCCCTCCAACTTTGTCTATATTGCTGCCAAGATATGTGTACGATTCTACATCTTGTATTGGTGCTTCTTCAAGTTCAACCCTGTTATCATTACCTGCATTTATTCTCATTATCTTTGTCTTTTCCCTGTGTATTTTCAGACCCAATTGCTGTGACCTCTCATCGAGTGTTTTCAATTTGTCCTGCATCTGATTACGATTATGGGACAGAAAAGCCAAGTCATCAGCAAAATCCAGATCATGCAACTGCTTAGTCAGAGTCCACTGGATTCCATTTCTGTTGTGTGTTGTCGATGTTCTCATAACCCAGTCTATGTCTAGTAAGAAAAGAAATGGAGACAAGAGGCATCCCTGTCACACCCCTGTTCTTATCCCAAACGGTTCTGTAAGCTGTCCCTCATGAAGAACTCTGCATGTCATGTCTTTATATGTATTCTTTATTAAATTAATGATCTTCAGGGGAACTCCATAATGCCTCATCAATTTCCAAAGTGATTCTCTGTCCACACTGTCAAATGCCTTTTCGTAGTCCTCAGATCCGATGTATAGTGATGAATTCCTTTCCAGACTTTGTTTAACTATTATTCTCAAAGTGGCTATCTGGTCTGTACAGGATCTGTTTTGTCGAAAACCTGCTTGTTCATCTCTTAGTTTCTTGTCTATGGACTCATTTAATCTCTCGAGGATAATCCTGTTTAATACTTTTCCTGGCACTGATAGTAACATTATTCCTCTATAATTTGTGCACTTTTGTAAATTTCCCTTCTTAGGCAACTTAACCAGATATCCTTCCTTCCATTCTGCTGGTATTTCTTCCTTTTCCCAGACTTTACCAAATAATTTATATAACATCTCTGTAGCCGTGTCGATATCTGCTTTGATGGCTTCTGCTGGAATGCCATCAGGTCCAGACGCTTTTCCATCTCTTAGAAGCTTTATGGCTTTCTTTATTTCTTCCTTCGTTGGTCTTTCACAGTTAATTTGTAGTTCTTCTTCTGCTGGCTGGATGTCAGGAGGGTTTTGTGGAGCTGGTCTATTGAGAAGGTCTTCAAAATATTCTGACCACCTCTTCATTTGCTCTTGTATATTGCTGAGCAGTTTCCCATTCTTATCTTTTATGTGGCAACTTGTTTGCTTGCATTTCTCTGTTAGCTTCTTTGTGCTGCTATACAGTTCTCTCATATTTCCTTTGGCTGCAGCATCTTCTGCCTCTCTTGCCAACTCCTCAATATAATTCCTCTTGTCTCTTTTGATACTTCTTTTTACTTCTTTGTTTTCTTATTTGTACACTTTTTGAGCCTTGGCTTTGGAACTTCTGGTTTTGCTTGTGTTTAAATCTGCTTTCTTGTTTTTTTCTGTCTTTTATCTTATTGATGGTTTCTGTTGTTATCCATGCTTTTTGTTGTCGTTCCCTTTTCCTCAGTATTTCTTCACATGTCTCATTCCATACCGTTTTGATTTGCTGCCAATAGTCTTCTGTATTCTCTACATCTTCCAGCTGTTGGAGCACTTGGAATTTGTTGGATATTGTGACCGCAAACTTGTCTCTTGTTTCTTGATTTCTTAGATTCCTACATTAAACTGTTGTCTATAATTTTGCATTGTTTTCATATCTCTTGAGTTTCATTTTTACTTTGGCTATCAGAAGGTGGTGATCTGATGCCACATCTGCTCCTTTATATACCTTTACATCCTGCAATGATGATCTAAACTTCTTGTTTATGCATATATGATCAATCTGATTTTCAGTTCTATGGTCTGGTGGTATCCATGTTGCCTTGTGTATTCTCTTATGTGGAAACATGCTTCCTCCTATAGCCAGTTGATTTGAAGCACAGAAGTTTGCGAATAGTTCTCCATTTTCATTCATTATTCCTAGCCATGTTTTCCCATGACTTCTTCAAATCCGGTATTGACTGTACCTATCTTTGCATTCATGTCACCCATCAAAATTGTGATATCTCTTCTTTTTACTTTTTCCATAATTTCCTGTAGTCTAGTTTAAATTGCTTCTTTCACCGACTCTTCTTTGTCATTAGTTGGTGCATAACATTGGATGACATTTACATTTATTACTTTTTACCTGTTTTAAAAGTAGCTGTTATTATTCTGGGTCCAACAGCTTCCCATTCAATGAGTGCTTTCTGTGCTTCATTAGATAACATGAGCTACCCCTTCACTGTGGTGTGAACTTACGTCTTCATGTCCTGAGGACAGCACCAATTCACTGTGATGAGTTTCTTCTTGTCTACCCCCTTCCACTTTGTTTCACGCAGTCCCAGAACCTCGATTTTATATTCCCTCATTTCTGCTGCTCCTTGTGCCACTTTCCCTTGTTTGTTTAATGTCCGAACATTCCAGGTGCCAAATCTGGAAGTTCTAGAAGAAAGAAGGTTAGTCAGTAACACAGACTCCTTTCGGCTTTCTCTGTATTGCATCAAACGCCTCCATGCGAGAGGACCTTCCCCTGTCTTGGATGGCTGTGTTTTATTTGTCTTGTCCAAATTTGTTGAAGTTTTTTGTGGTTTAAATTTTTTACAGGATGGGGTAACCAGCCCCATGCCCAACCCTCCTTAGTCGCTTTCTACGACATGCTTGACAGGGAACAGTGTTACTATTCTTTGCTCCCCTTTCGGGCGCCGGTAACATCGATTACGATTTGATTATTTATTTATATTGTTTGTTCTTCCAATTTTGCACCAGCCCTTTTATTATTTACACGTAACATGCCTTAAATAATCCTACTATTTGCGTGAGCATTGCTCGTATTGATCAATTGCCTCTCACACATTTACTGACGTCTGTGACCCATGAGGGAATGATCTTAAAATTACGAAACATCAGCTGTCATTATGATTAATCTTTTGGTATCAAAATAACACTATAATTTTCAGAAAATACAGAGTTACCAATATCTCACCTTCGTTACCAGTGCTATTCAGTCAATGTAGTATATTAAGTCAGAATTCACACATAAGGAAATGTGAACTTCCAAAACAAGGGAATGTGTGCTGGAGGTGGTGAACGTTATACTGACTATTGTCTACTAACAAGAGGAGAAATTTCTTGATATTCTGGGCATTGAATCAGGTCAAGGTCAGTTTATTTCATTTTTTTTGTTATTTCATTTTTTTTGTTATTTCATTTTGTTGTTGTTGTTCTTCCTGTTCATCTTTCTGTCGCTCATCTTGTTTGTTTGTTTGTTTGTTTGTTTGTTTGTTTAATTTTTTTTTCTTCAAATTTTTTATTGATCCATTTTTTCAACAACGGGTGTGCAAGGTTTTTTTTCTTTTTATCTATCACTATCATTTCCCTTTAGCTCCCAAAGGAGCATAAACCTTCAACAAACACATTCCAAGTCCTCCAGTCGTGTACTATCAACTTAAGGACTTACCTCCAGTCGTGCACTATCAACTTAAGGACTGTCCTCCAGTCGTGTACTATCAACTTAAGGACTTTCCTCCAGTCATGTACTATCAACTTAAGGTCTTTCCTCGGGTCATGTACTATCAACTTAAGGTCTGTCCTCCAGTCATGTACTATCAACTTAAGGTCTGTCCTCCAGTCACGTACTATCAACTTAAGGTCTGTCCTCCAGTCATGTAATATCAACTTATGGTCTGTCCTCCAGTCGTGTACTATCAACTTAAGGTCTGTCCTCCAGTCGTGTACTATCAACTAAAGATCTGTCCTCCAGTCGTGTACTATCAACTTAAGGTCTGTCCTCCAGTCGTGTACTATCCACTTAAGGTCTGTCCTCCAGTCATGTACTATCCACTTAAGGTCTGTCCTCCAGTCATGTACTATCAACTTAAGGTCTGTCCTCCAGTCGTGTACTATCAACTTAAGGTCTGTCCTCCAGTCATGTACTATCCACTTAAGGTCTGTCCTCCAGTCATGTACTATCAACTTAAGGTCTGTCCTCCAGTCGTGTACTATCAACTTAAGGTCTGTCCTCCAGTCGTGTACTATCAACTTAAGGTCTGTCCTCCAGTCGTGTACTATCAACTTAAGGTCTGTCCTCCAGTCGTGTACTATCCACTTAAGGTCTGTACTCCAGTCATGTACTATCCACTTAAGGTCTGTCCTCCAGTCATGTACTATCAACTTAAGGTCTGTCCTCCAGTCATGTACTATCCACTTAAGGTCTGTCCTCCAGTCGTGTACTATCCACTTAAGGTCTGTCCTCCAGTCGTGTACTATTAACTTCAGGTCTGTCCTCCAGTCATGTACTATCCACTTAATTTCTGTCCTCCAGTCATGTACTATCAACTTAAGGTCTATCCTCCAGTCATGTACTATCCACTTAAGGTCTGTCCTCCAGTCGCGTACTATCAACTTAAGGTCTGTCCTCCGGTCGTGTACTATCCACTTAAGGTCTGTCCTCCAGTCGTGTACTATCAACTTAAGGTCTGTCCTCCAGTCGTGTACTAACAACTTAAGGTCTGTCCTCCAGTCGTGTACTATCCTCTTAAGGTCTGTCCTCCAGTCGTGTACTATCAACTTAAGGTCTGTCCTCCAGTCGTGTACTATCAACTTAAGGTCTGTCCTCCAGTCGTGTACTATCCACTTAAGGACTTTCCTCCAGTCGTGTACTATCAACTTAAGGTCTGTCCTCCAGTCGTGTACTATCAACTTAAGGTCTGTCCTCCAGTCGTGTACTATCCTCTTAAGGTCTGTCCTCCAGTCGTGTACTATCAACTTAAGGTCTGTCCTCCAGTCGTGTACTATCAACTTAAGGTCTGTCCTCCAGTCGTGTACTATCCACTTAAGGACTTTCCTCCAGTCGTGTACTATCAACTTAAGGTCTGTCCTCCAGTCGTGTACTATCAACTTAAGGTCTGTCCTCCAGTCGTGTACTATCAACTTAAGGTCTGTCCTCCAGTCGTGTACTATCAACTAAAGGTCTGTCTTCCAGTCGTGTACTATCAACTAAAGGTCTGTCTTCCAGTCATGTACCATCAACTTAAGGTCTTTCCTCCAGTCATGTACCATCAACTTAAGGTCTGTCCTCCAGTCGTGTACTATCAACTTAAGGTCTTTCCTCCAGTCATGTACTATCAACTTAAGGTCTGTCCTCCAGTCGTGTACTATCAACTTAAGGTCTGTCCTCCAGTCATGTACTATCAACTTAAGGTCTGTCCTCCAGTCGTGTACTATCAACTTAAGGTCTTTCCCCCAGTCATATACTATCCACTTAAGGTCTTTCCTCCAGTCGTGTACTATCAACTTACGGTCTTTCCTCCAGTCGTGTACTATCAACTTAAGGTTATTTCTCAGTCATGTACAATCAACTTAAGGTCTGTCCTCCAGTCGTGTACTATCAACTTAAGGTCTTTCCTCCAGTCGTGTACTATCAACTTAAGATTTGTCCTCCAGTCATGTACTATCAACTTAAGGTCTGTCCTCCAGTCGTGTACTATCAACTTAAGGTCTTTCCTCCAGTCGTGTACTATCAACTTAAGGTCTTTCCTCCAGTCGTGTACTATCAACTTAAGATTTGTCCTCCAGTCATGTACTATCAACTTAAGGTCTGTCCTTCGGGCGTGTACTATCAACTTAAGGTCTTTCCTCCAGTCGTGTACTATCAACTTAAGATTTGTCCTCCAGTCATGTACTATCAACTTAAGGTCTGTCCTCCAGTCGTGTACTATCAACTTAAGGTCTTTCCTCCAGTCGTGTACTATCAACTTAAGGTCTGTCCTCCAGTCGTGTACTATCAACTTAAGATTTGTCCTCCAGTCGTGTGCTATCAACTTAAGGTCTGTCCTCCAGTCGTGTACTATCAACTTAAGGTCTTTCCTCCAGTCGTGTACTATCAACTTAAGATCTGTCCTCCAGTCGTGTACTTTTAACTTAAGATTTGTCCTCCAGTCGTGCACTATCAACTTAAGATTTGTCGTCCAGTCGTGTACTATCAACTTAAGATTTGTCCTCCAGTCGTGTACTATCAACTTAAGATCTGTCCCTCAGTCGTGTACTATCAACTTAAGGTCTTTCCTCCAGTCGTGTACTATCAACTTAAGATTTGTCCTCCAGTCATGTACTATCAACTTAAGGTCTGTCCTTCGGGCGTGTACTATCAACTTAAGGTCTTTCCTCCAGTCGTGTACTATCAACTTAAGATTTGTCCTCCAGTCATGTACTATCAACTTAAGGTCTGTCCTCCAGTCGTGTACTATCAACTTAAGGTCTTTCCTCCAGTCGTGTACTATCAACTTAAGGTCTGTCCTCCAGTCGTGTACTATCAACTTAAGATTTGTCCTCCAGTCGTGTGCTATCAACTTAAGGTCTGTCCTCCAGTCGTGTACTATCAACTTGAGGTCTGTCCTCCAGTCGTGTATTATCAACTTAAGATCTGTCCTCCAGTCGTGTACTTTTAACTTAGGATTTGTCCTCCAGTCGTGCACTATCAACTTAAGATTTGTCCTCCAGTCGTGTACTATCAACTTAAGATTTGTCCTCCGGTCGTGTACTATCAACTTACGATTTGTCCTCCAGTCGTGTACTATCAACTTAAGATCTGTCCCTCAGTCGTGTACTATCAACTTAAGATTTGTCCTCCAGTCGTGTACCATCAACTTAAAGACTCTCCTCCAGTCGTGTACTATCAACTTAAGGACTTTCCTCCAGTCGTGTTTTATCAACTTAAGGACTTTCTTCCTGTCGTGTACTATTACCTTAAGGACTTTAATCTAGTCGTGTACTATCGACTTAAGGACTTTCCTCCTGTCGTGTACTATCAACTTAAAATGTGTCCTCTAGTCGTGTTCTAGCAACTTAAGGACTTTCCTCCAGTCGTGTATTATCAACTTAAGAACTTTCCTCCAGTCGTGTACTATCAACTTAAGGACTTTCCTCCTGTCGTGTACTATCAACTAAAGGACTTTCCTCCAGTCGTGTACTATCAACTTAAGGACTTTCCTCCTGTCGTGTACTATCAACTTAAGGACTTTCCTCCAGTCGTGTACTATCAACTTAAGGACTTTCCTCCAGTCGTGTACTATCAACTTAAGGACTTTCCTCCTGTCGGGTACTATCAACTTAAGGACTTTCCGTCTAGTCGTGTACTATTAACTTAAGGACTTTAAATGACTTCCTCAACACTTTTATGTCTGTCTCCTCTTCTTCGTGTGTTTTTTGTTTACCCCTACTTGTCTTACCCTAGGAGATCCTAGAACCAGGACTACCTTGTATAGCAATCTCCAGTATAGCGCTGTTAATTCATTCTTCACAAATTGGAGTTAATCGAAAAAGCGCTAGAAGAATTTTGATTACATATAAGAAAAAATTGAAATAAAATTACTTATTTACCTAGGTCCAGTTACGTGGTCTTATACTGGTAGTTTATGTGGATATTTGTTGTAAATGATAAGGTTACTTGTCCCATGTCTTACACTTGTGGTTTATGTGAGAATCGTACTTACTTGTGTACCACAAAGCAAGAAAATCTGTTTCATACAGATTTTTCTTGAAAATAAAGAAAATACTTTCTTGCGTTAGCAAATAATTGAAGAGTAAGGAAATACTCTGAGGTTCTTGTTGAATATCTCAGCGCAGGAGCCAGGACTTATGTGACAGACCGGGGGTGGCGCCAAATAACTTCCTCGCACAGTTAAAATCACGTCCTATGTGCAAGGCTCTGATTTTACAACTGACTACAGGAAATTAATTCTGGGCATCCTTTGGTTACCTGTCCCATGTCTTACACTGGTGGTTTATGTGGGAATTTGTTTTATATGATGAGGTTACCTGTCCCATGTCTTACACTGGTGGTTTATGTGGGAATTTGTTTTATATGATGAGGTTACTTGTCCCATGTCTTACACTGGTGGTTTATGAGGGAATTTATTTTATATGATGAGGTTACCTGTCCCATGTCTTAAACTGGTGGTTTATGTGGGAATTTGTTTTTTATGATGAGGTTACCAGTCCCATGTCTTACACTGGTGGTTTATGTGGGAATTTGTTTTATATGATGAGGTTACCTGTCCCATGTCTTACACTGGTGGTTTATGTGGGAATTTGTTTTATATGATGATGAGGTTACCTGTCCCATGTCTTACACTGGTGGTTTATGTGGGAATTTGTTTTATATGATGAGGTTACCTGTCCCATGTCTTACACTGGTGGTTTATGTGGGAATTTGTTTTATATGATGAGGTTACCTGTCCCATGTCTTACACTGGTGGTTTATGTGGGAATTTGTTTTATATGATGAGGTTACCTGTCCCATGTCTTACACTGGTGGTTTATGTGGGAATTTATTTTATATGATGAGGTTACCTGTCCCATGTCTTACACTGGTAGTTTATGTGGGAATTTGTTTTATATGATGAGGTTACCTGCCTCATGTCTTACACTGGTGGTTTATGTGGGAATGTATTTTATATGATGAGGTTACCTGCCTCATGTCTTACACTGGTGGTTTATGTGGGAATTTGTTTTATATGATGAGGTTACCTGCCTCATGTCTTACACTGGTGGTTTATGTGGGAATGTGTTTTATATGATGAGGTTACCTGTCCCATGTCTTACACTGGTGGTTTATGTGGGAATGTGTTTTATATGATTAGGTTACCTGTCCCATGTCTTACACTGGTTGTTTATGTGGGAATTTGTTTTATATGATGAGGTTACCTGTCCCATGTCTTACACTGGTGGTTTATGTGGGAATGTGTTTTATATGATGAGGTTACCTGTCCCATGACTTACACTGGTGGTTTATGTGGGAATTTGTTTTATATGATGAGGTTACCTGTCCCATATCTTACACTGGTGGTTTATGTGAAGATTTGTTTTATATGATGAGGTTACCTGTCCCATGTCTTACACTGGTGATTTATGTGGGAATTTGTTTTATATGATGAGGTTACCTGTCCCATGTCTTACACTAGTGGTTTATGTGGGAATTTGTTTTATATGATGAGGTTACCTGTCCCATGTCTTACACTGGTGGTTTATGTGGGAATTTGTTTTATATGATGAGGTTACCTGTCCCATGTCTTACACTGGTGGTTTATGTGGGAATTTGTTTTATATGATGAGGTTACCTGTCCAATGTCTTACACTGGTGGTTTATGTGGGAATTTATTTTATATGATGAGATTACCTGTCCCATGTCTTACACTGGTGGTTTATGTGGAAATTTGTTTTATATGATGAGGTTACCTGTCCCATGTCTTACACTGGTGGTGTATGTGGGAATTTGTTTTATATGATGAGGTTACCTGTCCCATGTCTTACACTGGTGGTTTATGTGGGAAGTTGTTTTATTTGATTAGGTTACCTGTCCCATGTCTTACACTGGTGGTTTATGTGGGAATTTGTTTTATATGATGATGTTAGCTGTCCCATGTCTTACACTGGTGGTTTATGTGGGAATTTGTTTTATATGATGAGGTTACCTGCCTCATGTCTTACACTGGTGGTTTATGTGGGAATTTGTTTTATATGATGAGGTTACGTGTCTGTCGTGGTTGAGTTAGAGTGTAGAGTATTTGTCGAGTTGGACAACAGAAGTGAAATCGACAAGGGATAGTGGACTGACAGTGGATTTATACAGGTCAAGTCCATCACCCATGGAGTATATTTTTACGTAGAAAGACACTGTCTGAAGCATTGAACTTGGTCCCACGAAGACGGACAGACTGTCAGACAGTTTATTTTATTTCTCTGTGTTCTACAGGTTTTATGATCGATGGTATGTGTGTTCGTTGGTGTATTTGCCTATGCATATTTGATTATTGATGATTATTGATGTAATTTTATGTTGTTGTGATGAGATGCATTACTTTCATGCTTTTCTTCTTTAATAAAGTTTACACATTTATCAATGCGCTGTTCATGACCCTTTCATCCAAAATTAACTTGTTTTAGCTCTTTAATATAATCTCTATGTATGATAAGAGAAAAGAGTGAGAGCAGGAGGTGCTTAGACAGTATAGGTGTGTTGAGGGCTTGGAGAGAGTGATAACTTAATAAATCTGCTTCAGGTTTGTCTCAAGTCCACCTCCTATTACACTTTATCTATGTGTAATCTATAACTCTGTCAGTCCACTATCCCTTGTCGATTTCACTACTGTTGTCCAACTCGACAAATACTCTACACTCTAACTCAACCACGACAAATGGTGGCTCAGTCCGGTATGAATCTAACATATAATGTGGGCTCGTTCCGAGGATGAATCTCTCACAAGATTCTATTCTGATTCTTAGAGTTTAGTGTTCGGCAGATTATAGGAATTTCTTTCCCCTAGACATATCGAACTATTTCTTTTGGAGGAAGTCTGAACAGCGTTTTTTCTCCACAGCAATCATAAATATCAAGTTACAATTATTGTTCATTTTACACATGACACAGCTGGTTAAGGTTACTGGTATCACTGCTGAGTTTTTGGTTGACAAATCTGACGACTATTGTTGTAAAAGTCAGAAAAAAAATTTTTAAGGGTTAATAATTTTTTTCAGGAGTAGCTCTTTAATCTGAGATAAGAAGCTACAGGCAGTCAGTTACTAGCTTGCATCTGTACCAAGGGAGGGTGTTCATTCAGATGATAGTAACCAATCCTCTCAATAGCTTAGTACTGACAGAAGCGGGGTGAAGTGATAGTAATAAGTTTTACATCACGTACATTTTTCGGAGTTTTTGGGGTTTTTTGCTTGTCGCAATCAGAGTGTCTAGAAACTTCTTGTTTTTAAAGTTTTCCCATGCTAGCCTAGATTTTATTGATTATTAAGTTAATCAGCTCCTAAGCGGACTAGGTAACTAATATCTCCAGGTTTTATTCTTCTATAGTGTTTGCTTACCCTGAGATAATGGCTGATCTAGATAAAGTGCTGTGGTGAAGTGGGATGATATAAATACTTATAGGGGACTTAGTGTATTGACTGAGATCAGCTGTGAAGGTATCTGTATCTAATAGGTGTAGTGTTTTACAGATAACCTTACTTGCTACCACATTTATACCTCAGTCAGAATTATTCTGGAATATTGTGATGTCTAGGGTTATGTAAATGATGAAGTGTAAGTCACAGCAACAACAGACAGATAAACAATTTAATTTATTCCACCACACTTGACAACACTGTGACACTCACACACATTTAACACTCTATAAAACTATCTTAAATGAGTCACTGGTAAAGTTTCAAATATATATGTATTAATTACTTTCACTATTATATATCCTGATTCAACTACAAAGTGAACCAGGAATCACAATCAAATGTAATCACAATTTATATGTACAGAATTTATAAATATGAACCTTGTAGTGACATATTTTATTAATATTATCCTATGTGTGTCAGTTGTGTAGTAGTACTATGAGGTAATACTGGTTTTGTTTTTCAAGCTATGTTGTTATTTGTCATCATGACTTCAAGTGTTTGTTTATCTTGGAAATAGTATGGGGGAAAAGTTCACAGTTCCTGTCAATTTAAACAAGGTATTGTCCCTCTGTTTTACTATAATGTCAATTTTTGAGGGGACACATAATGTTGAGCTCCTATGGCCACAGAATCTTATCTTTCGTGATGGCGGCAGGAAAAGACTGCTCTGCTCGATAGCTTCCCTGTGTTCTGGAGACACCTCACTGGTCACTATCTGGACCCAGGAGTATGCGGTCAGCCTCTAGATTCAGCAAAGCTCAGACCAGGTGCTGCTCAATAACTTTAGGACCACGGTCCCTGAAACAAGAAGGTTGTACCTCCTATTTCATAACTAATTTATAATCTATTTCCAGACTGAACACAATACATAGCAAACACTGAGTTCAGAGCGGTAGGCCAACTGCCAGCTTCATCTGAAACAATTTACACCAGTATACTCCTCCCTAATGGTTACCACGCCTCTGCAATTCCAGCATTAGTTCTTTCTAGTCAATAAGATAGGTGTCAGTGTACTGTTTGGCAATTCCATGCAGTTTTACTTTTCTCCGACACCTTCTGTTCAGGTTGGAGCAATATATAGGCTTTGCCTCATGTTCGCTACTGAACCACACACATATACAGACATAAATTATCAATTTACATTCAATTTTCATTAAAAAGATGTCAAAGATTTCAAGCTTACCACAATTCATGGAAATAATACACAATTACGTTGACTGGCAATGAATATGGCACAAAATCCGACCTGCCGCTGTCTCAGGCTTTTATTTAGAAAAATATAAGCTGAATCTCAACGCACTGTTGCTTTAGAAAGTTTATTTGAAAATGTGGTGCTGAACTGACGCTTCTAATTGCATATATTGGCGGGTCTAACCAATCGAGCCATGTTTACACAAGCGTTTGAAAAAAAAAGTACCCTTCCTTCCGTCTCCCCTAACAACAAAAATAGTATTTGTAGCCCGACTAATCGTGTTTAGCCTTACATGTACTTCTATCCAATCAAATAGGATTTAACATGGGGACCTATTTCCCGTACAATGGTGGTTTCAAAATCTGCCACTGAGCGATTCTGATTTTGGTGTTGTCTGACACCCTCACTATTTCTTTTGGCTATAATTTGTTAATTCCTAGACTATTTGCGTAGCACTTAACATATTATTTGTCAGCAAGTCCTAAGGAACCCAAATATACAAATTTAAGGGAGCTAAGTGGCTGCGTTCAAAATATGTATTTTCTAGGATAGTCGTGTAGTTGTTTTTTTTTATTTTTTATGTTTAGAACCGCCACCTGTCCTGCTGTACTGTCAGACTAATGTCAGGATTTTAGACATAAAACAGTGGAATGTCATGTTTCCTAATAAGCGTTTTGTAAGTTTTTAAACCTAACTCTCGTATGGGTAGTGTTTTTTTATCACTATCGATTTGAAAAAAAGTTAGTGCATGTGGCCTTACACGCGTGATGGCAGTAATTGTATAGCGAGACGCGTGTTAGTGTTGCATGCGTTCCGGCTTTCAGCCCTCCCTTTCTTTCTATCCTAAGTTCATCTGTCTTTTCGTTTATGTTAACTTAGTGTATAAAATGACATGAATGGAATATTAAATATAGGTCAGCTTGCGTATCTCAAGGTTTTTCTTAGAAAGGCAGTACACGTTTTATTGTGTTGTGGAAACGCGTGTATGCTGCAGTAGGCTTTTACTATCAACGTGAAACGTTACAATTTGCAGACGAAGTAGAAAACAAGGGGATCTCGAGTACCGTCATTGTGACAGCACTGTTCTTTACCATTCTTCTTTCCTTTTATTGAATTTATGTGTTAGGCTTTACATTTACTTTTTAATTTATATATGTGGATTAGAATTTCTCACGACAAATTCTCCCCACTTAAAACAGACGTTATATGTCAGTCTATAATTCTATATACATATAGAGAAATTTAGTATTATTCCTGGGGCTTAGGGTGATTCTCATCACACGGATGGCGGCTTAAAAAATCTGCTCCCAGATTTGTTTTTCCCCTTATATACTCTATGCTAAACTCAAATGGCTGCATCAGTAATGACGCTTTATTCAACTTTCTGCTAGCATATGCCACTGGGCTTAATTCCCCATCCAATGCATCTGATTTCTGTAGCAGAGTCGCACCTAACCCAATATTACTGGCATCCGTCCTTACTATGAATTCTTGACTTAAGTCAGGTAATTTCAAAATAGGTTTACTTGTGAGCTTTTCCTTCAATTCTTGGTAAGCCATTTCACATTGTGGTGTCCATGTAATTCGATCTGGATGTCCTTTACGTGTCAAATCAGTTAACGGTGCACATATGGAATTAAAGTTTTTGATATACTTTTGGTAGAAACCACATAATGAGACAAAGGATCTCACGTCTTTCTTGGTTTGTGGTCTCGGGGCTTTCTTTAGTTTCTCTAAATTCTTTGGGTCAGGGGTCATGTTTCCCTGATAAACTGTGTGTCCCAAGAATTCTAATTCTTTACATCCAACGCAACATTTGGTTGGTCGGGCTGTTAAATTCGCTTCCCTAAGTCGATTAAACAGCATGTTCAGAGAGTCAATGTGTTCCTCAAATGTTTCTGTTGCTATAAGGATATCATCCATGAAATTTGTGATACATGGATTATTCAGAGGGTCCAATAATTTTCTCATCATTCTAGAGAAGACACTAGGCGCATTCTTCAATCCAAATGGCAATCTGTTAAACTCATAGTGTCCTTCTGAGGTACTAAAAGCTAGGTATGGTCTAACCTCAGGCTTTACTGGAATCTGATAGTATCCTTTACTCAGATCCACTTTTGAGAAATATTTAGCTTTATTTAGTCTGGCAAACAACTGATTTGTATCCGGCAATGGATCCACCTGTCCTTCTGTAATAGCATTCAGTCTCCTGTAATCTATACAGAGTCTATGTTCTCCAGAGGGTTTCCTTAAGAGTACAACACTGGAACTATACGAAGATTCACTGTGTGAAATAATTCCTTCCTTCAACAAATAGTCTATCTCTTCCTTCAAAGCTTTCTCCTTAGCAAAAGGAATCGAATAGGTTTTCATACAGACAGGTGTGGGGTCTATCAGTTTCATATCATATTCCAATAAGTTTGTATGCCCCGGTCGGTCTGTTAACACCTCTGTATGATTATCTAGAACCTGTTGCACTCTCTCTTTCTGATTTTTCGTTAAATGTGTACTGATTTTCACCTGTGCCGCTGTCTCACAGGGATGTAATGGATATTCAAATGATGAAAGTGGTTCCTTTTTCATCTCCATGGCGATGGACAAGGTCAACAAGTGTGTCTCTTCCTGATTTTCTCTTTCCAAATATTTCTTCAGGAGATTCACATGATAGATTTTTTCTTTCCCCTTCTTATTTATCTTATAATTTGTTCTAGACACCTTCTCTAGAACTGTATATGGACCTTGCCATCCAATTTGTAACTTATTCTGACTACCGGGCAGAAGAAGCAGTACCTTCTCTCCCACAGCCAAATCTCTGTCTTTCGCCTTCCTGTTATAATAGGCAGCATGTTTCTTCCTGGCTTGTTCAAATTTTCATTGGCAAGTTTCCAGCCAGTTTTTAAACGAGTGGTCAGCTCATTCACATATTGGTATGAAGATGTAATGTTTTCCTCTGCCTTTTCATCAGTCCACGTTCTTAACAGCGTTACATATGGACCTTTAATTTTGTGGACCTATTTGTCCATGCACCGGTATGGTCTCTTCCACTCGAAGCGCTATAGTGATGATTTTTCTTCCCAGAATTATCATGCACAAAACGACCGCTACCAATTTTTCTCTTGGGGCTGTCTCCCCACTTAAAATTCTTGATGAGAGATTTCCTCTCTACATCTTCTTCCTCCAGTTTGTTTAAGTCCGATTGAGGGATTTTCGGCTTATCCTGGGGTAAGACATCTTTTTGCACTCTCTGCATAGTGGCCATTGTAAAACAGTTAATTGAAGCTTGTCCGTGAAAAGGGGCTTCCCATTCCATTTGGTCCACTTTATCAAATTTATATTTCTTTCTATTGTCAGGCCTAATTTTGCCCCGTGGCGTGTCCAGGTCCTGATCAATGTTCCCACTTGTGGGTGTTCCCTCATGTGCTATGCTACACCTTTCTACAAAATTCTCAATGTCCCACCTTGCCTTGGGCCAATAATAATTGTGAGCCACCTTTTGGATGATGGTACCTATCTTCTCATGGTCCCCATCTGGTTTCACATGTAGGCTCCTTATTAAGTCTGCCCTATATCTTTTTGGAAGAACCAACTGTCCGTGACCATGGGATCTAGTTCCGGCCTTCCTATACATCAACTTGTTTTTCATGTAAAAATCTCCCTTGCCTGGAGTTGTATGACAAGTTGACAATTTCCTGAAACAAGGCTTGAGGGTCTTATCCCCAGCCTGTGCCTTCCTCATCTCTTCTGGAGTGGTATCCAACAGAATATCCTCCTCCTGTCTTGAGGTCGACCTGACCTGAAGGGTTGCCATATACACAGGTTTCCTTCTACAATGGTCAGTGTCATGATTGTTCATCTTACAATTTTTACACCATCTCTTTCCTTGGTTGTAAGATTTTCTTTCATCATATTTCCTTTCATCGAATTGTGGGGTTTTATTTTTATTGTCATACCGTGGCCTATCAAATTGGTGCTTACCTTTGTTTTGATCTCTAGGATCAAATTTATTAAAGTTCTGTGGTGCCCTAAAATTTTCTACCTGTTTCTTTTTATTACCTGATACCTCTGCCTGAGCCGCTTGATACCTTTCTGCAACATTTAGCAACTCACCCAGCCTCTCTGCACCTTGTTCCATGAGAAACTTTCTCAGGTCTGGAGCCATGGACTCTCTTAGTTGTTCTATAAGGACCATTTCCTTAAGATCTTGGGTTTTCCCCAGAGAAGTCCATTTCTCCAAGTATGTCTCTAACCGTGCAGAGAACTGGTGATAGGTTTCACCTGACAGTAGTTTAGCATTCCTAAATTTTTTCCTATAAAATTCTGCGTTCTTTTCATATCTTAACAAAAGAGCCTGCTTTAGCATGTCATAATTTTCTTGATCACCTCTGCTCATTTTGGCAAAAACTTCATAAGCTGCCCCACGAAGCCCTTGAGATAACTTTAAGCTCCACCTTTCTCTCTCTAACCCATATGTGGTAGCTAATAGTTCATATCTATTTAGATAGCTCTCAATATCATCGTCTTTCTCAACAAAATGATCTAAATGAAAATTCATAGCTGAGGTTGAGGCTCCCTGGCTAGCAGTGGCATCAGAGGTAAAGGGACTGGCACCATTTTCAGGAGCATGGCCTTGAAACTCAAACTCCCTTAGTCGTAACTCATGTTCCCTTTGTAATCTCTTCTCCTCCTTTTCTGCTTCCCTCTCTGCAGTCAATCTTCTTTCTTCTGCTTCCCTTTCTGCAGCTAATTTCTTCTCTTCTCTTTCTGCAGCCTGTCTTCTTTCCTCGGCTTCCAATGCTTTAGCCTCTTTGTCAGCCTCAATCTGCAACCTCTTAGTCTCAGCCTCAATCTGCAACCTCTTAGCCTCAGCCTCTAATCTTCTTTCAGCCTCTTTTTCTAATCTTCTTTCTTCCCGTTCAATATATTTGTCACATTCAGCAGTGACATAAGCAATCATAATTTGCCCGTCCATTCCTAACTCTTTTGCAGTCTGCACAGCAGCAGATCGAAATTTGGCCAGGTCCGCCATTTTCTAACAGGTAAATGTATGTAATGTCTAACTAAACAATACAATCTGTAATTACTTATCCAAAGACACCACAGGCACTGAGAGCTCAACCTTATTTAATTCCACCAAAGGATACCTTTTAATTCTTATTATTCCCTGAAGTGAATTACCCCCAATATTTTTAATAGGGAAAGATTCAAAATCCCAAGAGCGAGACCCCAATATATGTGGTAAAGTGGGATGATATAAATACTTATAGGGGACTTAGTGTATTGACTGAGATCAGCTGTGAAGGTATCTGTATCTAATAGGTGTAGTGTTTTACAGATAACCTTACTTGCTACCACATTTATACCTCAGTCAGAATTATTCTGGAATATTGTGATGACTACGTTGAATGTCTAGGGTTATGTAAATGATGAAGTGTAAGTCACAACAACAACAGACAGATAAACAATTTAATTTATTCCACCACACTTGACAACACTGTGACACTCACACACATTTAACACTCTATAAGACTATCTTAAATGAGTCACTGGTAAAGTTTCAAATATATATGTATTAATTACTTTCACTATTATATATCCTGATTCAACTACAAAGTGAACCAGGAATCACAATCAAATGTAATCACAATTTATATGTACAGAATTTATAAATATGAACCTTGTAGTGACATATTTTATTAATATTATCCTATGTGTGTCAGTTGTGTAGTAGTACTATGAGGTAATACTGGTTTTGTTTTTCAAGCTATGTTGTTATTTGTCATCATGACTTCAAGTGTTTGTTTATCTGGGAAATAGTATGGGAAAAAGTTCACAGTTCCTGTCAATTTAAACAAGGTATTGTCCCTCTGTTTTACTATAATGTCAATTTTTGAGGGGACACATAATGTTGAGCTCCTCTGGCCACAGAATCTTATCTTTCGTGATGGCGGCAGGAAAAGACTCCTCTGCTCGATAGCTTCCCTGTGTTCTGGAGACACCTCACTGGTCACTATCTGGACCCAGGAGTATGCGGTCAGCCTCTAGATTCAGCAAAGCTCAGACCAGGTGCTGCTCAATAACTTTAGGACCACGGTCCCTGAAACAAGAAGGTTGTACCTCCTATTTCATAACTAATTTATAATCTATTTCCAGACTGAACACAATACATAACAAACACTGAGTTCAGAGCGGTAGGCCAACTGCCAGCTTCATCTGAAACAATTTACACCAGTATACTCCTCCCTAATGGTTACCACGCCTCTGCAATTCCAGCATTAGTTCTTTCTAGTCAATAAGATAGGTGTCAGTGTACTGTTTGGCAATTCCATGCAGTTTTACTTTTCTCCGACACCTTCTGTTCAGGTTGGAGCAATATATAGGCTTTGCCTCATGTTCGCTACTGAACCACACACATATACAGACATAAATTATCAATTTACATTCAATTTTCATTAAAAAGATATCAAATATTTCAAGCTTACCACAATTCATGGAAATAATACACAATTACGTTGACTGGCAATGAATATGGCACAAAATCCGACCTGCCGCTGTCTCAGGCTTTTATTTAGAAAAATATAAGCTGAATCTCAACGCACTGTTGCTTTAGAAAGTTTATTTGAAAATGTGGTGCTGAACTGACGCTTCTAATTGCATATATTGGCGGGTCTAACCAATCGAGCCATGTTTACACAAGCGTTTAAAAAAAAGTACCCTTCCTTCCGTCTCCCCTAACAACAAAAATAGTATTTGTAGCCCGACTAATCGTGTTTAGCCTTACATTTACTTCTATCCAATCAAATAGGATTTAACATGGGGACCTATTTCCCGTACAATGGTGGTTTCAAAATCTGCCACTGAGCGATTCTGATTTTGGTGTTGTCTGACACCCTCACTATTTCTTTTGGCTATAATTTGTTAATTCCTAGACTATTTGCGTAACACATAACATATTATTTGTCAGAAAGTCCTAAGGAACCCAAATATACAAATTTAAGGGAGCTAAGTGGCTGCGTTCAAAATATGTATTTTCTAGGATAGTCGTGTAGTTGTTTTTTTTTATTTTTTATGTTTAGAACCGCCACCTGTCCTGCTGTACTGTCAGACTAATGTCAGGATTTTAGACATAAAACAGTGGAATGTCATGTTTCCTAATAAGCGTTTTGTAAGTTTTTAAACCTAACTCTCGTATGGGTAGTGTTTTTTATCACTGTCGATTTGAAAAAAAGTTAGTGCATGTGGCCTTACACGCGTGATGGCAGTAATTGTATAGCGAGACGCGTGTTAGTGTTGCATGCGTTCCGGTTTTCAGCCCTCCCTTTCTTTCTATCCTAAGTTCATCTGTCTTTTCGTTTATGTTAACTTAGTGTATAAAATGACATGAATGGAATATTAAATATAGGTCAGCTTGCGTATCTCAAGGTTTTTCTTAGAAAGGCAGTACACGTTTTATTGTGTTGTGGAAACGCGTGTATGCTGCAGTAGGCTTTTACTATCAACGTGAAACGTTACAATTTGCAGACGAAGTAGAAAACAAGGGGATCTCGAGTACCGTCATTGTGACAGCACTGTTCTTTACCATTCTTCTTTCCTTTTATTGAATTTATGTGTTAGGCTTTACATTTACTTTTTAATTTATATATGTGGATTAGAATTTCTCACGACAAGTGCAAAGGATTGCCCTCGAGGTAGCTAAGTACATGGAGTACCAGGATAGCGAAATCCAGCCCTTTCTAGAATTTGCAGTAAGCATACAGGATCAATACGAGGTAGACAATTGGTTTGACAGCCGTTTAATCTTGGCATGGTCCTGTAAACAAACTGGGGAGAGCGAAGCATTCACCCGAAAGTATGTAGAAGAAGCTATAGAAGAGGAGAAGCACTTGCAAACAAAGTGCCAAGAAAGGGACAGAGAAAGCCAAGAAAGGGACAGGCTACACCAAATCAGAATGAATGAACTGGATAGCCAAATTAGGAGGATGGAAACAGATACTAAATGTAGTCACTCTACTTCCCCTTCTACTGTGCCCTTAACGGTCAACGCCCCTGCAAACCTTGCGCCCATGAAAGATATCTTGCTTGCAAAAACCGAACCCCAACGCCAGAAAAGTGACTTTCCTTTGGACTTGGATCCGAAGCCCGAACTAGGAAAGAATTTACGTCGGGACAGCAGACCTAAAACCACAGGGAAAATCACGAAACGTTCCCAGGCATGGAAAATGCACAAAGGTGAGAGAGGTGCTAACAAGCATTATAATACGGATTGTTCCCGTCTGGCAAGCGGTGAACCCCGAACCTCTCACGCTCCAGACCGAGCACCACCTAACCGACACGCGACGTCGAGAAATGGGAGCCACACCCTATCACGTCATATTTCGCTAGATTCCCGGCCGGACAGCGAAAAACCATATGCAGAGGCGTATCCCTCCAAATCAACGATCAGAGAAAGGAGGTGCCGCTCCTCTTATAACCCTGAGCTTAAAAGGTGCAAGAATAAGTCGCCTGCTAAAAGGGTTAAACTTTCCAAACCGTTCCAAGGAACTTTGGAAAAACACACCGAGAGTTTTATCTCGGGCACTTCGCGATCTAACGGGATCTCAAACAGTCCAGTCCTTTGCGTGCAGACTGCGGAGCCTGTAAACCAGGAAGTGGATCTCGCATTGCAGGACAAAATGCAACTGATGCCAGTAACTTCCTCAGGGGAGGGCAAAGTTGACGTTTATGGTGGACACAGGGTTCCATGCGAAGGGATCCCTGGTACTCCATCTGAGTCTCTCACACTTCTCAGGGCAGAAGACAGTGAGAAAAGCTGCCTTACTACTGTACAAGGAGCCATTGTTGAGAGCCTTGGCTCACGTCATGCTAGTAACGGTAAAGCGACTCAACAAACTCTGCAACTCGCAGATAATACCTATCTCTCTCCAAAGATAGAAGCTACGGAGATCTGTTATGATTTTGTAGAACCCAAGAATTCGATCGATTACTCTCTGCTTCAGGCAGCGGAGTTTTCTCATTCAAATCGCATTATTCCAGTGGTCTCAACCCCACTGATGGACAGCAAAGTAGTCGCCTCCGCCAGGCCATTACAGATCAACTTGATCATTTCCGTTGACCAAGCCAGAATTGTGAGTGGCAAGGCAAGGAAAGCTCCAGACCCGCCTTTAGACGGCACAGGTCTGAAGATTGATCAATGCTCCCACCGAAACAGGGGAGTAGGTGTGGAGAGGCAGAAGAAAAATGCTAGCATTTCTTCGGCCAACGAATGGCTGTATTTGCCAACTAGGGTTACACGCGCGCGGAAAATCCTGACAGACTGCAGCTATAGAGGGTTATTCAAGTCCACGCCCGTGACAGGTAAACCCATAACGAAACGTAAACAGTCCGTGTCCAGCAATGATTACACTGCACATAACAGGCGAATTATCTATGCAGTGGCCAGTGAGTTCAGGCGGAGCCGAAACTCACAACAGGTGCGGATAATTTTCCGGACCATGTTCAGACAAAGCGAATTGGGGAAGGAAGGTCATGTTCACACGGAAACGGATTACGTCAGTGTTCAGTGGCCTAGAAAAATCCCATTCGCTGAACGTCTATTAGACAGAAGGAAGAAAAGAAATGAACTCGGAGCTAGTCAAACAGACAGACAGAAATTGGAAACGTATTGGTTTATGAGTATAGGATGTTCCAATGACATGTAACGGACGTCTATGGAAAAGATAAATTACTGTCCTTTAGTCCGTGTTTCACGCACTTTAAAAAGGGGGGCTATCTTGTCACGTAGACAGATAATCTATTTTACCATCTTGTCCATAATTTGATTACTCCTTTAATGTTCTGTTTTCCTAGACATTTGTATTTTCTTTTTCTTTCATTTTCTACCTTCGTGGCCAAACTTTTTCACCTTCTCAAACCCCACCCGAGGTTGGTTACGTTCCGGCCTGTAGCGGTCAGCGAACGATAGTGTTACGTCAGCGCACCTGTGGTCCGTCTGACCAGGGGAATTTCTCGGGTCGGTTTAAAGTCTTTGACCACGAGAGAGAGGAGCCTCTGAGTAGCCTTTGATCGCTCTGGCCCGTAGATGACCATATGAGACTTAGGCAGAGTTAGCACAGCAGAACTAGAATGTGTTTGCCTATGTTCTTGTCATTTTTCGGGGTGAGTTGACATATCTTATTATATTATATTCATGTTAGCTTTTTATATATATCTGATAGGAAGGTGACTTAATTCATTTTGAGGATTTCTCCCAGTAATTAATTCAGTGATAATGTAGCGCTGTCTACGGCCTTAGTTAAGCGGTGCTTAAACTGTTACGGTTTATCATGGGTTAAATGTTAAACTTACGATAACAGACACTCACTAGGCGTAGAATCAGTCCACAGATGCTTATCATGGGTTAAGAATAGGCTAATTAACTGTCATTTCTGTAAGATAATGTCAGGGGTGGATGGTGCACTTAAAAAACTGAATAGTGAGATGCAGGCAATAACTCTGAATTACAGGAGATAGTCACTTATTCCTTTTTGATAGATATTTCTAGTGGCAAGGGAGAATTATTTTATGCTTACTTGTGTGGCTAGGCACTAGTCTATAACTTTCACAGAAAGCAGTCACCAGGCATAGATATAACTATATCTTATGTTCAGTCACAACTGTATTATTATAGCAAAAACATTGCATTTTCTATGTATTCATTTGTGGAATGCTAATATTTTCCCCAAGGGGACATATGATTTATTTGTATAATGTCACATGCTGTAATCTGTTTATGTAAATTCACTTAATGTTGTAAGATGAATAGCATAACCATTCAGCTGTATGTTTAATTGGAAGAAGAGGAGTAGGTTTTTTGCTGTCAGAACATTTGCTGACAGGTACATGGGTGTACAAAAGATATTAAGCCTATGCAAGCACATGCTATAATTGATATACTGGAAGGAACAGGAGACGTGGTTAAAGACAGCCCTAAAACTATCATAGCAATAAGTACAATAAATTTAAATCCCATAGGGGATCCTAACTGTTTTCGTATAACGTTAGTATAATTTTATTGTCGCCTGATGTAAAGGGTGTCTCCTTTTGGTCTCAGTTTCAGGGATAACCGAATCGCTAGAGCAGACTCCAGTCAGGCGAAGAACGTCATGTTCTCTTCGATCTAGAGGGTTTCTGAATACCGCTAACGTAACGAATCATCAAACCCCCATTCCTGAACCAAAACCCCTTTTGTCAATGCCATTTCCCTCTCACGGGAGTTAAGCTCACGCAGTGTGGCACGAGCCAACGCTAAATCTGAAATCATCTAATGCAGAAGTAGTTTCCTACTCGCCTATTGGATTACCAGTCAGAGCAGTACGGCTTCCAGCATATCAATCAGCCCAGCGTCTATAGCAGAATTTCATATCACCAGCCTTTGTGTGTGCCTAAACGGCGCAGTCAGATCACAGTACAAACCAGCCCAAACCGGATTTAATGCCAATTGAGTAAGAGCGCCTGGGACTCTTTGTCCTCAAGTAACCTCGTCTTGGGGGTATTTTCCTGGATACTTAAACCCTCGCATTTATGAGCGGACAGCCAGGTGAAGACCGAGTTCCAGCCCCTCACGCAATTAAGTGTCACCAAAGATAGCACCTACATTGGATTTACAGGTCAATTCCATTCCCCATGGAGTATATTTTTTACGTAAAGACATTGGAGCTATTACATTTGGTCCCACGAACGCGGACTGACTGTAGCTCGGTTTGGATATTTGGTCAGCAGGAGATAGACAGTCTTCCAGTCCCCATCGCGAAATCAGTGGTGCCACCAACAATAGCGACTACAGTGGATTTATACAGGTCAAGTCCATCACCCATGGAGTATATTTTTACGTAAAAAAGACACTGTCTGAAGCATTGTACTTGGTCCCACAAAGACGGACCGACTGTCAGACAGTTTATTTCATTTCTCTGTGTTCTACAGGTTTTATGATCGATGGTATGTGTGTTCGTTGGTGTATTTGCCTATGCATATTTGATTATTGATGATTATTGATGTAATTTTATGTTGTTGTGATGAGATGCATTACTTTCATGCTTTTCTTCTTTAATAAAGTTTACACATTTATCAATGCGCTGTTCATGACCATTTCATCCAAAATTAACTTGTTTTAGCTCTTTACTATAATCTGTATGTATGATAAGAGAAAAGAGTGAGAGCAGGAGGTGCTTAGACAGTATAAGTGTGTTGAGGGCTTGGAGAGAGTGATAACTTAATAAATCTGCTCCAGGTTTGTCTCAAGTCCACCTCCTATTACACTTTATCTATGTGTAATCTATAACTCTGTCAGTCCACTATCCCTTGTCGATGTCACTACTGTTGTCCAACTCGACAAGTCACTACTGTTGTCCAACTCGACAAATACTCTACACTCTAACTCAACCACGACACTGTCCCATGTCTTACACTGGTGGTTTATGTGGGAATGTGTTTTATATGATGAGGTTACCTGCCTCATGTCTTACACTGGTGGTTTATGTGGGAATTTATTTTATATGATGAGGTTACCTGCCCCATGTCTTACACTGGTGGTTTATGTGGGGATTTGTTTTATATGATGAGGTTACCTGTCCCATGTCTTAAACTGGTGGTTTATGTGGGAATTTGTTTTTTATGATGAGGTTACCTGCCCCATGTCTTACACTGGTGGTTAATGTGGGAATTAGTTTTATATGATGAGGTTACCTGTCCCATGTCTTACACTGTTGGTTTATGTAAGAATTTGTTTTATATGTTGAGGTTACCTGCCCCATGTCTTACACTGGTGGTTTATGTGGGGATTTGTTTTATATGATGAGGTTACCTGTCCCATGTCTTACACTGGTGGTTTATTTGGGAATTTGTTTTATATGATGAGGTTACCTGTCCCATATCTTACACTGGTGGTTTATGTGGGAATTTGTTTTATATGATGAGGTTAACTGCCCCATGTCTTACACTGGTGGTTTATGTGGGGATTTGTTTTATATGATGAGGTTACCTGTCCCATGTCTTACACTGGTGGTTTATGTGGGAATTTGTGTTATATGATGAGGTTACCTGCCCCATGTCTTACACTGGTGGTTTATGTGGGAATTTGTTTTATATGATGAGGTTACCTGCCCCATGTCTTACACTGTTGGTTTATGTGGGAATGTGTTTTATATGATGAGGTTACCTGTCCCATGTCTTACACTGGTGGTTTATGTGGGGATTTGTTTTATATGATGAGGTTACCTGTCCCATGTCTTACACTGGTGGTTTATGTGGGAATTTGTTTTATATGATGAGGTTACCTGCCCCATGTCTTACACTGGTGGTTTATGTGGGGATTTGTTTTATATGATTGTGGTGAAGTGGGATGTTATAAATATTTATAGGGGACTTAGTGTACTGACTGAGATCAGCTGTGAAGGTATCTATATCTATTAAGAGTAGTGTATTATAGATAACCTTACTTGCTACCACATATCTATATATCTCAGTCAGAATTATTCTGGAATAGTGTGATGACTACGTTATGTGTCTAGGGTATGTGTATGATGAAGTGTAAGTCACAACAACAGACAGGTAAACAATTTAATTTAATCCACTACTCTTGACAACACTGTGACACTCACATACATATAACACTCTATGAGAATATCTTAAGGAGTCACTGATAACTTGTCAAATAACAATATGTATTCATTTTTGTCATAAAGGTATATGTGTCCTGATTCAAATACAAAGGAACCAGGAATCACAATCAATTTTAATTACAAGTATAGGTACAGACTTTATCAATATGAATATTGTAGTGTCATATATTTTTAAAAATATCCTATGTGTGTCAGTTGTGTAGTAGTAATATGAGGTAATACTGGTTTTGTTTTGTTCAAGCTCTGTTGGTATTTGTCATCATGACTTCAATAGTTTGTCTGTTGGGACTAGTATTGGAGATGTTCTCAGTTCCTGATATTAAGACAATTAAATTCCCCTCTGAATGTTATTTTTACAAAGTCATTTCAAGATGAGGGGCATAATGTTGAGCTCAGCTGGCCAAATCAGCTTATCTTGCGTGATGGCGGCAGGAAGGGACTCCTCTGCTCGAATTCTCCTCTGGGCTCTGGAGACACCTCACTGATAGCTAAAAAGACCAAGGAGTATGCTGTCCGACTCTGGATTCAGCAAAGCTCTGAACAGGTGCTGCTCAGTACCATCAAGACCACGGTCCCTGAAATCAAGAAGGATGTACCTTCTACTTCATAACTAACTTATACTCTATTTTACACTGATCACAACACATCACAAACATTGAGTTCAGAGCGTTAGGCCAACTGTCAGCTTCATCTGAAATACTTTATACCAGTATTTACCTCCTTAATGGTTACCACGCCTCTGCACTTCCAGCATTATTTCTTTCTAGTCAATCATCCAGGTGTCAGTGTACTATTTGGCCATTCCATGCCGTTTTACTTCCCTCCGACACCCTCTGTTCAGGCTGGAGCATTATAGGCTTTATCTCCTGTTTGCCACTGAACTACACATATATATACAGGCATAAATTAACAATTTACATTCAATTTTCATTAAAAGATACTGAATGGTTCAAGCTTACCACAATTCATAGAATAAACACAGATACGTTGATTAGCAATGAATTCTGGCACAAAATTACTGGCACAAATTCCCATCTGCTTATGTTCCAGGCTTTTATTTAACACAAATATGAGCTGGCTTCAACGCACTGTTGCTTTATCAAGCTTATTTAAACAAGTGGTCTCGAACTAACGCTCCTAAGTGAGTATATCAGCGAGTCTAGCCAATCGAGCCCCGTTTCGACAAGTGTTTGAAAAAATGTTACCTTTTCACGTCTCCCCTAACAACGAAAGATAGTATTTATAGCCCGACCAATCGTGGTTAGTCTTTCATTTGTTGCGCTCCAATCAATTTGGAGTTTACATGGTAGGCTATTTCTGTAACGTAAGGTTTTTTTCAAACACGTTATAAAAAAATTTTATGAGCAGAAATGATTCCATGTTGTCAGGCATCCCCACTATTTTATTTTGGTTATAATTTATTAATTCCTGGACTATTTGCGTAACGTTTTACATATTCTTTGTCAGCAAGCCCTAAGGAACCCAAATATCCAAATTTAAAAGAGCTACGTGGCTGCGTTCAAAATATGCAATTCCTTCTACCTCCTGTTTCGAAGATGTGCTGTCTGGGTACTGTAATGTTTTCAAACGTAAACCCATATAATGTTATCTTTCCTAATAAGCGTTTTTTATGATTTTAAAACCTAACTCTGGGAAGGGTAGTGAATTTATCACTGTCCGTCCGAAAAAGTTAGTGCTTGTAGTCTTACACGCGTGATAGTAGTAATTGTGTATCGCGCGACGCGGGTTGGGGGTGGCATTAATAGCGAGACGCGTGTTTAATTTTGCATGCGTTCGGCTTTATTCGCCCCTCTCTCTTCTCGCTATCCTTTAGTCCATCTGTCTTTTGTTTTTGGTAACATAGTGTAGAAAAAGACATGAATGGAATTTAAAATTTAGGTCAACTTGCATATCTCAAGGTTTTTCTTAGAAAGGCAGCACATTTTATTGTGTGTTTGGGAAACGCGTGTATGTTGCAGAAGGCCTTTAATATCAACGTGAAAGCGTTACAATTTGCCGACGAAGTAGAAAACAAGGGGGATTTCGAGTACCTTCTTTGTGACAGCACTGTTATTTACCATTGCTCTTTTCTTTATTAATTTTATTTGTTAGGCTTCATATTTACCTAATAATTTATATATGTGGATTAGAATATTCCACGACACCTCCCCTCTTAAAACAGACATTATATGTCAGTCCTTTATTCTATATTCACATAGAGAACTTTATTATTATTTCTGGGGTTTACGGTGATTCTCATCACACGGATGGCGGCTTAAAAAATCCGCTCCCAAATTGGTTTTTCCAGATATATACTCAATGCTAAAATTATATGGAGCCAAAAGTAAAGACCATCGGAGTAACCTGGAGTTCTCATGCCTAGCCTGTGCTAGAAACGATAAAGGTTTGTGGTCTGTTTGCAACTTAAATGCCTTCCCATATAGATAAATATTGAATTTCTTTATCGCCCATATTACTGCAAGACATTCTTTTTCGCTAGTTGAGTAGTTGATTTCAGCTTTATTCAACTTTCTGCTAGCATATGCCACTGGGCTTAATTCCCCATCCAATGCATCTGATTTCTGTAGTAGAGTTGCACCTAACCCAATATTACTTGCATCCGTCCTTACTATGAATTCTTGACTTAAGTCAGGTAATTTCAAAATGGGTTTACTTGTGAGCTTTTCCTTCAATTCTTGGTAAGTCATTTCACATTGTGGTGTCCATGTAATGCGATCTGGATGTCCTTTACGTGTCAATTCAGTTAACGGTGCACATATGGAATTAAAGTTTTTGATATACTTCTGGTAGAAACCACATAATGAGACAAAGGATCTCACGTCCTTCTTGGTTTGTGGTCTCGGGGCTTTCTGTAGTTTCTCTAAATTCTTTGGGTCAGGGGTCATGTTTCCCTGATAAACTGTGTGTCCCAAAAATTCCAATTCTTTACATCCAACGCAACATTTGGTTGGTCGGGCTGTTAAATTTGCCTCCCTAAGTCGATCAAACAGCATGTTCAGAGAGTCAATGTGTTCCTCAAATGTTTCTGTTGCTATAAGGATATCATCCATAAAATTTGTTATACAGGGATTATTCAGAGGATCCAACAATTTTCTCATCATTCTAGAGAAGACACTAGGCGCATTCTTCAATCCAAATGGCAATCTATTAAACTCATAGTGTCCTTCTGAGGTACTAAAAGCTAGGTATGGTCTAACCTCAGGCTTTACTGGAATCTGATAATATCCTTTACTCAGATCCACTTTTGAGAAATATTTAGCTTTATTTAGTCTGGCAAACAGCTGATTTGTATCCGGTAATGGATCCACCTGTCCTTCTGTAATAGCATTCAGTCTCCTGTAATCTATACAGAGTCTATGTTCTCCAGAGGGCTTCCTTAAGAGTACAACACCGGAACTATACGAAGATTCACTGTGCGAAATAATTCCTTCCTTCAATAGATAGTCTATCTCTTCCTTCAAAGCTTTCTCCTTAGCAAACGGAATCGAATATGGTTTCATACAGACAGGTGTGGAGTCTATTAGTTTCATATCATATTCCAATAGGTTTGTATGTCCTGGTCGGTCTGTTAACACCTCTGCATGATTATTTAGAACCTGTTGCACTCTCTCTTTCTGAGTTTTCGTTAAATGTGTACTGATTTTCACCTGTGCTGCTGTCTCACAGGGGTGTAATGGATATTCAAATGATGAAAGTGGTTCCTTTTTCATCTCCATGGCGATGGACAAGGTCAACAAGTGTGTCTCTTCCTGATGTTCTCTTTCCAAATATTTCTTCAGGAGATTCACATGATAGATTTTTTCTTTCCCCTTCTTATCTATCTTATAATTTGTTCTAGACACCTTCTCTAGAACTGTATATGGACCCTGCCATCCAATTTGTAACTTATTCTGACTCCCGGGCAAAAGAAGCAGTACTTTCTCTCCCACAGCCAAATTTCTGTCTTTCGCCTTCCTGTTATAATAGGCAGCATGTTTCTTCCTGGCTTGTTTCAAATTTTCATTGGCAAGTTTCCAGCCAGTTTTTAACCGAGTGGTCAGCTCATTCACATATTGGTATGAAGATGTAATGTTTTCCTCTGCCTTTTCATCAGTCCACGTTCTTAACATAGCTACATATGGACCTTTAATTGTGTGGACCTATTTGTCCATGCACCGGTATGGTCTCTTCCACTCGAAGCTTTATAGTGATGATTTTTCCTCCCAGAATTATCATTCACAAAACGACCGCTACCAATTTTTCTTTTGGGGCTTTCTCCCCACTTAACATTCTTGATGAGAGATTTCCTCTCTACATCCTCTTCCTCCAGTTTGTTTAAGTCCGATTGAGGGATTTTCGGCTTATCCTGGGGTAAGACATCTTTTTGCACTCTCCGCATAGTGGCCCTTGTAAAACAGTTAAGTGAAGCTTGTCCGTGAAAAGGGGCTTCCCATTCCATTTGGTCCACTTTATCAAATCTATTTTTCTTTTTATTATCAGGCCTAATTTTGCCCCGTGGCGTGTCCAGGTCCTGATCCATGTTCCCACTTGTGGGTGTTCCCTCATGTGCTATGCTACACCTTTCTACAAAATTCTCAATGTCCCATCTTGCTTTGGGCCAATAATAATTGTGAGCCACCTTTTGAATGATGGTACCTATCTTCTCATGGTCCCCATCTGGTTTCACATGTAGACTCCTTATTAAGTCTGCCCTATATCTTTTAGGAAGTACCAGTTGTCCCTGACCTTTGGATCTAGCTCCAGTCTTCCTATACATCAACTTGTTTTTCATGTAAAAATCTCCCTTGCCTGGAGTTGTATGACAAGTTGACAATTTTCTGAAACAAGGCTTGAGTGTTTTATCCCCAGCCTGTGCCTTCCACATCTCTTCTGGAGTGGTATCCAACATAATATCCTCCTCCTGTCTTGAGGTCGACCTGACCTGAAGGGTTGCCATATACACAGGTTTCCTTCTGCAACGGTCAGTGTCATGATTGTCCATCTGACAATTTTTACACCACCTTTTTCCTTGGTTGAAAGATTTTCTTTCATCATATTTCCTTTCATCGAATTGTGGGGTTTTATTTTTATTTTTATACCGTGGCCTATCAAATTGGTGCTTACCTTTGGTTTGATCCATAGGATCAAATTTATTAAAGTTCTGTGGTGCCCTAAAGTTATCCACTTGTTTCTTTTTATTACCTGTTACCTCTGCTTGAGCTGCTTGATACCTTTCAGCAACATTTAGCAACTCACCCAGCCTCTCTGCACCTTGTTCCATGAGAAACTTTCTCAGGTCTGGAGCCATGGACTCTCTTAATTGCTCTATAAGGACCATTTCCTTAAGATCTTGGGTTTTCCCCAGAGAAGTCCATTTCTCCAAGTATGTCTCTATTCGTGCAGAGAACTGGTGATAGGTTTCACCTGACAGTAGTTTAGCATTCCTAAATTTTTTCCTATAAAATTCAGCATTCTTTTCATATCTTAACAAAAGAGCCTGCTTTAGCATGTCATAATTTTCCTGATCACCTCTGCTCATTTTTGCAAAAACTTCATAAGCTGCCCCACGAAGTCCCTGAGATAACTTTAAGCTCCACCTTTCTCTCTCTAACCCATACGTGGTAGCTAATAGTTCATACCTATTTAGGTAGCTCTCTATATCATCGTCTTTCTCAACAAAATGATCTAAATGAAAATTCATAGTTGAGGTTGAGGCTCCTTGGCTAGCAGTGGCATCAGAGGCAAAGGGACTGGCACCATTTTCAGGAGCATGGCCCTGAAACTCAAACTCCCTTAGTCGTAACTCATGTTCCCTTTGTAATCTTTTATCTTCTGCTTCCCTTTCTGCAGCTAATTTCCTCTCTTCCCTTTCTGCAGCTAATTTCTTCTCTTCTCTTTCTGCAGCCTGTCTTCTTTCCTCGGCTTCTCTTTCTGCAGCTAATCTTTTGTCTTCTCTTTCTGCTTCCAATTTCTTAGCCTCAGCCTCAATCTGCAACCTCTTAGTCTCAGCCTCAGCTTGCAACCTCTTAGTCTCAGCCTCTAACTTTCTTTCGGCCTCTTTTTCTAATCTTCTTTCTTCGCGTTCAATAAATTTGTCACATTCCGTAGTGACATAGGCAACCATAACTTGCCCATCTAATCCTAACTCTTTTGCAGTCTGTACAGCAGCAGATCGAAACTTGGCCAGGTCCGCCATTGTCTATCAGGTAAATTTCTACAATGTCTAACCAACAATTTAATCTCTAAATATATCTAATGGACAACACAGGCACCGTGAGCTCAACCTTATTTAATTCCACCCAAGGATACTTTTTAATTCTTATATTCCCTGAAGTGAATTACCCCCAATATTTTTAATAGGGAAAGATTCAAAATCCCAAGAGCGAGACCCCAATATATGTGGTGAAGTGGGATGTTATAAATATTTATAGGGGACTTAGTGTACTGACTGAGATCAGCTGTGAAGGTATCTATATCTATTAAGAGTAGTGTATTATAGATAACCTTACTTGCTACCACATATCTATATATCTCAGTCAGAATTATTCTGGAATAGTGTGATGACTACGTTATGTGTCTAGGGTATGTGTATGATGAAGTGTAAGTCACAACAACAGACAGGTAAACAATTTAATTTAATCCACTACTCTTGACAACACTGTGACACTCACATACATATAACACTCTATGAGAATATCTTAAGGAGTCACTGATAACTTGTCAAATAACAATATGTATTCATTTTTGTCATAAAGGTATATGTGTCCTGATTCAAATACAAAGGAACCAGGAATCACAATCAATTTTAATTACAAGTATAGGTACAGACTTTATCAATATGAATATTGTAGTGTCATATATTTTTAAAAATATCCTATGTGTGTCAGTTGTGTAGTAGTAATATGAGGTAATACTGGTTTTGTTTTGTTCAAGCTCTGTTGGTATTTGTCATCATGACTTCAATAGTTTGTCTGTTGGGACTAGTATTGGAGATGTTCTCAGTTCCTGATATTAAGACAATTAAATTCCCCTCTGAATGTTATTTTTACAAAGTCATTTCAAGATGAGGGGCATAATGTTGAGCTCAGCTGGCCAAATCAGCTTATCTTGCGTGATGGCGGCAGGAAGGGACTCCTCTGCTCGAATTCTCCCCTGGGCTCTGGAGACACCTCACTGATAGCTAAAAAGACCAAGGAGTATGCTGTCCGACTCTGGATTCAGCAAAGCTCTGACCAGGTGCTGCTCAGTACCATCAAGACCACGGTCCCTGAAATCAAGAAGGATGTACCTTCTACTTCATAACTAACTTATACTCTCTTTTACACTGATCACAACACATCACAAACATTGAGTTCAGAGCGTTAGGCCAACTGTCAGCTTCATCTGAAATACTTTATACCCGTATTTACCTCCTTAATGGTTACCACGCCTCTGCACTTCCAGCATTATTTCTTTCTAGTCAATCATCCAGGTGTCAGTGTACTATTTGGCCATTCCATGCCGTTTTACTTCCCTCCGACACCCTCTGTTCAGGCTGGAGCATTATAGGCTTTATCTCCTGTTTGCCACTGAACTACACATATATATACAGGCATAAATTAACAATTTACATTCAATTTTCATTAAAAGATACTGAATGGTTCAAGCTTACCACAATTCATAGAATAAACACAGATACGTTGATTAGCAATGAATTCTGGCACAAAATACTGGCACAAATTCCCATCTGCTTATGTTCCAGGCTTTTATTTAACACAAATATGAGCTGGCTTCAACGCACTGTTGCTTTATCAAGCTTATTTAAACAAGTGGTCTCGAACTAACGCTCCTAAGTGAGTATATCAGCGAGTCTAGCCAATCGAGCCCCGTTTCGACAAGTGTTTGAAAAAATGTTACCTTTTCACGTCTCCCCTAACAACGAAAGATAGTATTTATAGCCCGACCAATCGTGGTTAGTCTTTCATTTGTTGCGCTCCAATCAATTTGGAGTTTACATGGTAGGCTATTTCTGTAACGTAAGGTTTTTTCAAACACGTTATAAAAAAATTTTATGAGCAGAAATGATTCCATGTTGTCAGGCATCCCCACTATTTTATTTTGGTTATAATTTATTAATTCCTGGACTATTTGCGTAACGTTTTACATATTCTTTGTCAGCAAGCCCTAAGGAACCCAAATATCCAAATTTAAAAGAGCTACGTGGCTGCGTTCAAAATATGCAATTCCTTCTACCTCCTGTTTCGAAGATGTGCTGTCTGGGTACTGTAATGTTTTCAAACGTAAACCCATATAATGTTATCTTTCCTAATAAGCGTTTTTTATGATTTTAAAACCTAACTCTGGGAAGGGTAGTGAATTTATCACTGTCCGTCCGAAAAAGTTAGTGCTTGTAGTCTTACACGCGTGATAGTAGTAATTGTGTATCGCGCGACGCGGGTTGGGGGTGGCATTAATAGCGAGACGCGTGTTTAATTTTGCATGCGTTCGGCTTTATTCGCCCCTCTCTCTTCTCGCTATCCTTTAGTCCATCTGCCTTTTGTTTTTGGTAACATAGTGTAGAAAAAGACATGAATGGAATTTAAAATTTAGGTCAACTTGCATATCTCAAGGTTTTTCTTAGAAAGGCAGCACATTTTATTGTGTGTTTGGGAAACGCGTGTATGTTGCAGAAGGCCTTTAATATCAACGTGAAAGCGTTACAATTTGCCGACGAAGTAGAAAACAAGGGGGATTTCGAGTACCTTCTTTGTGACAGCACTGTTATTTACCATTGCTCTTTTCTTTATTAATTTTATTTGTTAGGCTTCATATTTACCTAATAATTTATATATGTGGATTAGAATATTCCACGACACCTCCCCTCTTAAAACAGACATTATATGTCAGTCCTTTATTCTATATTCACATAGAGAAATTTATTATTATTTCTGGGGTTTACGGTGATTCTCATCACACGGATGGCGGCTTAAAAAATCCGCTCCCAAATTGGTTTTTCCAGATATATACTCAATGCTAAAATTATATGGAGCCAAAAGTAAAGACCATCGGAGTAACCTGGAGTTCTCATGCCTAGCCTGTGCTAGAAACGATAAAGGTTTGTGGTCTGTTTGCAACTTAAATGCCTTCCCATATAGATAAATATTGAATTTCTTTATCGCCCATATTACTGCAAGACATTCTTTTTCGCTAGTTGAGTAGTTGATTTCAGCTTTATTCAACTTTCTGCTAGCATATGCCACTGGGCTTAATTCCCCATCCAATGCATCTGATTTCTGTAGTAGAGTTGCACCTAACCCAATATTACTTGCATCCGTCCTTACTATGAATTCTTGACTTAAGTCAGGTAATTTCAAAATGGGTTTACTTGTGAGCTTTTCCTTCAATTCTTGGTAAGTCATTTCACATTGTGGTGTCCATGTAATGCGATCTGGATGTCCTTTACGTGTCAATTCAGTTAACGGTGCACATATGGAATTAAAGTTTTTGATATACTTCTGGTAGAAACCACATAATGAGACAAAGGATCTCACGTCCTTCTTGGTTTGTGGTCTCGGGGCTTTCTGTAGTTTCTCTAAATTCTTTGGGTCAGGGGTCATGTTTCCCTGATAAACTGTGTGTCCCAAAAATTCCAATTCTTTACATCCAACGCAACATTTGGTTGGTCGGGCTGTTAAATTTGCCTCCCTAAGTCGATCAAACAGCATGTTCAGAGAGTCAATGTGTTCCTCAAATGTTTCTGTTGCTATAAGGATATCATCCATAAAATTTGTTATACAGGGATTATTCAGAGGGTCCAATAATTTTCTCATCATTCTAGAGAAGACACTAGGCGCATTCTTCAATCCAAATGGCAATCTATTAAACTCATAGTGTCCTTCTGAGGTACTAAAAAGCTAGGTATGGTCTAACCTCAGGCTTTACTGGAATCTGATAATATCCTTTACTCAGATCCACTTTGGAGAAATATTTAGCTTTATTTAGTCTGGCAAACAGCTGATTTGTATCCGGTAATGGATCCACCTGTCCTTCGGTAATAGCATTCAGTCTCCTGTAATCTATACAGAGTCTATGTTCTCCAGAGGGCTTCCTTAAGAGTACAACACCGGAACTATACGAAGATTCACTGTGTGAAATAATTCCTTCCTTCAATAGATAGTCTATCTCTTCCTTCAAAGCTTTCTCCTTAGCAAACGGAATCGAATATGGTTTCATACAGACAGGTGTGGAGTCTATTAGTTTCATATCATATTCCAATAGGTTTGTATGTCCTGGTCTGTCTGTTAACACCTCTGCATGATTATTTAGAACCTGTTGCACTCTCTCTTTCTGAGTTTTCGTTAAATGTGTACTGATTTTCACCTGTGCTGCTGTCTCACAGGGGTGGAATGGATATTCAAATGATGAAAGTGGTTCCTTTTTCATCTCCATGGCGATGGACAAGGTCAACAAGTGTGTCTCTTCCTGATGTTCTCTTTCCAAATATTTCTTCAGGAGATTCACATGATAGATTTTTTCTTTCCCCTTCTTATCTATCTTATAATTTGTTCTAGACACCTTCTCTAGAACTGTATATGGACCCTGCCATCCAATTTGTAACTTATTCTGACTCCCGGGCAAAAGAAGCAGTACCTTCTCTCCCACAGCCAAATCTCTGTCTTTCGCCTTCCTGTTATAATAGGCAGCATGTTTCTTCCTGGCTTGTTTCAAATTTTCATTGGCAAGTTTCCAGCCAGTTTTTAACCGAGTGGTCAGCTCATTCACATATTGGTATGAAGATGTAATGTTTTCCTCTGCCTTTTCATCAGTCCACGTTCTTAACATAGCTACATATGGACCTTTAATTGTGTGGACCTATTTGTCCATGCACCGGTATGGTCTCTTCCACTCGAAGCTTTATAGTGATGATTTTTCCTCCCAGAATTATCATTCACAAAACGACCGCACCAATTTTTCTTTTGGGGCTTTCTCCCCACTTAAAATTCTTGATGAGAGATTTCCTCTCTACATCCTCTTCCTCCAGTTTGTTTAAGTCCGATTGAGGGATTGTCGGCTTATCCTGGGGTAAGACATCTTTTTGCACTCTCCGCATAGTGGCCATTGTAAAACAGTTAAGTGAAGCTTGTCCGTGAAAAGGGGCTTCCCATTCCATTTGGTCCACTTTATCAAATCTATTTTTCTTTTTATTATCAGGCCTAATTTTGCCCCGTGGCGTGTCCAGGTCCTGATCCATGTTCCCACTTGTGGGTGTTCCCTCATGTGCTATGCTACACCTTTCTACAAAATTCTCAATGTCCCATCTTGCTTTGGGCCAATAATAATTGTGAGCCACCTTTTGAATGATGGTACCTATCTTCTCATGGTCCCCATCTGGTTTCACATGTAGACTCCTTATTAAGTCTGCCCTATATCTTTTAGGAAGTACCAGTTGTCCCTGACCTTTGGATCTAGCTCCAGTCTTCCTATACATCAACTTGTTTTTCATGTAAAAATCTCCCTTGCCTGGAGTTGTATGACAAGTTGACAATTTCCTGAAACAAGGCTTGAGTGTTTTATCCCCAGCCTGTGCCTTCCACATCTCTTCTGGAGTGGTATCCAACATAATATCCTCCTCCTGTCTTGAGGTCGACCTGACCTGAAGGGTTGCCATATACACAGGTTTCCTTCTGCAACGGTCAGTGTCATGATTGTCCATCTGACAATTCTTACACCACCTTTTTCCTTGGTTGAAAGATTTTCTTTCATCATATTTCCTTTCATCGAATTGTGGGAATTTATTTTTATTTTCATACCGTGGCCTATCAAACTGGTGCTTACCTTTGTTTTGATCCCTAGGATCAAATTTATTAAAGTTCTGTGGTGCCCTAAAGTTATCCACTTGTTTCTTTTTATTACCTGTTACCTCTGCTTGAGCTGCTTGATACCTTTCAGCAACATTTAGCAACTCACCCAGCCTCTCTGCACCTTGTTCCATGAGAAACTTTCTCAGGTCTGGAGCCATGGACTCTCTTAATTGCTCTATAAGGACCATTTCCTTAAGATCTTGGGTTTTCCCCAGAGAAGTCCATTTCTCCAAGTATGTCTCTATTCGTGCAGAGAACTGGTGATAGGTTTCACCTGACAGTAGTTTAGCATTCCTAAATTTTTTCCTATAAAATTCAGCATTCTTTTCATATCTTAACAAAAGAGCCTGCTTTAGCATGTCATAATTTTCCTGATCACCTCTGCTCATTTTTGCAAAAACTTCATAAGCTGCCCCACGAAGTCCCTGAGATAACTTTAAGCTCCACCTTTCTCTCTCTAACCCATACGTGGTAGCTAATAGTTCATACCTATTTAGGTAGCTCTCTATATCATCGTCTTTCTCAACAAAATGATCTAAATGAAAATTCATAGTTGAGGTTGAGGCTCCTTGGCTAGCAGTGGCATCAGAGGCAAAGGGACTGGCACCATTTTCAGGAGCATGGCCCTGAAACTCAAACTCCCTTAGTCTTAACTCATGTTCCCTTTGTAATCTTTTATCTTCTGCTTCCCTTTCTGCAGCTAATTTCCTCTCTTCCCTTTCTGCAGCTAATTTCTTCTCTTCTCTTTCTGCAGCCTGTCTTCTTTCCTCGGCTTCTCTTTCTGCAGCTAATCTTTTGTCTTCTCTTTCTGCTTCCAATTTCTTAGCCTCAGCCTCAATCTGCAACCTCTTAGTCTCAGCCTCAGCTTGCAACCTCTTAGTCTCAGCCTCTAACTTTCTTTCGGCCTCTTTTTCTAATCTTCTTTCTTCGCGTTCAATAAATTTGTCACATTCCGTAGTGACATAGGCAACCATAACTTGCCCATCTAATCCTAACTCTTTTGCAGTCTGTACAGCAGCAGATCGAAACTTGGCCAGGTCCGCCATTGTCTATCAGGTAAATTTCTACAATGTCTAACCAACAATTTAATCTCTAAATATATCTAATGGACAACACAGGCACCGTGAGCTCAACCTTATTTAATTCCACCCAAGGATACTTTTTAATTCTTATATTCCCTGAAGTGAATTACCCCCAATATTTTTAATAGGGAAAGATTCAAAATCCCAAGAGCGAGACCCCAATATATGTGGTGAAGTGGGATGTTATAAATATTTATAGGGGACTTAGTGTACTGACTGAGATCAGCTGTGAAGGTATCTATATCTATTAAGAGTAGTGTATTATAGATAACCTTACTTGCTACCACATATCTATATATCTCAGTCAGAATTATTCTGGAATAGTGTGATGACTACGTTATGTGTCTAGGGTATGTGTATGATGAAGTGTAAGTCACAACAACAGACAGATAAACAATTTAATTTAATCCACTACTCTTGACAACACTGTGACACTCACATACATATAACACTCTATGAGAATATCTTAAGGAGTCACTGATAACTTTTCAAATAACAATATGTATTCATTTTTGTCATAAAGGTATATGTGTCCTGATTCAAATACAAAGGAACCAGGAATCACAATCAATTTTAATTACAAGTATATGTACAGACTTTATCAATATGAATATTGTAGTGACATATATTTTTAATAATATCCTATGTGTGTCAGTTGTGTAGTAGTAATATGAGGTAATACTGGTTTTGTTTTGTTCAAGCTCTGTTGGTATTTGTCATCATGACTTCAATAGTTTGTCTTTGGGACTAGTATTGGAGATGTTCTCAGTTCCTGATATTAAGACAATTAAATTCCCCTCTGAATGTTATTTTTACAAAGTCATTTCAAGATGAGGGGCATAATGTTGAGCTCAGCTGGCCAAATCAGCTTATCTTGCGTGATGGCGGCAGGAAGGGACTCCTCTGCTCGAATTCTCCCCTGGGCTCTGGAGACACCTCACTGATAGCTAAAAAGACCAAGGAGTATGCTGTCCGACTCTGGATTCAGCAAAGCTCTGACCAGGTGCTGCTCAGTACCATCAAGACCACGGTCCCTGAAATCAAGAAGGATGTACCTTCTACTTCATAACTAACTTATACTCTCTTTTACACTGATCACAACACATCACAAACATTGAGTTCAGAGCGTTAGGCCAACTGTCAGCTTCATCTGAAATACTTTATACCAGTATTTACCTCCTTAATGGTTACCACGCCTCTGCACTTCCAGCATTATTTCTTTCTAGTCAATCATCCAGGTGTCAGTGTACTATTTGGCCATTCCATGCCGTTTTACTTCCCTCCGACACCCTCTGTTCAGGCTGGAGCATTATAGGCTTTATCTCCTGTTTGCCACTGAACTACACATATATATACAGGCATAAATTAACAATTTACATTCAATTTTCATTAAAAGATACTGAATGGTTCAAGCTTACCACAATTCATAGAATAAACACAGATACGTTGATTAGCAATGAATTCTGGCACATTTACTGGCACAAATTCCCATCTGCTTATGTTCCAGGCTTTTATTTAACACAAATATGAGCTGGCTTCAACGCACTGTTGCTTTATCAAGCTTATTTAAACAAGTGGTCTCGAACTAACGCTCCTAAGTGAGTATATCAGCGAGTCTAGCCAATCGAGCCCCGTTTCGACAAGTGTTTGAAAAAATGTTACCTTTTCACGTCTCCCCTAACAACGAAAGATAGTATTTATAGCCCGACCAATCGTGGTTAGTCTTTCATTTGTTGCGCTCCAATCAATTTGGAGTTTACATGGTAGGCTATTTCTGTAACGTAAGGTTTTTTTCAAACACGTTATAAAAAAAATTTTATGAGCAGAAATGATTCCATGTTGTCAGGCATCCCCACTATTTTATTTTGGTTATAATTTATTAATTCCTGGACTATTTGCGTAACGTTTTACATATTCTTTGTCAGCAAGCCCTAAGGAACCCAAATATCCAAATTTAAAAGAGCTACGTGGCTGCGTTCAAAATATGCAATTCCTTCTACCTCCTGTTTCGAAGATGTGCTGTCTGGGTACTGTAATGTTTTCAAACGTAAACCCATATAATGTTATCTTTCCTAATAAGCGTTTTTTATGATTTTAAAACCTAACTCTGGGAAGGGTAGTGAATTTATCACTGTCCGTCCGAAAAAGTTAGTGCTTGTAGTCTTACACGCGTGATAGTAGTAATTGTGTATCGCGCGACGCGGGTTGGGGGTGGCATTAATAGCGAGACGCGTGTTTAATTTTGCATGCGTTCGGCTTTATTCGCCCCTCTCTCTTCTCGCTATCCTTTAGTCCATCTGCCTTTTGTTTTTGGTAACATAGTGTAGAAAAAGACATGAATGGAATTTAAAATTTAGGTCAACTTGCATATCTCAAGGTTTTTCTTAGAAAGGCAGCACATTTTATTGTGTGTTTGGGAAACGCGTGTATGTTGCAGAAGGCCTTTAATATCAACGTGAAAGCGTTACAATTTGCCGACGAAGTAGAAAACAAGGGGGATTTCGAGTACCTTCTTTGTGACAGCACTGTTATTTACCATTGCTCTTTTCTTTATTAATTTTATTTGTTAGGCTTCATATTTACCTAATAATTTATATATGTGGATTAGAATATTCCACGACAATGATGAGGTTACCTGTCCCATGTCTTACACTGGTGGTTTATGTGGGAATTTGTTTTATATGATGAGGTTACCTGCCTCATGTCTTACACTGGTGGTTTATGTGGGGATTTGTTTTGTATGATGAGGTTACCTGCCTCATGTCTTACACTGGTGGTTTATGGGGGAATTTGTTTTATATGATGAGGTTACCTGTACCATGTCTTACACTGGTGGTTTATGTGGGGATTTCTTTTATATGATGAGGTTACCTGTCCAATGTCTTACACTGGTGGTTTATGTGGGGATTTGTTTTATATGATGAGGTTACCTGCCCCATGTCTTACACTGGTGGTTTATGTGGAGATTTGTTTTATATGATGAGGTTAACTGTCCCATGTCTTACACTGGTGGTTTATTTGGGAATTTGTTTTATATGATGAGGTTACCTGTCCCATGTCTTACACTGGTGGTTTATGTGGGGATTTGTTTTATATGATGAGGTTACCTGTCCCATGTCTTACACTGGTGGTTTATGTGGGAATTTGTTTTATATGATAAGGTTACCTGCCCCATTTCTTACACTGGTGGTTTATGTGGGAATTTGTTTTATATGATGAGGTTACCTGCCCCATGTCTTACACTGGTGGTTTATGTGGGAATTTGTTTTATATGATGAGGGTACCTGCCCCATGTCTTACACTGGTGGTTTATGTGGGGATTTGTTTTATATGATGAGGTTACCTGCCCCATGTCTTACACTGGTGGTTAATGTGGGAATTAGTTTTATATGATGAGGTTACCTGTCCCATGTCTTACACTGTTGGTTTATGTGGGAATTTGTTTTATATGATGAGGTTACCTGCCCCATGTCTTACACTGGTGGTTTATGTGGGGATTTGTTTTATATGATGAGGTTACCTGTCCCATGTCTTACACTGGTGGTTTATTTGGGAATTTGTTTCATATGATGAGGTTACCTGTCCCATATCTTACACTGGTGGTTTATGTGGGAATTTGTTTTATATGATGAGGTTACCTGCCCCATGTCTTACACTGGTGGTTTATGTGGGAATTTGTTTTATATGATGAGGTTAACTGCCCCATGTCTTACACTGGTGGTTTATGTGGGGATTTGTTTTATATGATGAGGTTACCTGTCCCATGTCTTACACTGGTGGTTTATGTGGGAATTTGTGTTATATGATGAGGTTACCTGCCCCATGTCTTACACTGGTGGTTTATGTGGGAATTTGTTTTATATGATGAGGTTACCTGCCCCATGTCTTACACTGGTGGTTTATGTGGGAATGTGTTTTATATGATGAGGTTACCTGTCCCATGTCTTACACTGGTGGTTTATGTGGGGATTTGTTTTATATGATGAGGTTACCTGTCCCATGTCTTACACTGGTGGTTTATGTGGGAATTTGTTTTATATGATGAGGTTACCTGCCCCATGTCTTACACTGGTGGTTTATGTGGGGATTTGTTTTATATGATGAGGTTACCTGTCCCATGTCTTACACTGGTGGTTTATGCGGGAATTTGTTTTATATGATGAGGTTACCTGCCTCATGTCTTACACTGGTGGTTTATGTGGGGATTTGTTTTGTATGATGAGGTTACCTGCCTCATGTGTTACACTGGTGGTTTATGTTGGAATTTGTTTTATATGATGAGGTTATCTGACTCATGTCTTACACTGGTGGTTTATGTGGGCATTTATTTTATATGATGAGGTTACCTGCCTCATGTCTTACACTGGTAGTTTATGTGGACATTTGTTTTATATGATGAGGTTACCTGCCTCATGTCTTACAGTGGTGGTTTATGTGGGAATTTGTTTTATATGATGAGAGGTTTTAGGTAAATATAAAGCCTAACAAATAAAATTAATAAAGAGAAGAGCAATGGGAAAATGACAGTGCTGTCACAAAGAATGTACTCGAAATCCCCCTTGTTTTCTGCTTCGTCTGCAAATTGTAACGCTTTCACGTTGATAGTAAAGCTTACTGTATTATTACCCGCCTTCTTCAATGAAACGTGTGCTGTAATTCTTGGAAAAACATTGAGACGTACTGCGTAATGACCTAAATTAACCCTAACATTAATTATACTGCGTTACCAAAACGAACGAACAGATGGACTAAAGGGATAAAAAGAGAAGGGAGAGGCAGAAAGCCGAACACTAAACCCGCTTCGCGCGATACACAATTACCACCATCACGCGTGTAAGTCTACATGCACTAATTTTTTTTTTTCAGACGGACAGTGATAAAATACACTACCCTTTCCCAGAGTTAGGTTTATAAATCATAACAGACTCTTATTAGAAAAGACAACATTATATGGGTTTACGTTTGAACACATAACAGTACCCAGACAGCACATCTTCTAAACAGGAGATAGAAGAAATTGCATATTTTGAACGCAGCCACGTAGCTCCTTTAAATTAGTATTTTTGGGTTCCTTAGGGTTTGCTGACAAATAATATGTAAAACGTTACGCAAATAGTCCAGGAATTAATAAATTATACCCAAAATAAAATATTGGGGGTGCCTGACAGCATAAAATCATTTCTGCTCATAAAATTTTTTTTATAACGTGTTTGAAAAAACCTTACGTTACATAAATAGCCTACCATGTAAACTCCAAATTGATTGGAGCGCAACAAATGAAAGCCTAACCACGATTGGTCGGGCTATAAATACTATCTTGGTTGTTGGGGGAGACGGGAAAAGATAACATTTTTTTCAAACACTTGTCGAAACGTGGCTCATTGGCCAGTCTCGCTGATATACACACTTGGGAGCGTTAGTTCGAGACCACTAATTCAAATAAGCTTGATAAAGCGACAGTACGTTGAAGCTAGCTCACATTTTTGCTAAAATAAAAGCCTGGAACATAGGCAGAACGGAATTTGTGCCAGTTTGTGCCAGAATTCATTGCTAATCAACGTATCTGTGTTTATTTCCATGAAATTGTGGTAAGCTTGAACCATTCAGTATCTTTTAATGAAAAATTGAATGTGAATTGTTGATTTATGCCTGTATATATATGTGTAGTTCAGTGGCAAACGTGAGGTAAAGCCTATAATGCTCCAGCCTGAACAGAGGGTGTCGGAGAGAAGTAAAACGGCATGGAATGGCCAAATAGTACACTGACACCTGGATGATGGACTAGAAAGAAATAATGCTGGAAGTGCAGAGGCGTAGTAACCATTAAGAAGGGTAATACTGGAATAAAGTATTTCAAATGAAGCTGACTGTTGGCCTAACGCTCTGAACGCAATGTTTGTGCTGTATTGTGATCAGTGTAAAAGAGAATATAAATTAGTTATGAAGTAGAAGGTACATCCTTCTTGATTTCAGGGACAGTGGTCTTGATGGTAGTGAGCAGCATCTGGTCAGAGATTTGCTGAATCCAGAGTCGGACAGCATACTCCTTGGTCTTTTTAGCTATCAGTGAGGTGTCTCCTGAGCCCAGAGGAGAATTCGAGCAGAGGAGTCCTTTCCTGCCGCCATCACGCCAGATAAGCGAATTGGCCAGCTGAGCTCAACATTATGTCCCCTCATCTTGAAATAACTTTATAAAAATTAACATTAAGAGGGGAATTTACTTGTCTTAAAATCAGGAACTGTGAACATCTACAATAATGGTCCCTAAAGACAAACTATTGAAGTCATGATGACAAATACCAACAGAGCTTGAACAAAACAAAACCAGTATTACCTCATTTTACCACTACACAACTGACACACATAGAACATTTGTACTAATATATGTCACTACAATATTCAGATTAAATACATTCTGTACATAACTTGTAATTTAAATTGATTGTGATTCCTGGTTCCCTTGTAGTTGAATCAGGACACATATTCATTCATGCTAGTAATGAATACATATTGTTATTTGAACCGTTACGAGTGACTTCTTTAAGCTATTCTCATAGAGTGTTATATGTATGTGAGTGTCACAGTGTTGTTAAGAGTAGTGGATTAAATTAAATTGTTTATCTGTCTGTTGTTGTGACTTACACTTCACCATACACATACCCTAGACACATAACGTAGCATCACACTATTCCAGAATAATTCTGACTGAGATATATAGATATGTGGTAGCAAGTAAGGTTATCTATAATACATTACTCTTAATAGATATAGATACCTTCACAGCTGATCTCAGTCAGTACACTAAGTTCCCTATAAATATTTATAACATCCCACTTCACCACATATATTGGGGTCTCGCTCTTGGGATTTTGAATCTTTCACTATTAAAAATATTGGGGGTAATTCACTTCAGGGAATATAAGAATTAAAAGGTATCCTTGGGTGGAATTAAATAAGGTTGAGCTCACGGTGCCTGTGTTGTCCATTAGAGATTGAATTGTTGGTTAGACATTGTATAAATTTACATAATAGACAATGGCGGACCTGGCCAAATTTCGATCTGCTGCGGTTCAGACTGCAAAAGAGTTAGGATTAGATGGGCAAGTTATGGTTGCCTATGTCACAACGGAATGTGACAAATTTATTGAACGCGAAGAAAGAAGGTTTGAAGCCGAAAGAAAGTTAGAGGCTGACAGGGAAATTAAGAAGTTACAATTTGAAGCTGAGGCTGAGACTAAGAGGTTGCAAGCTGAGGCTGAGACTAAGAGGTTGCAGATTGAGGCTGACAAAGAGGCTAAGAAATTGGAGGCAGAAAGAGAAGACAAACGATTGGCTGCAGAAAGGGAAGAGAAGAAATTGGCTGCAGAAAGGGAAGAGAGGAAATTAGCTGCAGAAAGGGAAGCAGAAGATAAAAGATTACAAAGGGAACATGAGTTACGACTAAGGGAGTTTGAGTTTCAAGGCCATGCTCCTGAAAATGGTGCCAGTCCCTTTGCCTCTGATGCTACGGTTACTCAAGGAGCCTCAATCTCAGCTATGAATTTTCATTTAGATCATTTTGTTGAGAAAGACGATGATATTGAGAGCTATATAAATAGGTACGAACTATTAGCTACCACGTATGGGTTAGAGAGAGAAAGGTGGAGCTTAAAGTTATCTCAGGGACTTCGTGGGGCAGCTTATGAAGTTTTTGCAAAAATGAGCAGAGGTGATCAGGAAAATTATGACATGCTAAAGCAGGCTCTTTTGTTAAGGTATGAAAAGAATGCAGAGTTTTACAGGAAAAAATTTAGGAATGCTAAACTACTGTCAGGTGAAACCTATCACCAGTTCTCTGCACGAATAGAGACATACTTGGAGAAATGGACTTCTCTGGGGAAAACCCAAGATCTTAAGGAAATGGTCCTTATAGAGCAACTAAGAGAGTCCATGGCTCCAGACCTGAGAAAGTTTCTCATGGAACAAGGTGCAGAGAGGCTGGGTGAGTTGCTAAATGTTGCTGAAAGGTATCAAGCAGCTCAAGCAGAGGTAACAGGTAATAAAAAGAAACAGGTGGACAACTTTAGGGCACCACAGAATTTTAATAAATTTGATCCTAAGGATCAAAATAAAGGTAAGCACCAATTTGATAGGCCACGGTATGAAAATAAAAATAAAGTCCCACAATTCGATGAAAGGAAATATGATGAAAGAAAATCTTTCAACCAAGGAAAAAGGTGGTGTAAAAATTGTAAGATGAACAATCATGACACTGACCATTGTAGAAGGAAACCTCCTCATTTTGCTGCTATGACATCGGGGAAAAAGGAAAAGAAGGGCAAACCTGAAGAATTACAGGAACCATACCACCCCCCAGTGTGTGAAGATGTCATCTGTAATGGTGTCACTATAAGATGTTTATATGATACCGGTTTAGATTACGATTCCGTTGTGAGTTCTCACCTGGTGCAGGCCGATCAATACACCACAGAAACAGTGGAGATTCAAACTGCAACCAAGGATGTAGCTACCATGACACTTCCCGTCGCCCGAATAAAAGTGAAAACGCGATATGTGGAAGGAATCATAAAAGCAGCAGTGATAAATGAGCCAATCTACCCTCTAATATTGGGGTGTAGATATGTCTTCTTGGGGAATCCCAAGAGACCTGTGATATTGGCAACAGTGCAGACCAGATCACAGACAAAGAAGGAGGAGGATAATCCCATAAATACTCACCCAGATGAGATGAGGAAGGCACAGGCTGAGGACAAAACACTCAAGCCATGTTTCAAGAAGTTGCCCAAATCTCATACACCTCCAGGCAAGGGAGAGTTTTATATGAAGAACAAATTGATATATAGGAAGGCTGGATCTGAATCCAATGGTCACGGACAGCTGGTCCTTCCCACTTCATATAGGACTAAAGTGTTGGAACTAGGGCATGCGATTCCCTTCAGTGGTCATATGGGAATCAGCGCAACAGGACAGCGAATAGCTTGTCACTATTTCTGGCCAGGAATAACTGAAGATATCAAACGATATGTAAAATCCTGTCCAGAGTGCCAACGAGTAGCACCTAAACATTGGACTGCACCAGCAACTCTGGGGGAAATGCCCATAGTGGGAACACCCTTTGAGAGAGTTGCCGTGGATCTTGTGGGACCTCTCACCCGAACCAAGAGAAGGAACAGCTACATTCTGACTCTGGTGGACACTTGTTCTATGTGGGGAGAGGCAGTAGCCCTGTCATCGATTGATTCAAAACATGTGGCAGAGGCATTGCTCACAATTTTCACAAGGTTAGGCTTTCCCAATCAAATCTTGACTGATAATGGCTCTCAGTTCAAGGGGAAACTAACTGAAGAAGTTTTCAGGATCTTCCAGGCCAAACACTTCCATTGTAGTGTGTATCATCCCCAAGGGAACGGCCAAGTGGAAAGATTTAACGGCACATTAATGTCGATCCTGAGAAAGTTGGCACACGAAAAACCAGATACATGGGACCAGTACCTGCACGCCGCCCTCTTTGCTTATCGAGAGGTACCCCATAGTTCAACCGGTATGGCCCCGGCAACATTATTGTTTGGAAGGCCAATAAAAGGTCCACTCGAAGCTATGTTAAGAACGTGGACTGATGAAAAGGCAGAGGAAAACATTACATCTTCATACCAATATGTGAATGAGCTGACCACTCGGTAAAAACTGGCTGGAAACTTGCCAATGAAAATTTGAAACAAGCCAGGAAGAAACATGCTGCCTATTATAACAGGAAGGCGAAAGACAGAAATTTGGCTGTGGGAGAGAAGGTACTGCTTCTTTTGCCCGGGAGTCAGAATAAGTTACAAATTGGATGGCAGGGTCCATATACAGTTCTAGAGAAGGTGTCTAGAACAAATTATAAGATAGATAAGAAGGGGAAAGAAAAAATCTATCATGTGAATCTCCTGAAGAAATATTTGGAAAGAGAACATCAGGAAGAGACACACTTGTTGACCTTGTCCATCGCCATGGAGATGAAAAAGGAACCACTTTCATCATTTGAATATCCATTACACCCCTGTGAGACAGCAGCACAGGTGAAAATCAGTACACATTTAACGAAAACTCAGAAAGAGAGAGTGCAACAGGTTCTGAATAATCATGCAGAGGTGTTAACAGACCGACCAGGGCATACAAACCTATTGGAATATGATATGAAACTCATAGACTCCACACCTGTCTGTATGAAACCATATTCGATTCCGTTTGCTAAGGAAAAAGCTTTGAAGGAAGAGATAGACTATCTGTTGAAGGAAGGAATTATTTCGCACAGTGAGTCTTCGTATAGTTCCGGTGTTGTACTCTTAAGGAAGCCCTCTGGAGAACATAGACTCTGTATAGATTACAGGAGACTGAATGCTATTACAGAAGGACAGGTGGATCCATTGCCGATACAAATCAGCTGTTTGCCAGGCTAAATAAAGCTAAATATTTCTCAAAAGTGGATCTGAGTAAAGGATACTATCAGATTCCAGTAAAGCCTGAGGTTAGACCATACCTAGCTTTTAGTACCTCAGAAGGACACTATGAGTTTAATAGATTGCCATTTGGATTGAAGAATGCGCCTAGTGTCTTCTCTAGAATGATGAGAAAATTATTGGATCCTCTGAATAATCCCTGTATAACAAATTTTATGGATGATATCCTTATAGCAACAGAAACATTTGAGGAACACATTGACTCTCTGAACATGCTGTTTGATCGACTTAGGGAGGCAAATTTAACAGCCCGACCAACCAAATGTTGCGTTGGATGTAAAGAATTGGAATTTTTGGGACACACAGTTTATCAGGGAAACATGACCCCTGACCCAAAGAATTTAGAGAAACTACAGAAAGCCCCGAGACCACAAACCAAGAAGGACGTGAGATCCTTTGTCTCATTATGTGGTTTCTACCAGAAGTATATCAAAAACTTTAATTCCATATGTGCACCTTTAACGGAATTGACACGTAAAGGACTTCCAGATCGCATTACATGGACACCACAATGTGAAATGACTTACCAAGAATTGAAGGAAAAGCTCACAAGTAAACCCATTTTGAAATTACCTGACTTAAGTCAAGAATTCATAGTAAGGACGGATGCAAGTAATATTGGGCTAGGTGCAACTTTACTACAGAAATCAGATGCATTGGATGGGGAATTAAGCCCAGTGGCATATGCTAGCAGAAAGTTGAATAAAGCTGAAATCAACTACTCAACTAGCGAAAAAGAATGTCTTGCAGTAATATGGGCAATAAAGAAATTCAATATTTATCTATATGGGAAGGCATTTAAGTTGCAAACTGACCACAAACCTTTATCGTTTTTAGCACAGGCTAAGCATGAGAACTCTAGGTTACTCCGATGGTCTTTGCTTCTGGCTCCATATAATTTTAGCATTGAATATATATCTGGAAAAACCAATCTGGGAGCGGATTTTTTAAGCCGCCATCCGTGTGATGAGAATCACCGTAAACCCCAGAAATAATAATAAATTTCTATATGTGTATATGGAATAAAGGACTGACATATAATGTCTGTTTTAAGAGGGGAGGTGTCATGGAATATCCTAATCCACATATATAAATTATTAGGTAAATATAAAGCCTAACAAATAAAATTAATAAAGAGAAGAGCAATGGGAAAATGACAGTGCTGTCACAAAGAATGTACTCGAAATCCCCCTTGTTTTCTGCTTCGTCTGCAAATTGTAACGCTTTCACGTTGATAGTAAAGCTTACTGTATTATTACCCGCCTTCTTCAATGAAACGTGTGCTGTAATTCTTGGAAAAAAACATTGAGACGTACTGCGTAATGACCTAAATTAACCCTAACATTAATTATACTGCGTTACCAAAACGAACGAACAGATGGACTAAAGGGATAAAAAGAGAAGGGAGAGGCAGAAAGCCGAACACTAAACCCGCTTCGCGCGATACACAATTACTACCATCACGCGTGTAAGTCTACATGCACTAATTTTTTTTTTCAGACGGACAGTGATAAAATACACTACCCTTTCCCAGAGTTAGGTTTATAAATCATAACAGACTCTTATTAGAAAAGACAACATTATATGGGTTTACGTTTGAACACATAACAGTACCCAGACAGCACATCTTCTAAACAGGAGATAGAAGAAATTGCATATTTTGAACGCAGCCACGTAGCTCCTTTAAATTAGTATTTTTGGGTTCCTTAGGGTTTGCTGACAAATAATATGTAAAACGTTACGCAAATAGTCCAGGAATTAATAAATTATACCCAAAATAAAATATTGGGGGTGCCTGACAGCATAAAATCATTTCTGCTCATAAAATTTTTTTTATAACGTGTTTGAAAAAACCTTACGTTACATAAATAGCCTACCATGTAAACTCCAAATTGATTGGAGCGCAACAAATGAAAGCCTAACCACGATTGGTCGGGCTATAAATACTATCTTGGTTGTTGGGGGAGACGGGAAAAGATAACATTTTTTCAAACACTTGTCGAAACGTGGCTCATTGGCCAGTCTCGCTGATATACACACTTGGGAGCGTTAGTTCGAGACCACTAATTCAAATAAGCTTGATAAAGCGACAGTACGTTGAAGCTAGCTCACATTTTTGCTAAAATAAAAGCCTGGAACATAGGCAGAACGGAATTTGTGCCAGTTTGTGCCAGAATTCATTGCTAATCAACGTATCTGTGTTTATTTCCATGAAATTGTGGTAAGCTTGAACCATTCAGTATCTTTTAATGAAAAATTGAATGTGAATTGTTGATTTATGCCTGTATATATATGTGTAGTTCAGTGGCAAACGTGAGGTAAAGCCTATAATGCTCCAGCCTGAACAGAGGGTGTCGGAGAGAAGTAAAACGGCATGGAATGGCCAAATAGTACACTGACACCTGGATGATGGACTAGAAAGAAATAATGCTGGAAGTGCAGAGGCGTAGTAACCATTAAGAAGGGTAATACTGGAATAAAGTATTTCAAATGAAGCTGACTGTTGGCCTAACGCTCTGAACGCAATGTTTGTGCTGTATTGTGATCAGTGTAAAAGAGAATATAAATTAGTTATGAAGTAGAAGGTACATCCTTCTTGATTTCAGGGACAGTGGTCTTGATGGTAGTGAGCAGCATCTGGTCAGAGATTTGCTGAATCCAGAGTCGGACAGCATACTCCTTGGTCTTTTTAGCTATCAGTGAGGTGTCTCCTGAGCCCAGAGGAGAATTCGAGCAGAGGAGTCCTTTCCTGCCGCCATCACGCCAGATAAGCGAATTGGCCAGCTGAGCTCAACATTATGTCCCCTCATCTTGAAATAACTTTATAAAAATTAACATTAAGAGGGGAATTTACTTGTCTTAAAATCAGGAACTGTGAACATCTACAATAATGGTCCCTAAAGACAAACTATTGAAGTCATGATGACAAATACCAACAGAGCTTGAACAAAACAAAACCAGTATTACCTCATTTTACCACTACACAACTGACACACATAGAACATTTGTACTAATATATGTCACTACAATATTCAGATTAAATACATTCTGTACATAACTTGTAATTTAAATTGATTGTGATTCCTGGTTCCCTTGTAGTTGAATCAGGACACATATTCATTCATGCTAGTAATGAATACATATTGTTATTTGAACCGTTACGAGTGACTTCTTTAAGCTATTCTCATAGAGTGTTATATGTATGTGAGTGTCACAGTGTTGTTAAGAGTAGTGGATTAAATTAAATTGTTTATCTGTCTGTTGTTGTGACTTACACTTCACCATACACATACCCTAGACACATAACGTAGCATCACAGCTGATCTCAGTCAGTACACTAAGTTCCCTATAAATATTTATAACATCCCACTTCACCACATCTTACACTGGTGGTTTATGTGGGAATTTGTTTTATATGATGAGGTTACCTGTACCATGTCTTACACTGGTGGTTTATGTAGGGATTTGTTTTATATGATGAGGTTACCTGTCCAATGTCTTACACTGGTGGTTTATGTGGGGATTTGTTTTATATGATGAGGTTACCTGCCCCATGTCTTACACTGGTGGTTTATGTGGGGATTTGTTTTATATGATGAGGTTACCTGTCCCATGTCTTACACTGGTGGTTTATTTGGGAATTTGTTTTATATGATGAGGTTACCTGTCCCATGTCTTACACTGGTGGTTTATGTGGGGATTTGTTTTATATGATGAGGTTACCTGTCCCATGTCTTACACTGGTGGTTTATGTGGGAATTTGTTTTATATGATGAGGTTACCTGCCCCATTTCTTACACTGGTGATTTATGTGGGAATTTGTTTTATATGATGAGGTTACCTGCCCCATGTCTTACACTGGTGGTTTATGTGGGAATTTGTTTTATATGATGAGGGTACCTGCCCCATGTCTTACACTGGTGGTTTATGTGGGGATTTGTTTTATATGATGAGGTTATCTGTCTCATGTCTTACACTGGTGGTTTATGTGGGCATTTATTTTATATGATGAGGTTACCTGCCTCATGTCTTACAGTGGTGTTTTATGTGGGAATTTGTTTTATATGATGAGGTTACCTGCCCCATGTCTTACACTGGTGGTTTATGTGGGAATTTGTTTTATATGATGAGGTTACCTGTACCATGTCTTACACTGGTGGTTTATGTGGGGATTTGTTTTATATGATGAGGTTACCTGTCCAATGTCTTACACTGGTGGTTTATGTGGGGATTTGTTTTATATGATGAGGTTACCTGCCCCATGTCTTACACTGGTGGTTTATGTGGGAATTTGTTTTATATGATGAGGTTACCTGTCCCATGTCTTACACTGGTGGTTTATGTGGGGATTTGTTTTATATGATGAGGTTACCTGTCCCATGTCTTACACTGGTGGTTTATGTGGGAATTTGTTGTAAATGATGAGTTTACCTGTCCCATGTATCACTGACGATGCAGTAGACATATTCTATCTTGTTGTCATCAGAGACCACCGTGTACAATGTTATCATCAGAGACACATGTGTACAATGTTGTCATCAGAGACACCTTTGTACAATGTTGTCATAAGAGACACCTGTGTACAATGTTGTCATCAGAGACCCCCGTGTACAATGTTGTCATCAGAGACCCTCGTGTACAATGTTGTCATCAGAGACACCCGTGTACAATGTTGTCATCAGAGACACCTGTGTACAATGTTGTCATCAGAGACACCTGTGTACAATGTTGTCATCAGAGACCCCCGTGTACAATGTTGTCATTAGAGACCCTCGTGTACAATGTTGTCATCAGAGACACCCGTGTACAATGTTGTCATCAGAGACCCCGTGTACACTGTTGTCATCAGAGACCCTTGTGTACAATGTTGTCATCAGAGACACCCGTGTACAATGTTATCATCAGAGACCCTCGGGTACAATGTTGTCATCAGAGACACCCGTGTACAATGTTGTCATCAGAGACCCCCGTGTACAATTTTGTCATCAGAGACACCCGTGTACAATGTTGTCATCAGAGACACCCGTGCACAATGTTGTCATCAGAGACACCCGTGTACACTATTTATGATGACTTTATATTTAATCTGACTGACACTCCCGAACTGCCCCTATGAAGCGAGCTTCTCTCGTATATATCGACTGAGCTTCGATTCCTCTAAAAGGGACCTACTGTGCACAACTCACTGCGCATCACTTTTACTGTTCCTTTAACCTTTACCCTTTATGTGTTTACAATACCTTGCTGACCTAACTACTGAAACTTCTAACTCAGTTTCTTCCCTTAGGTCACTAAACTGTCACAATGACCAAGTAATCTACCTATTAGTTCTGTGAAGTTATTTTCACGTAGATACGATAGCTGATTGTTCAAATCTAATATAACTAAAATGATTTAAAAAATAAAACAAACACAATTGAATGTCCTTGTCAAAAGGGGGGAGGTAACTGAAAAAATAACATTCAAAACTCGGAGTGGGATAAGACGTGACGGATACAATACTGACTGTCGTTTTCTGGTACATGGAGAACTTTCTTGTCTTGTAGCTTTGGTTATCTCATCAGGCCATTCTATTAGATTATTTTATTGTTGTTTGTTATTTTATTTTCTTCGTGAGTCATTTTATTCTTTTGTTAGTTTCCTTGGGTTGGTTTTTCTTTCTTTCTTGTTGTATAATTTTACTTGCTTAGTTAGTGTTACTTTTACCTCGTGTTACACGGCTTCTACGTTTTCGTCTTTCCGTATCTCTCATCTTATCTTTAGTGCCATCAATGTTGTCCACGTTGATGCCGTGTTTTGTCTTATTCTCTTCATTTATCATCATCATTACCCTTTATCTCTGTCACATAATTATTTTGGGCCTCTGCCATGTGTCTTTGTGTGTGGTTTGGATGTGACGTAAAAGTTACGTCATACAGTTTGATGTTGTTTGTTGGTGTTAGCCCAAATGGAAAAGTCCGCTTTGTTCTTCCATCTGCCTATGCCCATTATTGTTAATTTTTAGCACGTTTATTTTTAGATCTGCTACTTTTACTGAAGTCTGTGAATGTGGTAATAATAATAATAATAATAATAGCCCCTTCAGTCCTACCTGACTATGGGAACGTCCTGTCCATTGCGCAAGATCACAGTTACATGGAGATCAAGCTGTTGCCCATGCGACATTTTCCCCCTCTCCACGCAGCCAGTAGATCCAAAGGAATGGCAGTAGCCGGTATAGTTTGGTGCCAGCCACGTCGCAGGAGTTGCCAGAATAATGTCGAATCAACATTAGACTGCCTTAAGGACTCAGATTTCGGATTTATCATCAGGGATTACTCTCGAAGCCTTTCTCGTAAACGGATATTCCCGCAGCGGTGGTTTGAATTAAGAGTTTTGTCTTCTCTCAGATACGCTACCAACCAAGGATAACGAGCCCTTTTTGCCCGAAAGCTGCTAGATTTAAGGAGCCAGGGACTCGACTTCGCCACTTCTCCTGTCAGTGGAAACAGTTCCGCCGGGCTCAAATTGAGCCACACGTGAAGACCGTAAGCTGGGCTTGGTTCTCATGGGCTATTTGTGACGCTTGCCATAGAAGCATTTATCTGCAGGAAGGAATGTGGTCAGGATGTTTTCTATACATTTATCGTTGGGTGGGAAAAAGCTGGTGTCGTATTCATAGTCAAGCAACGTCTGTTCATCTTTCCCTTGTATGACAGTGACCTTAATCAAGTTATCTTGTTTCTAAGGTTCTCTAATTATGGTTCTACTACAAGAACATAAAGTAAAGGGGAGAGAGGACTCTCTTGTCTAACAGATCGTGTTAACCTGCAGGAGTTAGTAAATGTACGAATTACCATGACCTTCCTCTCAGGCTTCATGTAGAAAATTGTAATTCATTTACTATATTAGTATTCTCCTATGTTACAATGTAATAACATTGTGTGAAGGTATGAGAGTGATACTTTATCGACACCCTTTTTTCTTGTTGTTCGCTGATGATGCTGCAGTCGTCACTCAAAGCCAACAGGAGCTTCAGAACTTGATGAATCGCTTCACTAAAGCATGCAAGGACTTTGGACTCACAATAAGTCTAAAGAAAACGAATGTGCTGAGTCAGGATGTGGGTGCTGCACCAGTTATCACTATCGATAACTATGAATTAGCAGTGGTGCACCACTTCACATACCTAGGGTCTACCATCAATGACAAACTCTCACTGGATACAGAAATCGACAGCCGCATTGGCAAAGCTGCAGCTACCTTTGTCCGCCTCACATCGCGTGTTTGGGGAAACTCCAAACTCACAATGAAGACCAAAGCTGCGGTATATAATGCCTGCGTCACCAGCACACTCCTATATGGCAGCGAGACCTGGACGACCTATGCTAAGCAAGAAAGAAGGCTCAATACCTTCCATTTACGATGTCTACGCCGCATCCTCGGCATTTCGTGGAAAGATAAAGTGACAAATGTTGAGGTGTTGTCACGTGCTGGCCTTCAAAGTATGTATACACTGCTTAGACAGCGCAGACTTCGCTGGCTTGGCCATGTTCGCCGCATGAAAGATGGTCGCATCCCAAAAGATATCTTCTACGGACAATTAGCAGACGGCAAGAGAACAGTTGGGCGACCACAGCTGAGGTTCAAAGATGTGTGCAAGAGAGATATGAGGGCACTGGACATGGATCCAGCAACATGGGAGGATGAAGCTGCCGATCGCACTAAGTGGCGATGCTATTTACGGCGCCACCTTAGATTGGGCGAAGAGAGGCTCACACAACAAGCAGAGGAGGGGAGAAAACGTCGAAAGGAGCACCAGGAAAATAAGCAGCTGAGGGCTGCCACCTCAGGGGCGCATTCCCATAGTCAGTTATTAATAACACATAAGGAAGGGAAACCCGAGGCCTGTAAACAGTAAATTAATATTAGACAAACATAAAGGTATGTTTTCAGGCACTCGTAAGAAATAAAGAAGTAGAACACTTGGACAACAGAAAAACAACAGACGTGAGTGGCTTACCCAGGGTTCGAACCCCGTACCTTCCGTACGACAACTCCGCCTAGCTATACAAGCGAAACACACTGACCCCACGGCCAGCTAGGCATCCCCAAAAAAGGATGCTTTTACTGACTAGTCATCAGTGCGAAACACAAGATAACACCGGAAGTATACAGTGGGCAACTCAGCCCATTAATGACGCAATCACTTCTGTTGTTCCTCTATACAGCAGTATATGTTAGTCCAAACAAGACAAAGACCTTGATACTGTGTCCAGTAAATAGTAGAAGACTTAAGGACAGTACCGGTGTTATCTTGTGTTTCGCACTGATGACTAGTCAGTAAAAGCATCCTTTTTTGGGGATGCCTAGCTGGCCGTGGGGTCAGTGTGTTTCGCTTGTATAGCTAGGCGGAGTTGTCGTACGGAAGGTACGGGGTTCGAACCCTGGGTAAGCCACTCACGTCTGTTGTTTTTCTGTTGTCCAAGTGTTCTACTTCTTTATTTCTTACGAGTGCCTGAAAACATACCTTTATGTTTGTCTAATATTAATTCATAGTCTGTTAAGACTGAAGGGGCTATTATTATTATTATTTTTCTTGGTCAAGGGAGATGATAGACGACTGACAACTCTTCTGGTGATTGTAGTTAATTATGTCCCCTATGAAATGAGTGCGCTAATTGATGTGTCTGTTCTGGACTCTAGACTGCTGGTCTTCGTGTATAAGAGTCGCCATGAATGAGTTAAGTTTAGTTACAGCTTTTGTTAAAATGTTATAGTCAACGTTCAAGAGCGATATTGGTCGGTAGTTTTTATTCAGTGTTTTCTCAGAGTTTATTTTAGGTATTAGAGTGATGTATGATATGTTTAAGCTTGGTGAGAGTTCTTAGTTCTCAAAGGCTTCTGTGTAGAAGTTTAGTAGACAGGAAAGGGGGAGGGGCTTAAATAGGAGAGAAATGTCAGTAGAATTCTGCTGTGTGTTCATCTGGCCATACGGCAAATTAATTGATCAAAGTTTGTAATTTCTTTCTTTGATCCTTAGCCCCCGACTGTCAACGCAGACTGTGGCCATCACGCCTGGTGGTGTCTTGTATGGCAGCAACAAACTACTTCCACTTTGTTCGATCGGTGGCCATCCTTCGAACAGTGACCCAGCTCTGGCTCATTCCTTGTATCTCGGGAGATCAGATATTATATATAAGTCAGTGCAGCAAGAGTTATCTCGTTTTTATAAATTATTGATGGCTGCTTAAATAGTCTTGTAAAGAAAACTGTACTTTTCTAGTCAATTCGCTCATATAGTTACAAACAAAGCAAAAGGTAGTAAACAAATTATAAGAGTGAAGTGTAAAAGCACTGTCAAGGAACTGTTTGCAAAATAATTTTGATTTATAACAAATTTTAAGAAAGTAGAAACTTTTTTTAATAATGTTGTTGTTTCCCAGTGTACACGGAAAAAAAAAATGTACTTCCCTTAAGTATACTTGTGTTCGTGATTTCTAGTTGACGAGTTATTTCCCATACTTATCCATCTTTACTGACATCTCTCATATATCTGGGAATGATGCCTAAAATTATTTATCTGATGTGATATTAAGAACTATCTGCTGCCATTATGGTTAATTAAGAGCTGTACTGGTCTATAGTTTAGGTTTAAAGGAGAGTTGCGTCAAAACATAGTTTAGGTATTAGTAAGCCTTTCTCAACCTTTTTATCATGGAGGAACCCTTGAAATAATCTCTAATAGTCTCAGAGAACCTCTTCATAAAAATGATTATATCACCCGCTCATGGTACGTTAGCGTGATTAGTCAGTTTTATGTATAATAATTCAATAACATCTGTCAGTGTTCTTTTGAGTAGAGAATAATTTTTACTGTGGATCATTTTTATTTTGGACAACTCACTAGTCTACTTTTGTTTGTTTGTGTCTGCGGTTGCCACTCTCCTCCCCCTTTCCCAACTGAAAAACCCTGTGTTATAGTGATATTTTTTTTCTTCTTCTTTGTTCGTCCTGAAAAGGACGTTGGTTGCGTTGTGTCCGTTTACGGCAAAGCTGCGATGTTTGAGCCTTTCAGCCGATCTATCCGACTTCAGCACAGCATTTTTGGGACCGGGTTAGCCTTCCCTCTTCGATCCCTACTCACTCAGCCAGGCTACAGTGATGCAGCCTGTTTCCAGGACCACCACTTGGAGGTGGAGTAGGGTCTTGGTCAGCTGACCCTAAAGCAAGCAGTCTAGCTATGGGACACGGAACTGTTGACGCGTCTTAGGTCCCATATAGTGATACATGACATGTTTAAGCTTGGTGCGAGTTCTTTATTCTCCAAGGCTTCCTTGTATACTCTTAGTAAAGGGGGACCTAAGATAAGAAATAGGTGTTGGTAGAGTTCTGCAGTGGGTTAATCTGCCCATATGCTTATGTATTTTCATAAAGTTTAGTTTTTGCGGTACTATGTATCTCATAGGAAATACTCAATATGTCATCGAAAACGTATTGCACACAACAATAGTACACAATCACTACATTAAATGCTACAAGTTTCAACAAATTACTAACAGCTGTCTACAAAGTCTAGGTAAATATCTTTTATTCTAATTAAAAATTTGTAAAGAATAAAATAACAGAAATCAAAATTTATTTTTATTTTCTATATAAACTCATTTGCGCATAAATAGTGCAACACACTGCCATCAATGGTACCTATACCTTGTAGCGGTATGGCAGTTTGCGTACCCTGACAATCCTCAGAGCTATGCCAGTGGGAGTTTTACTCCTGGTAGGTTCAACCAAGCTGGACTGGTCTGTGTGGGTAGGGGTCAGACAAAAGCTGGTACCCTGGTCCTCCAGGTTGGGGGTTTTAGCATAGGGCTGACACCCCTGTCTGTGTAAAAAAAAACAGAAATAAATGGAAGACACACCTAGATATGATCTTGTTATAGTAATGGGAGACCTCAATGCGAAAGTTGGTACACACAATACATATAATAAAAGAACAATGGGGAAATGCGGCAGCGGAACAGCAAACGTAAATGGGGATAAACTAATAAGTTTCTGTAGCATTAACAACCTGATCATTGGAGGAACATTCTTCCCACATAAAGAAATTCACAAATTAACATGGGAATCACCAAATGGTCGGGACAGAAACCAGATAGACCACATCATGGTTAACGGTAGATGGAGACATGCATTACAAGAAGTGAAGGCAAGAAGAGGCGCGGATGTGGGAAGTGATCACCATTTAGTAGTAGCAAAACTGAAAGTGAAACTAAGAAGGGCTGGACCAACTGTAACTACACAGAAAAGGTTTGACATCAGCAAATTGAAGGACCCCCTTACCAGAAAAGCTTTTGCTGCTGACATAAAGAAACGATATCAATTTGCCAAAAGTCAGGAAAAGACATTGACTGATGATATAGATCAGAATTTCAACACCATTTCAACAATATACAAGGAAAGCAGCAAATCATGCTTGGGATTCCAGGAAAGGAAGAAGCAAGACTGGATAACACCAGAAACATTAAACACCATAACGATGAGAAAGGAAATGAAAAGAAAGAAAACAGAAGCGAAGTCCCCCAGGTTAAAGCAACTATATAGCGAACAGTACAGTCAGCTGGACAAGGAAGTTAAACGCCAAACACGAGCCAACAAAAGGAATTTCCTAGACGATCTTGCAAGACAGGCAGAGGAGGCAGCGCTGAGAAATGAACAAAGCACAGTATACAAAATAACTAAATTCATCAGCGGAAAACGAGGTGCAAACAATATTACATTAGTAAGAGATAAGCAAGGTAATCTCATCACGACAGCAGAGGGACAGGAAACAAGATGGGCAGAGCACTTCAGAGAAAATCTGAACAAGGAACCACCAGAGACACAATTGAATGTTCCTGAAGCTGAAAACGATCTAGATGTAAATACAGACATTCCACGAAAAGAAGAAATAATCACAGCAATCAAAGGGTTAAAGAACGGCAAAGCTCCGGGCCATGATAACTTAAATGCAGAGCTATTTAAGACAGACCCTGAGCTAGCAGCAGAACTATTAGAACCTCTATTTGCACAAGTCTGGAAAACGGGGACAACACCATCAGAGTGGAACAAAGGAATAATTGTCAAGTTGCACAAGAAGGGAGATCTTGCAGACTGCAATAATTGGAGAGGAATCACTCTTCTCTCAGTTCCCAGCAAAATACTAGGCAGGATAATTATACAGAGAATTTCAAGGGCAGTAGACCACAAACTGAGGAAAGAACAAGCAGGATTTAGAAAGAAAAGAAGATGTGTAGATCATATATTCACTCTCAGGAACATTATAGAGCAGTGCTCAGAATGGCAAAGACAGCTTTACATTAATTTCGTTGATTTTGAAAAGGCTTTTCACAGCATACATAGGGACAGTTTATGGAAAATACTGAGGGCTTATGGAATTCCAAGCTGCATAGTGTCAATCATAAAAAGCCTCTATGCCAACTTTACGTGTAGTGTTGGGCAGAGCGACCTAACCTTTGAGGTGAAGACAGGAGTACGACAGGGATGCCCCTTATCAACCACTCTATTTTTAACAGTCATAGACTGGGTGATGCGCCAGACAACAGAGGGCAGTCCAAGAGGAATAAGATGGACAACATTTTCTACATTGGAAGATCTGGAATATGCAGATGACATTGCACTACTAGCACATTCACATCAACACATCCAGGAAAAAACGGATAGACTTAATAAGTTTAGCCAGCAGGTGGGCTTGAACATCAATTTAAAGAAGTCTGAGGTCATGACGCTCAATGTGAGCAACCCTGAGCCCATATAAGTAAGGAATCAGCAACTGGTACAGACAGATACCTTCACATACCTAGGAAGCATAGTAACACCAGACGGCGGGGCAGGCAAAGACATCAACATCAGAATGAATAAGACAAGAACCGCCTTCTTTAGCCTAAACAACATCTGGAAGTCCTCTCAATACAGCACAAGCACAAAATTAAGATTATATCAGAGCTGTGTGCTTTCTGTGCTTCTCTATGGTGCGGAATGCTGGAGAGTTACAGAGAAGGAAATGTCGAAATTGTCCTCTTTTCACACAACATGCCTAAGAAAGATTCACCGAATCTTTTGGCCGAATACCATCACTAACCAAGATCTGCTTACTCGTAGCAAGCAAGAAGACATGCACACCATCATAGCTGGCAGACGCTGGAGCTGGGTTGGCCATGTCCTCAGAAGAGACCCCGATGCCATCACAAGAACAGCTATGCTTTGGACCCCTGAAGGAAAACGAAAGAGAGGCCGACCAAAAACAACCTCGCGGAGGACTGTGGAGGCTGAGATGCAAAGAATGAACCACAGTTGGGGCACTGTACGAAGGATGGCCACCGACCGAGCAAAGTGGAATCAATTTGTTGTTGCCATACAAGACGCCACTAGGCGTGATGGCCACTGACTGCTTTGACGGTCGGCGGCTAAGGATCAAAGAAGAAGAAGTGCAACACAAATGTGCAAAGTAATTTTGATTTACTTATAAGCGAAGAAACTTGAGAATTTAAATATAATAATCTTTTTTACAATTAAGTTGTGTCCCTTGTTCCTAAGAATATTGCTTCTCTTAAATAAACATCCGTAAACACCATTCCTAATTTACGAGTTGTTTCCCATATATGACTATCTCATTTCATATCTCTCAGGCATCTATGAATGTGTCTAAAAGTACTTCTGTGATGCGACATTAAGTAACAACTGTTCCCGTTATGATTAATAAGTTGGAACTGAAGTGAACCTATATTTTTTTTTTAATGCGTAGGTGACGATATCCCATCTTCGTTACTAGTAGTATATTCGTACAATGTAATATTTGATTAAGTCAGAATCCACACATACGAAGAAAATTATATGAACGTACTGTTACTGTCAGAGACTTGCTAGAAAACTGGTTAGTACAACAAAACATAATAATCCAAATCTGTGTACAACGTCACACCTTATGTGTCACCTGACCACCACTGTGGCTAGTCCCCTTACAGGCAGCCTGTATCAAGTAGTTACATACTCTTACAGAGGTGGTTTGTGTGGCTATTTGTTTTACATGATGAGGTTGCTAGCCCCATGCCCAACTTCATTAGTCACCTGGTACGACATGCCTGAGGATGTAGTAGAATTATTCTTTCTTTCTCTCATTAGAACCACAAGTACAATGTTAAGGTCTTTCTGTCTCGTACTAACAGCTTAAGGTGTCCCTGTTTCGTACTAACAGCTGGAGTCCTTCTGTATCGTACTAACAGCTTATGTCTTTCTGTGTCGTACTAACAGCTTAAGGTCCTTGTTTCTTGTATTAACATCTTAAAGGTCTTTTTGTCTCGTACTAACAGCTTAAGGTCCTGCTGTCTCGTACTAACTTCTTAAGGTCCTTCTTTCTCGTAATAACAGCTTTAGGCCCTTATGTCTCGTATTAATAGCAAGGTCCTTCTGTCTCGTACTAACAGCTTAAGGTCCTGCTGTCTCGTACTAACAGCTTAAGGACATTCTGTCTCGTAATAACAGCTTAATGTCCTTGTTTCTTGTATTAGCATCTTAAGGTATTTTTGTCTCGTACTAACAGCTTAAGGTCCTGCTGTCTCGTACTAACATCTTAAGGTCCTTCTTTCTCGTAATAACAGGTTAAGGTCCTTCTGTCTCGTACTAAGAGCTTAAGGTCCTTCTGTCTCGTACTAATAGCAAGGTCCTTCTGTCTCGTAATAACAGCTTAAGGTCCTTCTGTCTCGTACTAACAGCTTAAGGTCCTTCTGTCTCGTACTAATAGCAAGGTCCTTCTGTCTCGTAATAACAGCTTAAGGTCCTTCTATCACGTACTAACAGCTTAAAATTCTTAATTCTTTATGTCTTGTACTAACAGCTTAAGGTCTTTCTATCTCGTACTAACAGCTTAAGGTCCTGCTGCCTCGTACTAACAGCTTAAAGTCTTTGTTTCTCGTATTAACATCTTAATTCTTTATGTCTCGTACTAACAGCTTAAGGTCCTTCTGTCTCGTACTAGCAGCTTAAGGTCCTTCTGTGTCGTACTACCAGTTTAAGGTCTTTCTGTCTTGTACTAACAGCTTAAGGTCCTTTTGTCTCGTACTAACAGCTTAACTTAAGGTCCTTCTGTGTCGTACTAACAGCTTAAGGTCTTTCTGTCTCGTACTAACAGCTTAAGTGTAGCCGGGGGAATGGCAGTTCTGTATGATTATTGCTTGTCTTTCAAGTCAAGGATTTACTATTCTAAACTCTCCAACCTTCATTGTCCAGTTAATAAATTGAGTTAAGGCTAGACCTACCAGACCACTGGTCTTGGATTAGAGATCTCTGCGTTGACGCCACAAAAGAAAGGCATCACTTTTATCATGTCTGTTACCATTGACGCCAGGCTCTGACATGTGTCTGTGTGTGTGGTTTAGATGTGAGGTAAAAGTTACGTCATGTTGTTTGTAGATGTCAGCACAAAAGGAAAGTCCGCTTTGTTCTTACATGTGCCCATGCCGATTATTGTTGATTTGTGTATACGTTTACTTTTGCTCCTGTACTTTTTCTAAAGTTTGTGAATGTGTTCAAGATTCAACAGGTCTATCTTGATCGAGGAATAGGAGTGACGAAGGGCAATCTTTCTGGTGTGTGTAGGTTATTATGAAATGTATGTGTTTACTGGTGTTTATATGTTGGACCCTACACTGCTGGTCTTCGTGTATAGGAGTATCAATTAATTGTTCTAGTTTGCTGGTTAGAGCTTTTGTAAACATTATATAATCTACGTTTAAGAGTGATGTTGGTACGTAATTTTTAAGGAATGTTATTTCAGAGTTTATTTTAGGTATTAAAGTGATATATGGCATGTTTAAGCTTCGCATGAATTTTTATTCTTAACTGCTTGTGTCTAAAGTTTTAGTTAAATAGAGGACTTAGATAGTGTTGGTAGAATTCTGCCGTGCGTTCATCTGGACATATAAGAAACAGGGCCGGATTAAGCAAGAAGGGTCTCTATGCTTTTTGATGTTTGCTCCCCACCCTCTTTTTTTCACCTAAAAGGCAATAATTCGAATATTTATTGTTCAACCTATGAGCACGGTGACGATTATACTAGTATTATGAATAGACTTGTATGTTAGTTTGTGGTGACGGTATATACTAGTATTATGAATAGACTGGTATGTTAGTTTGTGGTGACGGTATATACTAGTATTATGAATAGACTGGTATGTTAGTTTGTGGTGACGGTATATACTAGTATTATTAATAGACTGGTATGTTAGTTTGTGGTGACGGTATATACTAGTATTATGAATAGACTGGTATGTTAGTTTCTGGTGACGGTATATACTAGTATTATGAATAGACTGGTATGTTAGTTTGTGGTGACGGTATATACTAGTATTATGAATAGACTGGTATGTTAGTTTGTGGTGATGGTATATACTAGTATTATGAATAGACTGGTATGTTAGTTTGTGGTGACGGTATATACTAGTATTAGGAATAGGCTGGTATGTTAGTTTGTTAGCTTTGCTTAACTCTTTTATAAGTTATTATTGTTTATTAAGATTATTTGTATTATTAAGGTAAATCCAATAAGCACATTTTATTGAAAACATTTTCCTTTTTTTTCAATAATACCTTCAATAACTGGCAAGAAATCAGTTTTTCTAAGAGTAGAAGATTCTATGACCATCAATGCCAAATTGTTCAGTTTATCATCCTTCATGGTGGATCATAGTTTTTAATCCGTTTGAGTGAAGAAAATGACCGTTCTCCAGACTAGTTGGTTGCAAAAGTGATAAATAGATGCTAAGACAACTGAATACATTTGGAAAGACTTCGTGACTGCCATTGTGTACAAGGGATCTAAACCTGTGAAGGTCACACATATTTTTGGTACATAAATCTTGACATTTGGAAAGACTTCTTGACGGCCATTGTGTACATGTGATCTAAACCTGTAAAGGTCACACATATTTTTGATACATAAATCTCTGTATGGGCCCCCCAAGATCTCCGGGCCCTTTGGCTTCAATCTACTTATACAAAAGGTCAAGGATCACGTGACACGCCCATTGAAGCATATCGGGAATATGGTGTTTGGTCCATATTTTCTGGACCATCTGCACATTATGGGTGATGTGGTCAGCATCCTCCCGGCCGTTTTAACCATCCCAGAGTTGCTCTGGTACACAATTCATGAGGCTGGGTCGACCTCTGAGCCGTTTGCGGTCTAAAAAATCCGACCTCAACTGGGGATCGAACCATTGACCACCGAGCTTCTTAGGCTAATGGATAATCCGGCATTGATGACATACGAATTTCACATAGTTTAATTGTGACAACACTATGTGCCGGTGAGAAGATACTCAGGTCTTAACGAAATCGGCGGGGTCTCCCCCGTGAAAGTACATTAAAGATTACACGGTTTTACAAATAACTATTTCTTCAGTAGGAAGTGTGCTGAAGAACATTTACATTTGTTGTAAATTGCAAAAAAATATTGTTAAAAAAGCTGCTAAATTTTGTAAAACAACATAACCGCTTTACTAAATGAGTAATTTTTAAGTACACACACACACACACATATATATATATATATATATATATATATATATATATATATATATATATATATAAACTAATTTTATTTATTTAAAATTAAAGAAATCAAAAGGTTAAAATTTATTATTTTTCTTGACATTGTTGTTTCCCCTGGACAAACAATAACTTCCCTTACATAAATATGTGTTGGTGATTCCTGCTTCACGCGTTGTTTCCCATATTGTTCATCTTTGCTGACATCACTGACCCATCTGGGAATGTGTTTGAAAGTACTTCTCTCGTGCGATATTAAGTCACATCTGTTGACTACTCGTATGTTGGAATTTTAATGAATACATTTATTTATAAAAAAGATATCTGTGACGAGCCACGTGCGCAACCTACTTAATTAACTTGTAGGACACGCCTGGTGGTGTAGTAAGCCTATAAATTCTTGTATCATTAGAGACCCCCCCTCCCAACCCCCCGTGTAGTATGTTTACGATGACCATATATTTAAATGTTCACAACAGTTTAGAACAAAGAACAGAGAAATGTGACGTGAAAGTAACTAAGGGAAATGTGAAAATATAACATCCAAAATGTGGGAATGGGGGGAGGGAGGTGTCGTTTACTGGTAAAGAGAGAACCTCATTGACTTGTAGATTTAGTTATTGAATCACGTTATTCTAATATGTACTGTTTTATCCTTTTTTTCACTTTTATTGTTCGCTAGTTTCTTTAGGTTGATATTTTTATCTTTATTGTTCTGAAATTTACGTTCTTCTTTAGTGTTCATGTTATTCCCGTGTTATCTCCCTTCTTCCTGTTAATCTTTCTCTGTCGCTTGTTTTAATTTTTTTACAATTTATTTTTTGTGCCAACCTGTCAAGATGTTTCCATCTCTACTTCATCTCTTTTATTTATGTCTCCAGTTTATTTCTCCATGTGATTTCCCGTCTCCATTTATCTCCCTAAATCAGGGGATTCCAGAACATGGATTGTTTTGTAATGCTATCAACAGCTTTCCTCAGCGTCTGTTCTATCCATCGCCGACGTTTTTTTGTCTTATTTTTCTTGTAACCAATCTACACTTCTCATCTTGGTCATATGGTCAGACCTAAAAGTCCTTTATATTTGAACATTCGCCCTAATATAACCGACTAGGTTAGGGTTCCCATTCGTCCCGTTTTCCCCGGGACAGTCCCGTTTTTTTATAAAATGTCCCGGTGTCCCGAATTTATTCCAAATGTCCCGCTTTTTAAGGGTCCTTCCTGAAAAATAAATCTTTGGGTAACGGATTTTATTCCGTGTTTTAGTAGTGTTACTTTACCAATTTCCGGTTACAGTGGGCCCTCGGTTTGAATCTCAAACAAAAATTCGAAAGTCGACCACAACAGTGTTCAGTGAGCATCTACCAAATGATTCAATGCGTATTAGCATTATTATACAGTATTTTTATCGTTTTTCAAAGTGTCAGTGAAAAATCGTGTGAGATGTTCGCTCATTTTACAAAGCAGGATATAAATGTTGAGAACCTGAAATGCCTAGTTAGTTTTTGTTTGGCACTTCCAGGATCCAATGCAGCTGTTGAACGTGTTTTTTCATTAATAAATGCGCTTTAGACTGACGAAAAAAAACAGACTTAAAACTGAGACAGTGAAAGTTTTAACCATTATAAAGACCCATTTCTCTTGTGCTGAGTTCTATGTCCAAATATCAGAATAAAAAAAAACTTCTTGAACAGGCCCATAAATCTGATAAATATTCTGATGAATCTGAAATATAAACTTGACTATTGTGTATTTTTTAAAGGTGCGATTTCTCTAATTAAGTATGTTTGTAATTTAGAATTCTTTTTTAAAGTGGAAGTTGTGTTAGTTAATGTGTGTATTTTTATACCAGTATCTTATTTTAAGTGCAACGTATAATATAATAGATTTATTTGTGCTTTACCTTAATTTTTAACATGTCCCGTTTTTTTACAAAATGTCCCAGGTTTTTTAGGTAAAAATTTGGAAATGTCCCGGTTTTCAAACAAAACATTATGGGAACCCTAGACTAGGTTGAGCGGGACACTCCTCGCCAAAACGGGGCAACATTTTATTAAAAAAAAATTATTTTGGTCACGTGTTTGTGACGATGTCTGATGAAGGGAGATAACAAAAATTTACCGTGTTTCTGGTGTATAGTGTTATTTGTCTCCCATGTCAATATTTATTTATTTTGTTTTATCTTCCAGTTTTAATGGGAGCCGCGCTGGTGTAATGGCTTCGGCGTTGTACTGGCGACCAGGTGTTCATGGTTCAAACCCGGGCGTCGGCGTTTGAAGAAATGTTTACGGCCGGAAATTTGACTGAATAGCCTGAACGGCTCCTGTGATAAACCCTCTGTGGATGAGAAGGAGCGAAGCTCCTGACCGGGTTGGAAGGAAAGTCCTCAGGTTCCCCAGCCTCGCAATGACATGTCATTGGGCCGAAGGGCTGAAAGCCCAAGTGCCGCTGGATAAGGAAAAAAAAAAAAAAAAAAAAAAAATCTTCCAGTTTTACACCAGCCCCTTTATTATTTACACGTAGATCATTTCTGTCTGTGTGTTTTATGTAGACACACTAGTTGATTGTTCAAATCTAACATTGCTAAACTGTCTTAAAGAAACCGAATAAATATACAAAACGTAATTTTATTGTTCCGGCCGCGCTACGCTATACTAGTGCCCTGTATATACAGGGCACTACGCTATACCATACAAAACAGATATCAAAATATACAGCAAGAAATGCTTTCACAGATTTCCGAAATAAATAAACCTTCTACATAAATGTCAAAGCCGTCTTATTGAGGGTGTGGCCGTTGACGCCTGTGTCTACTGTTCTTCACTTCTATATGGCGCATGCAAAAAGCCAACTACCTTGTAGTTACTGATCGTAAAGTGTAGATTCGTACCATTGCCCTGTCATGTTAGCTCTATTATCTTGTTTTTCCATAACCAGTTGTCACTGGATTGCCTCCCCTTGCTTTGCAGTTAAAGAAAAATTGGCTCACACGTTTGCTTTCGTAGATATAAACTGAATCAACTATTATTGTTTAGTTTAAAATAACATACAAAACATTTAATAGTCAATTAGTTCAACAAGTTAAAATAAGGATTAAAGAGGGTGAAAGTTATATTAAATGTTTCCTCATTGAGGTTTTGGTAGGGCGTGAATAATACTGTCCGTATTTTTGCTGTAGCCTGTTACACACAACTTAACTCCAGCTGTGTCCTGCAGCCGTGGTTTCCGTCACTTCTTTTTGGTGATAAGTACACTTCTCCACGAAACTCGTCCACTGTTGGCGGTTGGGGGTGATACTCTTCTCTCACACTAGTGGCGTAGGAACTTCAGTACTTAAGTCTGATGTCTTGTAACCACGAACTGTGACAAATTAGAAATAAACAAATGTCTCATTACATTTGTTCTCCGCAAACTAACAGGCCCATTTTCATGCGCTCCACCCACGAATGTTAACCTCTCAGAAGAATTAAATTCCCGAGTACACAGTGTAACTCAGGAAATATGATGAAAATTCACCAATATCCTTCTGGGTGTCAACTAGGAAATTGCGTCTGGAGTGCATGAATAATGATCTGCCTGAATTACAATTCACCTGTGTGTTACCGGGGCCCGATCGGGGAGCAAAGAATAGTAACACTGTTCCCTGCCAAGAATGTCGTAGAAAGCGACTAAGGAGTGTTGGGCATGGGGCCGGTTACCCCATCCTGTAAAAAATTTAAACCACAAAAAAATTCAACAAATATGGACAAGTCAATTAAAGAAAATAAAACACAGCCATCCAAGAAAGGAGAAGGTCCTCTCGCAGGGAGGCGTATGATGCAACACAGAGAAAGCCGAAAGGACTTTGTGTTGCTGACTAACCTTCTTTCTTCTAGGAGAACTTCCAGATTTGGCACATGGAATGTTCGGTCATTAAACGAACAAGGGAAAGTGGCACAAGTAGCAGCAGAAATGAGGGAATATAAAATCGAGGTTCTGGGACTATGTGAAAGAAAGTGGAAGGGGGTAGACAGGAATAAACTCATCACAGGTGAATTGGTGCTGTCCTCAGGACATGAAGACGAAAGTTCACACCACAGTGAAGGGGTAGCTCTTATGTTATCTAAAGAAGCACAGAAAGCACTCATTGAATGGGAAGCTGTTGGACCCAGAATAATAACAGCCACTTTTAAAACAGCTAAGAAGAAAATACATGTAAATGTCATCCAATGTTATGCACCAACTAATGACAAAGAAGAGTCGGTGAAAGAAGCATTTTATACTAGACTACAGGAAATTATGGATAAAGTAAAAAGAAGAGACATCACAATTTTGATGGGTGATATGAATGCAAAGATAGGTACAGTCAATACCGGATTTGAAGAAGTCATGGGAAAACATGGCTAGGAATAATGATTGAAAATGGGGAACTATTCTCAAACTTCTGTGCTTCAAATCAACTGGCTATAGGAGGAAGCATGTTTCCACATAAGAGAATACACAAGGCAACATGGATATCACCAGACCATAGCACAGAAAATCAGATTGATCATATATGCATAAACAAGAAGTTTAGATCATCATTGCAGGATGTAAAGGTATATAGAGGAGCAGATGTGGCATCAGATCACCACCTTCTGATAGCCAAAGTAAAAATGAAACTCAAGAGATATGCAACAATGCAAAATTATAGACAACAGTATAATGTAGGACAGCTAAGAAATCAAGAAACAAGAGACAAATTTGCGGCCACAGTATCTAACAATTTCCAAGTGCTCCAACAGCTGGAAGATGTAGAGAATACAGAAGACTATTGGCAGCAGGTCTAAACTGTATGGAAGGAGACATGTGAAGAAATACTGGGGAAAAGGGAAAGACAACAAAAAGCATGGATAACAACAGAAACCATCAATAAGATAAAAGACAGAAAAAACAAGAAAGCAGATTTAAACACAAGCAAAACCAGAAGTTCCAAAGCCAAGGCTCAAAAAGTGTACACAGAAGAAAACGAAGAAGTAAAAAGAAGTATCAAAAGAGACAAGAGGAAGTATATTGAGGAGTTGGCAAGAGAGGCAGAAGATGCTGCAGCCAAAGGAAATATGAGAGAACTGTATAGAAGCACAAAGAAGCTAACAGGGAAATCCAAGCAAACAAGTTGCCTCATAAAAGACAAGAATGGGAAACTGCTCAGCAATATACAAGAGCAAATGAAGAGGTGTACAGAATATTTTGGTGACCTTCTCAATAGACCAGCTCCACAAAACCCCTCGGACATCCAGCCAGCAGAAGAAGAGCTACAAATTAATGGTGAAAGACCAACGAAGGAAGAAATAAAGAAAGCCATAAAGCTTCTAAGAGATGGAAAAGCGGCCGGACCTGATGGCATTCCAGCAGAGGCCATCAAAGCAGATATCGACATGGCTACAGAGATGTTATATAAATTACTTGGTAAAGTCTGGGAAAAGGATGAGATACCAGCAGAATGGAAGGAAGGATATCTGGTTAAGTTGCCTAAGAAGGGAAATTTACAAGAGTGCACAAATTATAGAGGAATAATGTTACTATCAGTGCCAGGAAAAGTATTAAACAGGATTATCCTTGAGAGATTAAAAGAGTCCATAGACAAGAAACTGAGAGATGAACAAGCAGGTTTTCGACAAAACAGATCATGTACAGACCAGATAGCCACTTTGAGAATAATAGTTGAACAAAGTCTGGAATGGAATTCACCATTATACATCGGATTTGTGGACTACGAAAAGGCATTTGACAGTGTAGACAGAGAATCCCTTTGGAAATTGATGAGGCATTATGGAGTTCCCCTGAAGATCATTAATTTAATAAAGAAAACATATGAAGACATGACATGCAGAGTTCTTCATGAAGGATAGCTTACAGCACCGTTTGGGATAAGAACAGGAGTGCGACAGGGATGCCTCTTGTTTCCATTTCTTTTCTTACTAGCAATAGACTGGTTTATGAGATCATCGACACAACAACAGAAATGGAATCCAGTGGACTCTGACTAAGCAGTTGGAGGATCTGGATTTTGCTGATGACTTGGCTCTTCAGTCCCATAACCGTAATCAGATGCAGGACAAATTGAAAACACTCGATGAGAGGTCACAGCAATTGGGTCTGAAAATACACAGGGAAGAGACAAAAATAATGAGAATAAATGCAGGTAATGATAACAGGGTTGAACTTGAAGAAACACCAATACAAGATGTAGAATCATACACATATCTTGGCAGTAATATAGACAAAGTTGGCGGGACAGACAGTGATATCAAAATAAGAATACAAAAAGCAAGAGGAGCTTTCATTGCATTGGGAAATATATGGAGATCAAGAGAAATCGGATCCAGCACGAAAATAAGAATCTTCAACTCAAATGTAAAGTCAGTCCTATTGTATGGCTCTGAGACATGGAGAACAACAAAGCCAACAACCAAAAAGCTACAGACTTTCATAAATGGGTGCTGGCGTAGAATAGAGGGATTAAAATGGTATGACAAGGTTACCAACGTGAAACTGATGACAAGAACTAGACAAGTGCCAGAGGAACAAGAGATGAGAAGAAGACGATGGCGATGGATAGGACGAACATTCACTGAGGAAACCTGTTGATAACATTACAAGACAGTCCTTGTTCTGCAACCCCCAGGGCAAGAGAGGCAGAGGTAGACCAAGAAGCACATGGAGAAGAGAGCTGGAAACAGAGGTGAAAGTGATTCTCGTCGCTACTCCCGTCGGGGTCTAGGTCATCTCTGCAGTCGGGTTTCCCCGCACGACTAGTCAGAAACAATCACCAGCTCTTGCAGTAGTGGTTCATGAATATACTATTTACATATGTTGAGGTTGCTAGCCTCATATTTAACAACGTAGCAAGAAAACTGTATAATTTAAATTAGTAAATAATCTGTTTACACTTACCCCAAAATTGTGGGAATACACACGTCTCCTGGCACATATTTAGAATGGACCCACAGCCCTGTAGTTAGATGCTGTTTGAATCACTTGTCTGAGCAATTCCTCTTATGACGGGTGAAACGGTCTGGAAATCTATAATTCCTCTTATGACGGGTGAAACACTTGACCTGGAAATCTATAATTCCTCTTATGACGGGCAAAACACTTGGTCTGGAAATCTAAAATTCCTCTTATGACTTTTTGTGATAGAGTTCCCAAGTTTCCAGTCTTGTATTAAAATGGTGGGTTTACTTGTGAATTTCAAAGTTACCCAATACTCGATCTAGTACTTATAGTTGTGGAATTGTAAGTCCTAACTTCTTTCTTCTGGCTTGTAGGAGGTGTTTAGTTGACGCTGCGATGCAGTCTGTCTGTGCTGTATGCTGTGACTCCGAGTTTGTTAGATTATATATGACAATCATTAGTTTCAAATCCCAGCTGTGTTTCCGCCGAAAGTTCCAATCAAATCATTGTAGATTCTGGCGATCCAATCCAATCTATCTAGCAATGTTTAGGTGGGGAAATTTAGCATTACTCATCCCACGCGAATTTGAAAATATTACATTTAATATACACGCGATGCCTCTTACACAGTGATGTCATATCGTTACCTAAGACTTCAGGCGCACCTCTGTTTATCAGAATAATATGTGTGCCTACGCCAGACATATGTCCCGACAGCCATGTGGTTTTCTTTCATCTGATCACAAACCGGCTTGTGTCAACACGATCAGCCGCTTCCCAATGGAGTCAAATGTTTGACGGCTACGTCTCAACATGTGTTCAGACAGATTAGGCGACAAAATATTATCGCTGGCCGGGTCACCAAACCTGGCGAATCGTAACAGCAGTCTGGGAGTGGAGTGTGAAACAATAAGATACGCATTACTTCCATTGCAAATACTGCCATAGGGGAGAGGCATGTTAGAGAATTCACCATGCTATGTCCAGCAAAGAGCAAAATATTGAAAGTATCGAATGAAAAGGCATGATTTATGCCAAATAAAAGCGATGAGTGAGAAAAATGAAGAAAAAGAAAGGATACTGCTGGACGGCTGAAGATGTGAGAGATCACACAAAAGGACACACCAGTATTGAACATTACAGAAATTATAGCGCTTAAAAGTAATTTTATTACATATTTTGTTGTTTCCCCTGGGAAAAAGAAATAACCTGCCTTAAATAATCTTGCTACTTATGTGAGCATTGCTCAAATTGACGAGCTGCTTCTCCCATTAGTCACATATTTACCGACGTCATTGATCCATATGGGAATGTTCCTAAAATTACCTCTGTGATGTCATATTACCTAACGGGCTGATCACCCGTTTGCCAGTCACTTTGATTACGGAAACAATGACAAACGGATTGATTTGTCGTTGCCCTAAAGACGCCAATAGGCGTGATGGGAATAACGGCAAAGAAAATCTATTTGCTGTTGCCCTTAAGACGCCACTAGGCGTAATGGCCACTGACGGCTTTGCCGGTCGTTGGCTAAGGACGGAAGAAGAAGAAGATGTCATATTAAGAAACATTAGCTGCCATTTTGATTAGACTGTTGGAACCAAAATGAAACTACAATAAAAAAAATAAAAAAGTCAAAGTTATCAGTATCACACCTTCGTTACCAGTGCTTCTCAGTCAATGTAGTATATTAAGTCAGAATTCATATATAAGGAGGTTTGAACTTACTGATTGTGTGAGATACATGCTTGGGTACTAGTTAGTACAACTGAACACAGTAATACAAAATCTATGTACAATATTTACGATGACAAGTGGAGAGATTTCTTGACTTGCAGTTTTGGACATTGAATCAGGTCATTCTATTATTTCATTATTTCATTTTCTTTCGTGCACTTTTATTGTTTGCTAGTTAGTTTCTTTTGTGTTCCTGTTCATCTTTCTGTGTCGCTAACCTGTTCTTTTTTTTTAAATTTTTAATTCAACTGTTTTTTCCACAAGTTTTTTCTGCGTCTTTTTTCTTTTAATCTATCACCGTCGTTACGCTTTAGCTCCCAAAGGAGCATAAACCTTCTGTGGCCGTGTAAGTTTATACGGCACTAGTAGTTATATTGATTTTATATAGTCAGAGTTAATCCTTCATATGTTGTGGTGGTTCAAGTGCTAACTGGCGTTCCGCCAGAGATCGTAATTCTTGACCTTTTGTTATTTTTTCAACCCAGGAATGTTCTTCCCTTTGAGTTTGGTGATAAGCAAAACAGTTTCAGCACAACAACGTATATCCACAAGAAATTATTGTAAAGTTCCACAAACAGCAATGTAGAAAAATTCTATTAGAGTTTATTGATGTAATTAGACAAACACTGTAAATTTCACAATGATGATTGGTTATCCGATACGAAAAAAATATGTAATCCAACTGAATAATATAGGTACATCCAAATAGAATAATATATGTATATCCACAAGAAATATATACTGATTTGTCTACTCAAATCTTGTCTTGGTATCCTCAAAGACGAAGTTCTCCTAACGCTATCAGTAAAAATCCTCTAGTCTAAAATCATGGTATCCTTGGAATCATAAGTCCTGAAATCGCTGCCTATCGCCCACAACTCTTCTATTTATACTATTTCTTCTTTTTTCCCGCCTTTTTTTACACGACCCGTCCTTTTTTCACACGACACAATAATTAACATTTGTACTCCTCTCCTCAGCTTTTAGACCTTTTTGCACACGACATTCTGTTATTTCGAATTTATTTTCACATGTGTGATCTTTTCCAACTTAACAATAGGATTAAAAAAACCAGATCACACAAACATTCATTTCCCACTTTTGCGCTTATAAAACCCATTCATTATTATCTGGGACTGACGTACGTTTGCCCTGTCAGAGCAGTTACTGGCAACTGAACTTTGAATGAATACTGCGTTTTGTGTAAAAACGTCTTATTTGCTTTTAAGGTCTGTCATTCTTACATGTAGCATTTTCTAGCACATATAAATGCTTATCGTGAAGTAGGAGGGACAAGTTTTGAGTCATTGTACTATTAAACTTCATAAGTGTTCTGTCCTCCAGTCGCTCGGTATCAACGTGAACTTATATCTCTGCCAGTTCCCTCAAGGTTTACTCATCAACGGATTTTCCTCACTGGGTATACTTATCAACATTAAAGGGTCCTGTCCTCCAGGTCGTGTGTATACTTTTAACTTTTGGGACATTCCATTCCAGATTTCGTGTAATTTTCACAATTGCAGATCTATGTTCTGGTCCAGTCATCTTGTGTACTATTCAACTTCGAAGGTCTGCTCACATCCAGTCGTGTATACTATCAACTTAAGGTCTGTTCCTCCAGTTCATGTACTAATCAACTTACAGGTCTGTCCTCCAGGTGTTGTTACTATCAAATAAGAAACTTTACCAAACACCCAGTCGTATGTTACTATCAACTTAAGTACACTTTACTCCAGTCGTGTGTACTCATCAATCTTAAGGTATGTCCTCCAATGGTGTTTTCTATCAACTTAAGATATTTCCTCCAATCGTGTGTACTAATCAACTTGGAAGGCACTTTACTCCCCACAGTCGTGTGGTTCTGTCTCTGTCAACTTAAGGTGGCTTTCCTCTTAGTAGTCTTACTATAAACTTATGGTCTTGTACCTCAGGGAGCGTTGTACTATCATCTTAAGGTACTGCTGTACTCCAGGTCGTGTACCTATCTACTTAAAGTCCCCCTCCTACCTAGTCGCGTTGTACTATCAAATCTTCAATGGACTTAATACCAGTCAATGTTCTATCAACTTAAGAGTGCTGATGGCACACCCAGTCCCTTCTCTACTATCTAACTTCTCAAGGTTTCTGTCCTCCAGTCGTGTTTACTATCAACTCCTAATGGTCGGTCCCCTCCAGTCGGTGTACTTTCAAGATGTATAGGTGCTTCCTCTCAGTAGTGTATCTATCAACGTTACGGGAGCTTTACTCCTGGCGGGGGTACTTGATTTACGTTAATCTGGGTCCTCGACCAGTTCGTGTATATGGGGGTGGATCAACTTTAAGTTCTGGATCCTACCGGTGGAGTGTACGGCGACAGTACCTATTCATAAAGCTGAAGGACTTTCCTCCCAGTCGGGGAAGTGTGGCTGGATCATAACTTTTTTAAGGTATGCTGTCCTCCAGTCGTGTAACTATCGCAACTTAGCGATGGTTCTTCATCCAGTCGTGTCACTATCAACTTTAACGGGACTTTCGCTCCAGTCGTGAAACCTATCAACGTTAGAGATCTGTTATCCATTTCGGTTGTACTGTCAACTTAAGGTTTGTCCTCCTGTTGGTGTACTATCAACTTTAAGGTGACATTCCTCCAGTCATGTACTATTTAACTTTTAGTTCTGAGTCCTCCAGTCGTGTACTAACCCAACTTAAGGTCTGTCCACCAGTCGTGTACTAGTCAATCTTAAGGTTAATGTCCATCCAGTCGTGTACTATCCAAACTTAAGTCAGGATATTTCCTCCAGTCGTGAACTATCAACGAATGAAGATCTGTCCCGGTCCAGTCGTGTACATATCAACGTTCGATGGACTTTCCTCCAGACGTCGTGTACTATCAACTTAAGGTCTGTCCTCCAGTCGGATTGTTACTTTCAAGGCTTAAGGTCTGTCCTCCAGTCGTGTACTATCAACTTTTAAGGTCTGTCCTCCAGTCGTGTACTATTCATCAACTTATAGGTCTGTCCTCAAGTCGTGTACTATCAACTTAAGGTCTGTCCTCCAGTCGTGTACTATTCAACTTAAGGTCTGTCCTCCAGTCGGTTGTACTATCAAACTTAAGGTCTGTCCTCCAGTAGTGTGTACTATCAACTTAAGGTCTGTCCTCCAGTCGTGTTTTATCAACTTAAGGTCTGTCCTCCAGTCGTGTACTATCAACTTAAGGTACTGTTCCTCCAGTCGTGTATATCAACTTAAGGTCTGTGTACTCCAGTCGTGTACTATCAAACTTAAGGTTTGTCCTCCAAGTTGTGTTTTATCGCGACTATCAACTTAATGTCTGTCCTCCGGTCGTGTACTTTATTCGTATCAACTTTAAGGTCTGTCCTCCCAGTCGTGTACTATCAAACTTAAGGCTGTCCTCCAGTCGTGTACTATGCAACTTAAGGTCTGTCCTCCAGTCGTGTACTATCAACTTTAAGGGTCTGTCCTCCAGTCGTGTACTATCAACTTAAGGACTTTCCTCCAGTCGTTATACTACCAAATGAGTAACTATTCAATTCTTGACTTTTGAAGGTCTTATGTGTAAGTTTGAGGTGGACATTTTGTAAAATACATGTGTTTAGAATATTTTTAAATATTGTTAAACATTTTAAACCGCTTATTATATCAGTGTGTTTGGAATTGAATTTTCTTTAGTATATCATTCATTCATAACCGTCCACTCCCAAACACATGCCAAGTCTTCCTGTCACGAGCCATTATCTCAAGTTATTTTTCCACCATCTCTCCACATCATTTTCACTCTGTTTCCAACTCTCTTCTCCATGTACTTCTTGGTCTTCCTCTGCCTCTCTTGCCCTGGGGGTTCCAGAACAAGGACTGCCTTGTAATGCTATTAACAGGTTTCCTCAGTGTGTGTCCTTTCCATCGCCATTGTCTTCTTCTCATCTCTTGTTCCAACGGCACTTGTCTGGTTCTTGTCATCAGTTCCACGTTGGAAACTTTGTCATACAATTTTAACCCTTCTATTCTACTCAAGCACCCATTTAAGGAGGTATGTAGCTTTTTGGTTGTTGTCTTTGTTGCTCTCCGTGTTTCAGAGACATATAACAGTACTGACTTGACATTTGAGTTGAAGATTCTTATTTTCGTGTTGGATCCGATTTCTCTTGATCTCCATATATTTCGCAATGCAATGAAAGCTCCTCTTGCTTTTTGTATTTTTATTTTGATATCACTGTCTGTCCCTCCAACTTTGTCTATATTGCTGCCAAGATATGTGTACGATTCTACTTGTCAGGTATTGGTAGTACCTCTGGTTAAGGAGCTGTCATGCCCTTATCAGGGCAGCTCGGGGGCCGACACCTTTGGTCCAAACCTGGCATTCAGCTCTCACCTGTGGCTCCTCGTAGCTGTCAGCATGCGACAGCGGCCACCCCCCGGGAAACGGCTTTGACAGGCCGGCTAAACTATGTGAGGGTAGCCGACTGGTTATAAACCTTCGGTGAGTTAGGGTCTGCCTACCCATGCATGCGAAGACTGGATTCGGTAGACCACCTGTTGGTTCAACGGGCATGACGGCGATTACCAGCAACACGCTGTGGAACGTAAGGAGCATGGCGAGGCACGTAGAAAGCCATGGTCATCCACTGCACCTGACTTCATCTCCAGTCGTCTTGACTTATCTTGCCACTGGATTAAGATGGACCCAGGCGAGAGAGTGAAGTCGACGAATTGCGCAACTCTTCCTCACTTTAAACCAATTCACTGCGCAAGTCACTCTTTCATCCATTCATCCATCCACTCACAACAAGTCATGTGGCAATGGACGAGCGGCGAAGCGGCAGGCGTGGGTGCGCTGGCAGTCGTAGTCGCAGACCTACACACAGGTGGCTCAGGCCATATGGTCGTCTTCCACTGATCGGAGCAGCAGTGGGATTCGGCAGCCCCCTGAGTGTCTGAGCAGCCCTCTTTAGGAAAGCACTGCTCACCTCCATAGCATGAGGAAGGGGCTAGAAAAGGTGCCCTAAACATTGCCTGCTCCACCATTACCTAACCAGCTTACCGCGGTTGGTGGGTACCCTACTTCAGCGGGCGAGACATAAGAAAAAAAAGGGATCTGCTAATGACACTGTAATAATGCGATAAAAGAGTCCAGAGCACAGGAGGCGGATTTCATTATTCAGTATATTACACGGAAAGGTAATGTTGTTTTGTTTTTTTTAATTTTAAAAAATTGTATGAGAGCTGTAAATTAAATTTTTTGTTTAAATGTAGTTATCAGTAGTGTGTGTGTGTCTGTGCACGCGCCTTTCTTGCGATTGTGTGAGTGTGAGGAGGGGAGGGGGGGAGTTTCAATATTTCTCTTAAGAGAGACAATCTTGTTGGAAAGAATACACCTAGATTACTTGCAATTATCGCCAATTTAACTGATGATAAAATACTAAGAAAACAAATTAGTATTAATTTTAATTTTATTAATTTTATTATTTTAACCACGGATTATTGTATTGTCATGGGGAAAACATAAATATGCCAAGGTTCAGAGCTATTGCTCATCTGGAAGTGACTGAAAAATCGATTGCAAGATTTGAAGGTGACAAGAGAGTGACATACGTTGCAGGTTAAAGAAAAGCCTGTGAAAAAAAGATATGGCGACATACATGAAGAGATAAAGAAGACTAGACAAGAACTTGAATTGATGACACAGGACAGGCAGCCCCCCCCCAAGGCCCCCCCCCCCCCCCCCCCCCCCCCCCTATGGTATGTTTTTATTGATGCTATGTACGCCAGGGTGAGCTGGAAGGTATTAATGATGATGACATGTTGGCGGGTTTACTGGAAATACGAGAGTAAAAGGGGAGAGAAATGTTGGCGGGTTTACTGGAAATACGAGAGTACCAGGGGAGAGAAATGTTCATCTTAATAATGACACTCGCAAGAGCTTTACGGTAAAGGAATTTCACAAAGTTTAATGTTGGTGTCACTATGTGCATGTTGGGAGTTAGCGCCTTGTCACCATTGAATGGGACTTTATAACTACATGAAGAGAGATTTTTTTTTTAAATGTAAAACTTTTGCCTTCTTTTGGCGAGGCGCGTCCCGTTCAACCTAGTCGGTTATATTAGGGCGCATGTCCAAATATAAAGGACGAGAGATACATTTTTACAAATTACTAATACAGTACTTAGGTAAATAATCTGCTGAATAACTTTATTTATTTTGTAAAGCACAAGGAAAACACACAAATAAAAAAATGCAGAACTACGTAACAAAGTTATAATTGTCTAACTGCGCTAACATATTTTATTATATGTTATAAAAAAAATTATTATTACCTAATTGGCATTAAAGAAAACAAAAACCATTTAAATATTACTATTGTTAACATTTTTCTTCTTTCCCTTGCAGTGTTATTGTCTCCCTTATATTTTATGCTACACAGTATACGGTTCTGGATTCAACTTTTGTTTCTTATACCTTACCTGCCCATTTCTACTGAAATTTCTATTTATGAATATGTCTAAAATTACGTTTGTGTTGCGATATTAAGGAACGTCTGCTGCCATTATAATTAAAGTTGAATTAAAAAGAGATCTGTAGTTTAAAAAAGTAGGCAGTTGTCAATATCAATCTTACCAGTGTTATATTCAATCATTGTAACATTTTAAGTAAAACTTGACACATAAGAAGAAAATAATTTGAACTTACTGGCTCTGTCAGAGACTTGCTTGGAAACTGGTTAGTATAACTGAACTCAATAACCTAAATCTATTATGTACAATAACGCCCAGAAAAATGGAGAACAAGCAGTTGGGTTCTGCTGCATGACAATGCGCCAGCACATCGATCCCTACTGGTGAAGCAGTACCTCGCAACACACAATGTGACTGCCCTGGAGCATCCTCCATATTCTGCCGACCTGGCACCGCCTGATTTTTTCTTGTTCCCTCGCCTAAAATCGGCACTGAAAGGGCAGAGATTCAAGGATGCTGAGGACGTTATCACCAATGCGACAAAGCAGCTAAGATAGGTGTCAAAGAATGGGTTCTAGGAATGTTTCCAACAGCTGTATGGACGTTGGCAAAAGTGTGTAGTTGCCGAAGGGAACTATTTTGAAGGAAATGTAGTGTAAATAACACAGTGGACTGATCACCCGCTTGCTAGCCATTCTGATTACGGAAACAACAATTAATTTTTGTTGTACCTATAAACGCCACTAGGCGTAACGGAACAACAATTAATTTCTTGTTGCCCTAAGACGCCACTAGGCGTATTGGCCACGGACTGCTTTGTCGGTCAGTGGCTAAGGACGGAAGAAGAAGAAGAAGATTATGTACAATGTTTACGATGACAATTTAAGTTGTTTTTTTTTGGGGGGGGGGGGGGGGGGGGGGGGGGGGTTTTGTGCCAATGGGGCGTCACTGACAGGTGCACAATACAACTAATGTGTACCATTTCATCACGTGATGCACGTTTCTTTAAAATGCTAAAAAACAAAAAAAGAAAATATCTGACAGCGCATTGCATGTTTTAAGTAACTGCCATTTGTTAGCAGTCCAGTTTAGAACTTTATTTTTTTAAATATTGTGCTAAAAAAAACAAAAAGAAAGATAACTGACAGCGCATTGCATGTGTTTAAGTATATTGATTGATGTAAAACATTTGATGAATAGCTTGAAAGAAATAAAAACAATAATAACACTTAAATATAACCATATTATACACCAATGTTCACAATTTTGTTTTGTATGTTTCCCTTGCCTAACATTTTACAGCAAGTTAGTATAACATTCTACCTCCCTTATGTTGTGTGTGTGTGTGTAGTCTATATAGTACCAAACATTACACCTTCATTCAAATCTAGTTTTTTTTCCCATAAAACTGAAGATCTCTTCTGACAATCTGAGTCCATGTGTGAAGTAAAATATCTCAAAGAAATAAACAAACAAAAATTGAATGTTCGTTGTCACAAGACGTGACACCAACATTTACACACCAAGTAATATACCTATCAGCTGTGTGTGTGTGTGTTGTGTTGTAGTTACCAACATTTACACCAGTAATAATATCTACTCTGAGTTGTGCCTAGTGTGTAGTATAACATTTACACCAAGTAATATACTCACTCTCTCTCTGTGTGGTGTGTGTAGTCCAACATCTGTAATGTGTGATATGTGTGTGTGTGCGTGTGTGTGTGTATGGCACCAACATTACACCAAGTAATATACCTATCACTCACTCACAGTGAGTGTAGCAACCAACATCTACACCAAGTAATATACCTATCACACTGTGTGTGTGAGTGTGTCTCTGTATCACTCCAACATCCACTCAAGTAATGTACCTCTCTGTGTCTCTCTCTCTAGCTCTCATCTCCAACAACAGTCTATACCTATCACTCTTTGTGTGTCACCATGTTGTGTACACTGTAGTGTGTGTGGAGTGGTGTAGTTACTTACAAACCAAGTTTTATACCTATTACAGCTCTAATATGTATGTGAGTGTGTGTTATGTGTGAGTGCGGGCCACTGACATGTGTAGTGGGTGGAGGCGGGTGTAGCTGTTAGGTACCAACATTTACAATTATTCCAAGTAATATACCTATAGTCACTCTGTTTTAAAACAGAATACATAGTGTGTTGTGTTTGTGTTTTGGTTAGTACCAACATTTACGCTCACAAAGTAAGTATTTCTATCACTCTGTTGTGTGTGGCGTGTTTGTGTGTGTGTAGTACCAAATATTGTACACCAAGTAATATACCTTACACTCTGTCTGTGTGTGGTTTGTGGTGTAGTACAACAACATTTACTGCCAAGTAATGGGGATACCTATCATTAAACTGTGTGCGTGTGGTGTGTGTTGTTATAGCACCAACAATGTAATGATACACCATATGTAATATACCTATGTCACTCTGTGACTGGTGTGTGTGCAGCACCAACACCATCTACACCAGTAATATACCTATCACACTGTGTGTGTGTGTGTGTGTGTGTGTGGAGCACCAACATCTATAATTACCAAGTAATGTACCTATCACGCTGTGTGTGTGGAGATGTGTGTGTGTCCATCTAAGACCGCCTTAAAATGCACCAACATCTCCAACAATACTGTAATTTACCTTCTAAGACTACTCTGTGTGTGTGTGTTTGCTGATGTGTGTGTGTGTATGTGTGTGTGTGTGTGTGTGTGTGTAGTAGTAGCTTATGAGACAAACCAAGAATAGGCCTACTGTTTCCTCAAGCCAGAGTCGTACAAGGCTACGTAATTATGAGGTTGGTCAAGACGAGTCACTGGACTGGCAGCTTTATAATGTAAACACGTATTTGAACTACAGAGGCCACTGACATGTGTAGTGCTTCCTGGGTAATAGGGTGGAAGGCGGGTGACGGAATGACGTAGCTGTTGGTGGATATTGACTCATAGAAATCCATGCTACCAAGTATTCATAACGTTATATGTTACTAAAATATACCATTTTAAAAAAACATACATAGTTATCATTTTAAAACATACATAGTTATCATTTAAAAACATAACATAGTTATCATTTTCTCATCGTCGTTACCAATGCTATATTCGGCTAATATGCAGTATTTTAAGGAAATGTCAGAATTCACATATAATGCCATAAGAGATGATTTGGAAACTTACCGGTTCTGGCATAGACTTGATCGGAAAAGTAGGACACAACTGATGACATAATCCAAATAAATGTACAATTGTTTACGAATACTGACAATATAATAAATGTCTAAAAACACGTTTACAACAGTTCACAACAGTTCACAACAGTTCACAACAGTTAACAACAAAGAACAAAGAAAAGTTCAGTTAAAAACTGCTCAGCAGGGAACGGGATGGGGATACTGATAATATACCATCTAAGACTAGTGACTGGAATGACACGTGGTGGATATGATGGGGGGGGGATAATGATAAATATGACCACTAAGATAGATGACTGGAATGACCATCTACTAAGTGACGATAAGACACTGTAATATACCATCTAAGGTGGATATGAACACTGACAATATACACTGATAATATACCATCTAAGACGAGTGACTGGAATGACACGTGGTGGATATGATACTGATAATATACCATCTAAGACGAGTGACTGGAATGACACGTGGTGGATATGATACTGATAATATACCATCTAAGACGAGTGACTGGAATGGTGGATTATGATACTGTAAGACGAGTGACTGGAATGACACGTGGTGGATATGATACTAATAATATACCATCTAAGACCGGACACTGGAATGACACGTGGTGGATATGATACTGATAATATACCATCTAAGACGAGTGACTGGAATGACACGTGGTGGATATGACACTGATAATATACCATCTAAGACGAGTGACTGGAATGACACGTGGTGGATATGATACTGATAATATACCATCTAAGACGAGTGACTGGAATGACACGTGGTGGATATGATACTGATAATATACCATCTAAGACGAGTGACTGGAATGACACGTGGTGGATATGATACTGATAATATACCATCTAAGACCGGACACTAAAACTACACGTGGTGGATGTGATACTGATAATATACCATCTAAGACTAATGACTGGAATGACACGTGGTGGATATGATACTGATAATATACCATCTAAGACCGGACACTGGAATGACACGTGGTGGATATGATACTGATAATATACCATCTAAGACGAGTGACTGGAATGACACGTGGTGGATATGACACTGATAATATACCATCTAAGACGAGTGACTGGAATGACACGTGGTGGATATGATACTGATAATATACCATCTAAGACGAGTGACTGGAATGACACGTGGTGGATATGATACTGATAATATACCATCTAAGACGAGTGACTGGAATGACACGTGGTGGATATGATACTGATAATATACCATCTAAGACGAGTGACTGGAATGACACGTGGTGGATATGATACTGATAATATACCATCTAAGACGAGTGACTGGAATGACACGTGGTGGATATGATACTGATAATATACCATCTAAGACGAGTGACTGGAATGACACGTGGTGGATATGATAGTGATAATATACCATCTAAGACGAGTGACTGGAATGACACGTGGTGGATATGACACTGATAATATACCATCTAAGACGAGTGACTGGAATGACACGTGGTGGATATGATACTGATAATATACCATCTAAGACGAGTGACTGGAATGACACGTGGTGGATATGACACTGATAATATACCATCTAAGACGAGTGACTGGAATGACACGTGGTGGATATGATACTGATAATATACCATCTAAGACGAGTGACTGGAATGACACGTGGTGGATATGATACTGATAATATACCATCTAAGACGAGTGACTGGAATGACACGTGGTGGATATGATACTAATAATATACCATCTAAGACCGGACACTGGAATGACACGTGGTGGATATGATACTGATAATATACCATCTAAGACCGGACACTGGAATGACACGTGGTGGATATGATACTGATAATATACCATCTAAGACGAGTGACTGGAATGACACAAAGTGGATATGACACTGATAATATACCATCTAAGACGAGTGACTGGAATGACACGTGGTGGATATGACACTGATAATTTACCATCTAAGACGAGTGACTGGAATGACACGTGGTGGATATGACACTGATAATATACCATCTAAGACGAGTGACTGGAATGACACGTGGTGGATATGATACTGATAATATACCATCTAAGACGAGTGACTGGAATGACACGTGGTGGATATGATACTGATAATATACCATCTAAGACGAGTGACTGGAATGACACGTGGTGGATATGATACTGATAATATACCATCTAAGACGAGTGACTGGAATGACACGTGGTGGATATGATACTGATAATATACCATCTAAGACGAGTGACTGGAATGACACGTGGTGGATAAGACACTCATAATATACCATCTAAGACGAGTGACTGGAATGACACGTGGTGGATATGATACTGATAATATACCATCTAAGACGAGTGACTGGAATGACACGTGGTGGATATGATACTGATAATATACCATCTAAGACGAGTGACTGGAATGACACGTGGTGGATATGATACTGATAATATACCATCTAAGACGCGTGACTGGAATGACACGTGGTGGATATGATACTAATAAAAGGCGAGTGACTGGAATGACACGTGGTGGATATGACACTGATAATATACCATCTAAGACGAGTGACTGGAATGACACGTGGTGGATATGACACTGATAATATACCATCTAAGACGAGTGACTGGAATGACACGTGGTGGATATGACACTGATAATATACCATCTAAGACGAGTGACTGGAATGACACGTGGTGGATATGATACTGATAATATACCATCTAAGACGAGTGACTGGAATGACACGTGGTTTATATGACACTGATAATATACACGTGGTGGATATGAATGACACGTGGTGGATATGATTGAAATATACCATCTAAGACGAGTGACTGGAATGCCACGTGGTAGATATGACACTGATATGATGACACTGATAATATACCATCTAAGACGAGTGACTGGAATGACACGTGGTGGATATGATACTAATAATATACCATCTAAGACCGGACACTGGAATGACACGTGGTGGATATGATACTGATAATATACCATCTAAGACCGGACACTAAAATTACACGTGGTGGATGTGATACTGATAATATACCATCTAAGACTAATGACTGGAATGACACGTGGTGGATATGATACTGATAATATACCATCTAAGACGAGTGACTGGAATGACACGTGGTGGATATGATACTGATAATATACCATCTACCATCTACACGTGGTGGATATGATACTGACTGGATACCATCTAAGACGAGGATGAAATGACACGTGGTGGACACGTAAGACGAGTGACTGGAATGACACGTGGTGGATATGATACTGATAATATACCATCTAAGACGAGTGACTGGAATGACACGTGGTGGATATGATACTGATAATATACCATCTAAGACGAGTGACTGGAATGACACGTGGTGGATATGATACTGATAATATACCATCTAAGGAGAGTGACTGGAATACCACGTGGTGGATATGACACTGATGACTGATAATATATATACCATCTAAGACGAGGGACTGGAATGACACGTGGTGGATATGACCGGACACCTAAGACCGGACACTAAAATTACACGTGGTGGATATGATACTGATAATATACCATCTAAGACGAGTGACTGGAATGACACGTGGTGGATATGATACTGATAATATACCATCTAAGACGAGTGACTGGAATGACACGTGGTGGATATGATACTGATAATATACCATCTAAGACGAGTGACTGGAATGACACGTGGTGGATATGATACTGATAATATACCATCTAAGACGAGTGACTGGAATGACACGTGGTGGATATGACACTGATAATATACCATCTAAGACGAGTGACTGGAATGACACGTGGTGGATATGACACTGATAATATACCATCTAAGACGAGTGACTGGAATGACACGTGGTGGATATGATACTGATAATCTACCATCTAAGAAGAGTGACTGGAATACCACGTGGTGGATATGACACTGATAATATTCAATCTAAGACGAGTGACTGGAATGACACGTGGTGGATATGATACTGATAATATGCCATCTAAGACGAGTGACTGGAATGACACGTGGTGGATATGATACTGATAATATACCATCTAAGACGAGTGACTGGAATGACACGTGGTGGATATGACACTGATAATATACCATCTAAGACGAGTGACTGGAATGAATAATTTTACCATGACACGTGGTGGATATGATACTGATAATATACCATCTAAGACGAGTGACTGGAATGACACGTGGTGGATATGATACTGATAATATACCATCTAAGACGAGTGACTGGAATGACACGTGGTGGATATGATACTGATAATATACCATCTAAGACGAGTGACTGGAATGACACAAAGTGGATATGACACTGATAATATACCATCTAAGACGAGTGACTGGAATGACACGTGACTGGAATGACACGTGGTGGATATGATATTGATAATATACCATCTAAGACGATCTAATGACACGAGTGACTGGAATGACTGGACACGTGGTGGATATGATACTGATAATATATACCATCTAAGACGAGTGACTGTAATGACACGTGGTGGATATGACACTGATAATATATCATCTAAGACGGGTGACTGGAATGACACGTGGTGGATATGATACTGATAATATACCATCTAAGACGAGTGACTGGAATGAGACGTGGTGAATATGACACTGATAATATACCATCTATGATGAGTGACTGGAATGACACGTGGTGGATGATATACTGATAATATACCATCTAAGACGAGTGACTGGAATGACACGTGGTGGATATGATACTGATAATATACCATCTAAGACGAGTGACTGGAATGACACGTGGTGGATATGATACTGATAATATACCATCTAAGACGAGTGACTGGAATGACACGTGGTGGATATGACACTGATAATATACCATCTAAGACGAGTGACTGGAATGACACGTGGTGGATATGATACTGATAACATACCATCTAAGACGAGTGACTGGAATGACACGTGGTGGATATGACACTCATAATATACCATCTAAGGCGAGTGACTGGAATGACACGTGGTGGATATGACACTGATAATATAATATACCACCTAAGACGAGTGACTGGAATGACGTGTGATATGACACGTGGTGGATATGATACTGATAATATACCATCTAAGACGAGTGACTGGAATGACACGTGGTGGATATGACACTGATAATATACCATCTAAGACGAGTGACTGGAATGACACGTGGTGGATATGATACTGATAATATACCATCTAAGACGAGTGACTGGAATGACACCTGGTGGATATGATACTGATAATATAACATCCAAGACGAGTGACTGGAATGACACGTGGTGGATATGATACTGATAATATACCATCTAAGACGAGTGACTGGAATGACACGTGGTGGATAATGATGATACCATCTAAGATAAGTGACTATGACACATCTAAGATAATATACGAGTGACTGGAATGACACGTGGTGGATATGATACTGATAATATACCATCTAAGACGAGTGACTGGAATGACACGTGGTGGATATGATACTGATAATATACCATCTAAGACGAGTGACTGGAATGACACGTGGTGGATATGATACTGATAATATACCATCTAAGACGAGTGACTGGAATGACACGTGGTTTATATGACACTGATAATATTCCATCTAAGAAGAGTGACTGGAATGACACGTGGTGGATATGACACTGATAATATTCCATCTAAGAAGAGTGACTGGAATGACACGTGGTGGATATAATACTGATAATATACCATCTAAGCCGAGTGACTGGAATGACACGTGGTGGATATGATACTGATAATATACCATCTAAGACGAGTGAGGGGAATGACACGTGGTGGATAGGATACACTGACTGATAATATACCATCTAAGACGAGTGACTGGAATGACACGTGGTGGATATGACACTGATAATATACCATCTAAGACGAGTGACTGGAATGACACGTGGTGGATATGATACTGATAATATACCATCTAAGACGAGTGACTGGAATGACACACGGTGGATATGACACTGATAATATACCATCTAAGACGAGTGACTGGAATGACACGTTGTGGATATGATACTGATAATATACCATCTAAGACGAGTGACTGGAATGACACGTGGTGGATATGACACTGATAATATACCATCTAAGACGAGTGACTGGAATGACACGTGGTGGATATGACACTGATAATATACCATCTAAGACGAGTGACTGGAATGACACGTGGTGGATATGATACTGATAATATAATATACCATCTAAGACGAGTGACTGGAATGACACGTGGTGGATATGACACTGATAATATACCATCTAAGACGAGTGACTGGAATGACACGTGGTGGATATGACACTGATAATATACCATCTAAGACGAGTGACTGGAATGACACGTGGTGGATATGATACTGATAATATACCATCTAAGACGAGTGACTGGAATGACACGTAGTGGGAATGACACCTGGTGGATATGATACTGATAATATACCATCTAGACGAGTGACTGACACTGATAATATACCATCTAAGACGAGTGACTGGAATGACACGTGGTGGATATGATACTGATAATATACCATCTAAGACGAGTGACTGGAATGACACGTGGTGGATATGACACTGATAATATACCATCTAAGACGAGTGACTGGAATGACACGTGGTGGATATGATACTGATAATATACCATCTAAGACGAGTGACTGGAATGACACGTGGTGGATATGATACTGATAATATACCATCTAAGACGAGTGAAATGACGAGTGACTGGATAATGACATCTAAGACGATAATATACCATCTAAGACGAGTACTGGATATGAATGACACACGTGGTGGATATGACACTGATAATATACCATCTAAGACGAGTGACTGGAATGACACCATCTAAGACGAGTGACTGGAATGACACGTGGTGGATATGACACTGATAATATACCATCTAAGACGAGTGACTGGAATGACACGTGGTGGATATGACACTGATAATATACCATCTAAGACGAGTGACTGGAATGACACGTGGTGGATATGATACTGATAATATACCATCTAAGACGAGTGACTGGAGGGGACTGAATGCCCAAGGAGAGCATTCTGGTTGTTTCGTGTATTTGTGGTTCTCGCCCACTATATGACCATGCCAATTGATTTGAAACATTCATTTTATATGGATGGAATGCGTGTGATTGGCAGTGCGGGAGGGAATGGTTGAAGGATAGCTGTGCATTCGCCTTGCATGGTCTAGGCCGGGCGTTGTTCGCACGGAAGCGTCAAGTTTGTTCAAATCATTTGGGGTAAGCCATCATGTGCTGTGTGGTTCTTTTCTCGTTGTCTAGCGTGTTCTACTTCTTTATTTCTGCGAAGTGCGTTTTTGCTAGATAACATTCCTGTATATTTAGTTCATAGTAAGTTTTCGATCATTAATTTACTGTTTTATGCCTCTACAGAGTATTCTGCCCTCCCTTATTTGCTTAATAAATTGTGTTGTGCTACAATACCAAATCTACTCCACTATCCTGTTCTCACTCGCTTCTAGTCTACTATCATTTTCTGCGACCACAGTTTAAGACAGAACCCGTCCTCTAAGGGGTCTTGTCTGGATTCGGCCATATACTGCTCTGTTAGATAATAACTAACAGAATGTGATTTGCTGGTCATTATTTAGGTGAATCTGCCCATGGAGCGACCTTCTGGCCGTTGTCGTTGTATTGTGCGTTCCGCACTATTGACATAGCCCATCATTTGAAACATCATTTTATTTCGAATGATTGCGTTAGATGGCCCAGAGGTGTTAGTGTGATTCGCTTGCGATGCGCTAGCACGGGGTCTCATGTCAGCAGGTAAGTTAAGGTCAGTGTTAAAATCCTGGCTGTTAAGCCACTCATGTCCTGTTGATTTTTATGTTGCCTCGGTGTGTCTACTTCTTTAATTTCTGCGATGCTGCCTGTATGATAACTACCTTTATATTTGTTTCATATTAATTTCATTTATTTTAGGTCGTTGATCTATTCGGATTTGTCTGGACGCCACAATTTGAACCTATCATTTGTGGCTCATGCTAGGCGTATGTAGTCTCTGCCTCTAGGTTTCTTATAGTAGATTTTACCCTGGACACTGAGGAGGGATTTACCTCTCATGGCTTTCCACATGTCGCTTTTGTAACCCCTTTTGAAAATCGTCGTGTTATGATAGGCAATTTCCCAATCCTTTGGTATGTCTTTCTACCAAGCGGCCCCCCCCCCCCCCCCCCCCCCCACCCCCCCCGGGGTGCCTGTAGGAATCCTTAGGAAGTAATAGGTCCGCTTGCTGCTCCCATCGTTCTTAACCATTTCTGGAGTATTATCCCATCATGTACTGACTGCCTTTGCCCATCCTTCGATTTTCTCCAGTGCTGCCTTCTGTTATTCCTTCTTATTTATGTCATCCTTCATCACCAGTTGTTTTCCTCTTCTGTGCATGTGGTTATTCAATTCTGATGTCTTTTGACCTTACTCACCAATTCCAGTCGAGCCCTACTGAAAAATATTCTTGTCCATCTTTCCAATTACTTCTTTTGGGCGCAATACAAGCAATTATGACCTTGCCTTGTCCTTTATAAATTTAAGACGTTTAGGCACTGTTTTTCCTTCCTGATATTCATTATGGGGGGCCCCCCCCCTAGCTACATAGAATAAATTTCTGTTTTCGTTGCGCATTGCTTTTCTAGCTTTTCTCGAAATTTTTCCCAGCGACTTTGTTTTGCCTTGCCTAGCACTTGTTTCTTTCCCCCTTGCCCTTCTAGCTTCCAGGCCTATCACATATTCTTCTATTTTTATTCTGTTTTTACCTGCCTGCGTTTGTATAGCTCCTTCTATAGTATTGTTTCCATGCACTTTTTACTACTCTCTTATTTTTCTCTATCGAACCTTATTTCTGCTCCACACAAATGGTGTACATGTTTTTCTTTGTTCTAAGTCGAACTTACACCATCATGAGTCTGCTGAAGCTGTCCGTACGATGATGTCCTTGAATGTCAGCCAGTGAGTTTCGGAAAGTCAATCAGGTTATTTGTTCTGCTGTTTCGCCAACTAGACTGTAGCCAATAAGCCCATCGAGCACCGGTATCTGCAGTCTTCAACTCTCTGACTCTCTCTGCTTTGTAGGTCTTAATGCACTCGTTTTCCCCTCCTTGGTTTACTTAGCTTTCCTGCCTGGATGTTAGGAAGTTCTCTAGGCGTTGCTATCTACTTTCAGTTCGTTCTTTTAATTCGTTAACATAGTCACGTGGTCACTTCTCAATCTTGCGCGCCCCCCTTGCCACATCTCTAGCATCCCAGTCTTATCTTTGAATACGAGCTTTCATAACTATGGCGATATAATTGTCGCACATTGACTTCTCATATATTGTTGGTTCACACTGGTCGCTATTAGCTGTATTGCGCTTATGTTTCCGGAAGGCAACAATTTGTGTTTGTGCTCATGATCAGTTTCTGCTTCTAGTGCCAGAATCTAAGGAGTCGCATTTCCCGATTGTCATTACAGTAGTGATCTTCACATTTCTTCTGATAACTCTTACCCCTTCATATGCATGGGTCATTTCCAACTCTTGGCATTTGAAATCTCCGTAGCATTGATAAATTGCAAATTCTATGCATGTGTCAATTAGTCCTTTGAAGTAGCCTCAAAGACATTCTTCCTTGATCCTTATTGTTCGTTCTCATCTTCATTTCGGCCCCATACACAATGACAAGGTTGACTATGGGTTCTCTCCCTTTTTAAATTTCAGGACTAAAATTGCGTTCAAGAGACACAGTTCAATCCCTTGAATACTATCCCTTTAGTTTTTGGCCACAATACAACCACGCCCCCATTAGCTCTTTCGGTTGTGTGACACCCAAATGTAGCAGCTGCGTGTCGCCATCGAGATGCCATACTTCTGTGTTCACTTTTTTTTCTTTGTTTCTGGTTTTAAAGTCAGGGCTTTTCTAATTTGGCTTTCCTTATTCTCTGTTCCACAGCTCTCCTTCCTTCCTATTTATACTTCTTGTGTTCCATGTTTCGCACAAGTCGCTAGTCAGGAGTCCGTTACCAGTTCGTCGCCCTTTAGAATCAGTCCGGTTTTCTCTCTTATGTTGCGTAATACTGAGTTTTTAAGACAAACAGGTGATGGGCTCCTATGTGTGTACCTTTGCTTATGATGAAGGCGGCTGCCTCCATGCAGGCCACTCCTCCTTCCCTTTCTTCAGCGAGCTTGCGGGACCGCACCATAAAGGCGGAGTTTTTGAAAATGTATTATATGAAACAGACCTATGCTTGCATGAAATAGACTGTGACTGTTGTTAATTATTTCTGATAATACTGTTTTATTTGTACTCCATTTGATTCATTCTTCATAACCCTCCACTCCCAAAGGCAGCCATAGGCCATTCAACATAAACATGCCAATCCCTCCTCGTCACGTGCATCATACTCCCATGTTCTTTCCACGTTTATCACTCATCGCTTTTTCCACCTCTGTTTCCCTGCTTCTTTACTCCATGTGCTATCTTGGCTCTACCTCATGCCTCTCTTGACCACCTAGAGAGATCCACGAACAAGGAGTCGCTTCTTTGTAATGTTATATCAACAAGTCTCCTCAGCGTATTGTCTTATCCATCGCCATCGTCCAGTGTGCTTCTCTTCTCCTTAGTTCCAATGACGCACGTTGATTTATTTTGTTCTTGTCATCAATTCCCGTGGATTAACTTATCATACCATATTTATATCCCTCCTATTCTTACGCCAAGCACCCATTTACTAGAATGTCAATGCTAGCCTTATTGGTTGTATGTCTTATGTTGTCTCTGCCAATGTTTCCAGAGCCATTAGCAAATATGGCACTGAACTTCCACATGTTTGAGTTTAAAGATATCTTAATTTTCAGTGTTTGCGATTCTTCTAATTTCTCTTGATCTCCAAATTATTTCCCAATGCAATGAAAGCTCCCCTTGCTTTTTGTATCTTATTTGATATCACTGTCGAAGGTCCTCAACTTTGGTCTTATTGCTGCCCAAAGATTATTGTGTTACCGAGTTTTCATACATCTTGTATTGGTGGCTTCTTCTAAGTTCAACCACTGTTATTCATTACCTTGCTATTTGATTCTCCAATTTTCATTGATCTTTTCCCCTAATGTGTATTTTCAGCACCCGCATATTGCTGTGATCTCCTACATACGAGTAGCTATTTCAATTTGTCATTGCCATCTGATGATGGTTATGGAGGACTGAAGAGCCATGGTCATCAGCTAATACATCAAGATCTCATATCCCAACTGCTTGGGCCAGAAGTCTCACTGGAGATTCCTCAATTTGTAGTTGTGTGTTAGTTGATCGATGTCTATCATTAACTCAACCTCTATGCTCTGATTGCTAACTTAGAAAGAACATGGCAGATACAAGAGGGCATTCCTTCATGTGCACTCTCTGTTTCATATCACCAATACCGGTTCCCGGTAAGATGTACTTTCCATGAAGCACTTATCTGCCAATGTTCAATGTTTTTGTCCTACTGTTATTCTGTATTAACATTATTTTATCTTCAGCTGGAGAACTCCATAAATGCGCTCAGATTCATAATCTTCCAAAGTGATTTCATGTCATACTACACTGTAAAATTGGCCTCCTAGTCGTATTAGTCCTACTCAAATACGAATGTATAATAGTGGTGAATTCAATTCTCAGGGACTTGCTAGTTCAACTAATTATTCTCAATAGTAGGTTATTATGGTCTCTGTACAGTAATCTTATATTTTGTCGAAAACCATGCCGTAGTACATCTCTCAGTCTTTTTGGTCTATTGAGATCTTTTAATCTCCTCAAGGATAAATCTGTTTCTAATAATCCCTTTCCTTGGCATCTGATAGCCCCCCCCCCCCATTACATCTATTCATCTTATAAATTTGTCTGCACTTCTGTAAAGTTTTACCTTTTTCTTAAGGACTAATTAATTGATATCCTTCATTGTCCATTCTGGCTGGTATTCTCTTCCTTTTCCCAGACTTTACCTAAGTAATTTATATAATCTCTAACTCTCTGTAGCCTGTTGTTGATATCTGCTTTGATGGCCTCTGCCTGGCTAATTGCCATTCGGTCCCAGACGCACGCTTTTCCATCTCTTAGAAGCTTTATGGCTTTCTTTATTTCTTTCTTCGTTGGTCTTTTTCACCGTTAATTTAGTTGTCACCTTTTCTTCTGACTGGAGCTCATGGATCTGCATGGCTGGTGTCCGGGGAGTTTTTTGGTTAGAGTGGTGCGGAATCTATTGAGAAGGTCACTCTCAAAATATTTTCCTGTCCACCTCTTTCATTTGGTGCATCTTGTATATTGTCGTCTGCTGAGTCAGTTTTTCCATTTTCTTTCTTTTCTATGAGGGAATCACTGGTTTGCTTGTATTCCCTATGTTCAGCTTTCTTTGTGCCTGTTATAACAGTTCTCTAGCATATTTCATTTGAGTGTGCACGCAACATCTATCTCTGGCCTCACGTCTTGCCAACTCCTCAATATAACCTTCCTGCTTGTCTCTTTTGATACTTCAATTCTTTTACTTCTTTGTTTTGCTTCGCTGTGTACACTTTCTTGAGCCCTTGGCCTTTTGGAACTTTTTGGTTTTGCTCTTGTGGTTTTAAATCTGCTCATTCTCTGTGTTTTTTTTTCTGTCCTCTTTTTATCTTTATTGTATGGTTTCTGTTGTTTTATCCTGCTTTTTGTTGTTGGTGTTTCCTTTTTCCCCTTCAGTATTTCTTCACACTGTCTTTCTCATTACATACAGTTTTTATGAGACATTTGCTGCCACTATTAGTCTCTTCTGTTATTCCTCTACATCTTCCAGCTGTTGGAGCATCTTGGAATTTTTGGTTGGTCGGATACTTTGTTGACACCGCACACCCTAATTTGTCTCTTGTTATCTTGATTTCTTAGATTTGTCCTACATTAAATCATGTGTGTCTATAATTTTTATGACATTGTTGCATATCTCTAACTTGAGTTTTTATTTTTCATTCATTACTTTGGACTATCAGAAGGTGGTGATCTGATGCCCACAAATACTGTCTCTCCTCTATATACCTTTACATTCCTGCAATGATGATCTAAACTTCTTGTTTATGCATATATGATCAATCTTGATTTTATCTGTTCTATGGTTGTCTGGTGATGGTCCGGGTACCATGTTGCCTTGTGTATTATATTATGTGGGAACATGCTTGCTCCTATAGCCAGTTGATTTGAAGCACAAGAAGTTTTGCGTAATAGTTCTCACATTGTTCATTCCATTATTCCTAGCCATGTTTTCCATGACATTCTTTCAAATACGGGTATTGACTGAATACCTATCTTTGATTCATGTCATCCATTCAAAATGAGTGATATCTTTCCTTTTTACTTTTTCTTCAATTTCCTGGTAGTCTAGTTTAAATTGCCTTTCAACTTTCACGACCTCTTCTATTTCGTCTATAGTTGGTGTATTAAACATTGAGGATGACACTTTCTACATTTCATTACTTTGTTTTACCTGTTTAAAAGTAGCTGTTATTATTTGGGCTCCAACAGCCTTCCCATTCAATGATTGCAATGCTTTCTTGTGCCTTCATTATGATACATGAGCATAGCACCATTCACTGTGAGCGTGTGAACTTTCGTAACTCTTCTTGTTCCTGCAGCGACAAAGCCCACCACATTCTCCTGTGATGCAGTTTCTTCTTGGCTACACCCCTTCCACTTTGTTTCACGCAGTCCCACGAACCTCGCATTTTATATTCCCTCATTTCTGTGCTCCCTTGTGCCACTATTACCTTGTTTTGTTTAATGTCCGAACATTCCAGGCTGCCAGAATGCTGCGACAGTTCTAGAAGAAAAGAAGGTTAGTCAGTAACACAGACTCCTTTCGCTTCCCTATGTTATTTGCATCAAACGACCTCATGCGAGCTGGACTTTCCCCTGTCCTAGGTATGGCTAGTGTTTTATTTGTCCTCTGTCATATTTGTTGAATTTTTTGTGCCTACTTACCAAGCGTTTATTTTTTACTACAGGATGGGCCAGCCGCGTAACAAGCCCCTATGAACCCAACCTCCTTAGTCGCTTTCTACGACATGCTTGACACTCGGCGAACCTGTCGTTTACTATTCTTTGCCCCTTCCCCCTTTTCGGGCGCCGGTATCATCGATTACGCATTGTGATGTATTTATTTATTCTTGTTTGTTACCTTCCCAATTTTGCCACCAGCCCCTTTTTTACTATTTACAGTAACAATGCCTTTCTAATAATCCTACTATTTGCTAGTGCAGCATTGACCTCTGTATCTGATCAATTGCCTCTCACACATTTACTGACGTCTGTATGACCCATGATGGGACATGATCCTGCCTAAAATTACGAAACCATCAGCTGTATTGATTATGATTCAATACTTGTTTGGATACTAGATTAACACTTACTAATTTTCAGAAATATACAGTAGTTTACAATATCTCCTTCGTTACCAGAGCCTATTCTGTCAATCGTCAGATATATTAAGTCAGAATTCTCACATAAGTGAATGTTGAACTTCCAAAAAAAGGGAATGATGACTGCATCGGTGAGATGGGGTGAACGTTGTATACTGACTATTGTAATCTCACTATACTAAAGAGGAGAAATTTCTTGTTATTCATTGCGGCATTGAATCAGGTCAAGGTCAGTTTTATTTCATTTTTTTTGCTTATTTCATTTTTTTGTTACTTTCATTTTGTTTGTTGGTTGTCTTCCGGCTCCTTCATCACTTTCTGTCGCTCATTCTTGTTTGTTTGTTTGTTTGTTTGTTTGTTTGTTTAATTTTTTTTTTACTTCAAATTTTTTTATTTGATACCATTTTGCAACAACGGTGTGTGCATGTTTTTTGTTTTTTACTTCTACTCACTAATCAGTTTCCCTTTAGCTCCCAAAGAGAGCATAAATCTCCAACAAACACTTACCAAGACTACAGTCGTGTACTATCACTTAAGCCGGTACTTACATCCAGTCGTGCACTATCAATCTTAAGGACTGTCCTCCTTAGTGCTGTACTATCACCCCCCCCTCACTTTAAGCGACCTTTCCTCCGACGTCAGTTGTACTATTCAAGCTTAAGGTCTTTCCTCCGGTTCCCTAGGGTCATGTTACTATCAACTTTAAGGGTCTGTCCTAAGTCATGTACTTATCAACTTAAATGGTTCTAGTCCATACTAAGTCTGCTTACTATCAACTTAAGGTGCTGTCCTCCAGTCATGTAATATCTACTTATCGGTTTTCTGTCCTCTGTCGGTGATACTTTTCAACCTTAGATGGTCTGTCCTCCATGTGCTGCTTCTGATCAACTAATAGATGCTGTTCCTCAGTCGTTGTACTTATCAACTTAAGGTCATGTCCTCCAACGTCGTGTACTATCCTCTTATGGCTCTTTTGTCTTCCAGGCTATTGTAACTTATCCACTTAAGCGTCTTGTCCTCCAGTCTTGTAACTATCAACTATTAGGTTGCTGTCGATCCAGTCGTGTGACTATCAACTTCAAGGTACTGATCCTCAGTATGTACTATCAATTAAGGTCTGTCCTCCCTAGTCCCTTGTACTATCAACTGTAAGGTCTGGTCTCAGCTCGATGTACTATCAACTTAAGTCTGGTCCTCCAGGTCCGCTTGCTACTTATACAACTTAACGGGTTGATTCCTCCAGTGTTCGTTAATACATCTAACATTATAGCCGTGCTGTCCTCCAGTGTGTACTATTCCACTTGAAAGGTCTGGTTACTCCAGTCACTGTACTATCCACATCTACAGGTCTGTTCCTCCTAGGTCTGTACTCATCAATCATTAAGGTCTCTGTCCTCCAGTCTATTGATAAGCTATCCAGCTTAAGGTTGCCTCCTCAGTACGTGTACTTATCCAATTAAGGTCTTGTTCCTCCTGCAGATGTACTATTAACTTCAGGTCTGTACATCCGAGTTCATGTACTATTCACTTAATTTCTGTCCTGTCCAGTCATTTGTCTATCAATTAAAGGTCTATCCTACTAGGTCATGCCTACATATCCCACGTAAGTCTGTCCTCAGTAGCTGTACTATCAACTTAAGTCTGGATCACTCCGGTGTGTATATTCCCACTTAACGGTCTTGATCTCAGTCGCATGTAATATCAACCTTAAGCGTCTGTTCCCACATGTCGTGTACTAACAACTTAAGAGGCTGTCCATTCTGCGTGCCTAACTAATCCTGCTTAAGGCTGTGCCTTCCTGTCGTTGTACTATCAACTTAACGGTCCTGTCCCCTCTCAGTCCGGTGTAACTTTCAACTATAAGGTATGTCTTCATGTCGTGCGTACTATCAAACTTATAGGGAGACTTTCCTCCAGTCCGTGTGTACTATCGACCTTAAGGTTCTAGTCCTCAGTCCGTGCTCTACCTAATTCAATCTTCAAGGTCTGTTCTCCAGTCGTGTACTATCCTCTTAATGTTCTGTCCCTCCCAAGTCGTGTACTATCATACTTACAATGAGTCTTGTCCTCCAGTGTTGTGTACTACTATCTATTAAGAGTCTGTACTCCTGATCGCGTTCGTAATAGACACACTTAAGGACTTTCCTCAGTCTGTGTACTACTCAACTAATGGTCTTGTCCTCCAGGTCGTTGTACTATCAACTTAAGGTCTGTCCTCCAGTCGTTGTTACTATCAAACGTTAAGGTCTTGTCCTCCAGTCGTGTACTATCAACCTAAGAGGTCTTGTTACTTCCAGTCGTGCTACTATCTAATCTAAAGGTCTGCGTCCTTACCAGTCAATGTCCTACCATCAACTTAAGGTCTTTTCCTCAGTCAATGTTACCATCCAACTTTAAAGTCATGTACTCCTAGTCGTGATGTACTACTAAGCTTAAGGTCTTTTCCTCAGTCTTGTAATATTAATACATTAAGGTCTGTCCTCCAGTCGTTCTTGTGACTCTTCAACTTAAAGGTAATTGATCTCCCTAAGTCTGGTGTACTATCTACTTCAATGGTCCTGTACCCTCTAGTCGTTTACTATCAACTTAAGCGTCTTTCCCCCAGTCATATACTATCCATCTTAACGGTCTTTCCTCCAGTCGTCGTGTATCTATCAAATTACAGGTTCTTTCCTACCTGTGGTAGTACATTTATCATACTCCCCTTAAGGCTTAATATTCTCAGTCTATGCTACAATCTACTTAAGGTCTAGTGCCTCCTGTAGTGTATCATCAACGTAAGAGTCTTTCCTCCTAGTCGTGAAGGTACTATCTAACTTAAGAATTTGTCCTCCTGTCATGTATCTGAATCAAACTTAAGGATAGTCTGTCCCCAGGTCGTGTACTATCAACATTATTAAGGTACTTTCCTCCAGTACTCGTTACTATCAACTTAAGGTGATTTCCTCAAGTCGTGTACTATTCAACTTAAGGATTTGTCTCCCCAGTTCATGTACTATCAATCTCTATAGGTCTGTACTCTCAGGGCGACGTTGTGTACTATCAAAATGCTTAAGGTTTTTATCCTCCCATGTCGGTGTACTATCAAGCTTAATGATTGTCGTTCCTCCCTGTCATGACTACCTATTCAACTTTAAGGTCTGGTCCTCCAGTCGTGTACTAATCAAATTAACGGTCTTTCTCAGTAGCTTGCTAATATCAACTTTAAGGTCTGTCCTCCAGGCCGCTGTACTTATCAAACTTAAGATTTTGTCCTCAGTCGTGTGCTATCTATCTTAAGGTCCCTCGTCCTCCAATCGAATATGTTACTATCAACTTAAGTCGTTCTTTACATCAAGTCGGGTTTGTACTATCAAGCTTAAGATACTGTCCTCCAGTTCGTGTACTTTTAACTTTAAGATTTGTCCTCCCAGTCGTGCTCTATCAACTAATGATTTGTCGCTCTCAGTCGTGTACTAATCAACTTATGATTTGTCAATCCGAGTAGGTGTAACTATAACTTTAGATCTGTCCTCTTCAGTCCTGTGCTACTATCAACTATAAAACGGACTTTCCTCCAAGGGTCTGTGCTACTGATCAAACTTAAGATTTGGTCCTCCATGTCATGTTCTATCAACTTTTTGGTCTGTCCTTCGGTATTTTTTTTGCGGCGTGCTATCTATCAACATTAAGCGTGCTTTCACTCCAGTAGCTGTACTTTTCAACTTAAGTTTTGTCCTACCAGTCATTAGTACTTTTCAACTTTAGGTCTCGTTCATCCAGTCGATGTCGACTATCATCTTAACGGTCTTTCTCCAGTCGTTGTACTATCAACTTAAGGTTGTCTACTGTCGCTGTACTCATCAACTTAAGATTTGTCTCCTGTGTAGTGCTATCAACTTATTGGTACTGTTCACCTCCAGTCCGATTGTACTATCAAATTGAGGTCTGTCCTCCCAGTCGTGTATTATCAACCTTCAAGATGTGTCCTCAGTCTGTTCTGTACTTTTATACTTAGGATTTGTCCTCCAGTCGTGCACTATCAAATTAAGATTTGTCCTCCAGCGTTGTACTATCATCCTTAAGATTTGTCTCCGGTCACGTGTACTATCAACTTACTGATTTGTCCTCCAGGGTCAGTGTACTTTCAACTTAAGATCTGTCCTCAGTCTGCCTGATACTGATCAACTTACAGAGTTGTCCTACTAGTACGGATTGTACCATCTACTTAAAGACTCTCTCACATCCGTGTTGTACACTATCAACTTAAGGAATTTCCTCACTGTAGTGTTGTATCAACTTACGGACTTCTTCACCTGTCGTGCTTCGTTTACCTTATGGACTTTAATGCTAGTCGACTGTACTTATCGACTTTAAGCGACTTTCCTCCTGTCGTTGTACTATCAACTTATAAATGTGGCTCCTAGTCGTGTCCGGTCCTGCAAACTTAAGAGACTTTTCCTCCAGTGTTGTATTATCATCTACTTGTGTAACTGTCTCCTGTGTTTGACTCACATTTAAATTAAGGAAGTTTCCCTCCTGTCGTGTTTCTATTCCTACATCATCAAGTAATATTTCCTCCTGTAGGTGGTCGTGCACTTTCCACCCCCCCTGGCTCTCTATATGGAACCCCTTTTATCCCCTGTAGGGTCCTACGCGTCACTATCATCTTCTAGGATCCTTTTCCTCCAGTCGTTTCGTAATTCTCACTCTAACCTAACAGCGACTTCCTTCCAGTCGTGTACTATCAAACTTCTAAGGACTTTCCTCCTGTCGGGGATTCTAATCAACTTAAGGACTTTCCGTCTTTTAGTCGTTGCTACTATTACACTTAAGCAGTCTTTAACATGATCTTCCTCATCACTTTTATGATCTGTATCTCTTCTTCAGTGTTGTTTTTTGTTTACCCCTACTTGTCTTACCCTATGAGGATCCCTGAGAACCAGGACTACCTTGTATAGACAATCCTCCATGCTTTATAGCGCTGTTAATTCATTATTCACAAATTGGATGTTATCGAAAAAGCGCTAGAAGAATCTTTGATTACATATAAGTAAAAATTGATATAAATTTATTATTTTAGCCTACGGTCAGTTACCGTGGGTCTTATACATGGTAGTTTATGTGGTTATTTGTTGTAAATGAGTAAGGTTACTTGTCCATGTCTTAACTTGTCGAGTTATATGTGAGAATCGTACTTTCTTGTGTTACCACAAAGAACGAAGCAAGAATCAGCATTTCATACAGATTTTTCTTCGAGAACAATAAAGCAAAATACTTGTTCTATGCGTTCAGCAAATAATGTGAAGTGAGTATAGGAAATACTCTATGATGGCTTCTCTGTTGAATATTATCAGCGCAGGTAGCCAGGAGCTTATGTCGACAGAACCGGGGGAGGCGTGAGCGCCAAATAACTTCTCGCACAGTTAAAATCACATCGTCCTTCATGTGCCCCAAAGGCCTCTGATTTAAATCTGCACTACAAGCCGAAATTAATTATGTCTTGAGGCATCCTCTTGCGTTACCTGCATCCCCTTGTATTACACTGTGTGGTTTATGTGCATCGAGAATTTGGTTTCTATATGTATGAGGTGTTACCGGAGTTCCATGATCTTACCACTGGTTGGTTTATGTGGGAGAAATTTGTTTTATTATGATGAGGTTACTTTCCCCTATGTACTTACACCTGGTGTGCCGTGTATATGACGAGAGAGCGAAATTTATTTTTTAGATGATGAGGTTACCTAGTCCCTTGTCTTAAATCTCGGTGGTTTATGTAGGGTATTTGTTTTTGTATGATGAGGTTACAGTCCCCATGTCTTACAAGGGTGAGTTTATGTGGCGAATTTGTTTTTTTATGATGAGACGTATACCTGTTCCATGTCTGGGTACACCTGAAGTGCCGTTTATGTGGCTCGAATTTGGTTTTATATGATGAGGTTTCCTGTCCCATGTCTTACACTGTTGGGTTTTTTTGTGGCAATTTTGTTTTATATGATGAGGTTACCCTTGTCCCCATGTCTTACACTGGATGGTTTATGTGCGGACATTTGTTTTATATGAATGATGGTTACCTGTCCATGTCTATTACACTGGTTGGTGTTTATGTTGGGGATTTCTGTTTTGTTTATAATGATGAGGTCCTACTGTCCCATGTTAATCTTACACTGGTGCGTTGATGTATGCGGAATTTATTTTCTATTAGATGAGGATTACATGTAACCATGTCTTACAATGGGTATTTCCTTTGTGAGGAATTTGTTTTAATATGATGAGGTTACCTGCTTCATGTGCTTACAACTTGGTGCCGGTGGTTTTATGTGTGAATGTTTTTTTTATTTTATTTATATGATGAGGAAGTACCTGCCTCAGGGCACTTACCGCCTCCGGTGAGCCTTCTGCATGTTACGAGGAGGGATTTCAAGGATGTATCTATATGATGCAGAGTGGATTACCTGCCTCATGTTCTTACAACTGGCAAGAAGTTTTAGAGGTATCTGTAGAAGAGGACGAGTTTAAGAGTCGGGGATGATCGTATTGACCTGCTCCCATGTACTTACACTGAAGTGGTTTATGTGCACGGAATGTGTTTTTTATATGATTAGGTTACCTGTGTCTATGTCTTACACTGGTTAAAGTTTAATGTGCGGTGCAATCAAGTTGTTTTTATAGCTGATGAAGGCTTACCTGTCCCATGAAGGCCCGGTACGAGCTGGTGTTTTGTGCCCCCCCCACCCACCCCCCCACCCCCCCCCCCCCCCCCCCCCCCCTCCCCCCCCCCCCCCCCCCCCCCCCCCCCATGAGGTTAGGTTTGTGGGGGTGTATGTGTGGAGAGTTTGGGAGTTAGGAGGACCCCCCCCCCCCCCCCCCCCCCCCCCCCCCCCCCCCCCCCCCCCCCCCCCCACCCCAAACACCCCCCACCCCCCCCCCCCCCCCGCCCCCCCCCCCCCCCCCCCCCCCCCCCCCCCCCCCCCCCCCCCCCCAACCCCCCCCCCCCCCCCCCCCCACCCAATCCCCACCATCCCCGCCCCCCCCCCCCCCCCCCCCCCCCCCCCCCCCCCCCCCCCACCGCCCCCCCCCCCCCCCCCCCCCCCCCCCCCCCTCCCCCCCCCCCCCTGTGGAAGGAGAAGGCACCCCCCCCCCCCCCCCCCCCCCCCCCCCCCCCCCTTGGGTTTGTGTAGTTTGACCCCCCCTCCATGATACAGGATGTGGGGGTGTAGGATTATGGCTTGAGCGCTTTACCTGTCCGATGGACTTACAGCTGGTGGTTTCGGCATGGGATGAGCGGATTTGTTTGTATATCGAGTGACTGGTTAGGCTGTACCTGTCAGACTTAATCGAGGGGAGTAGATTACGGTGGTTGTAGCTTGAGGGTGGTGAGATTTGATGGGGATATGATGAGGATTACCATGTCCCCATGTCTTTCACTTCGGTGATTTAGGGGTGTGAGGAATTTTGTGTTTGATTATGATGTGAGTTTACCTGTTCACCACTGTCTTACACTAGTTGGTTGGGGATGTTGCGAGGAGGAGGGGATGATTTGAGTTTTATTAGGATGAGCGTTAATCTAGAAGGAGGATGTCTTACACTGGTGGTTGGATGTGGACGGGAGATTTGTTTTATATGATGAGCCGTTTACCTTGGGATCCCTTAGTCTGGTGACAGGTGACGTGAGTTTATGTTGGAGCAGTATTTGTTTTTATCATGATGAGGCGGGTGACAAGAGTCGATGGATTGGGTACGACTGGTGAAGTTTAGTCGAGGGACCGGAAGGTTGGGGGAGGATGGTCGAGGTGAGTATTACCTCGTCCCCAGATGGGTACGTGGTGATGACTGTTGTGTTGCACGGTGGATGTGGGAAATTGGGTGTTTATTTCGATGATAGTTACCTGTCCCATGGGGGGACGATGCCGTGGGGGGGATGCGGGGGCAGTTATAAGAACTTTATATGATGTTGAGGTTACCTGTCCACTGATCTTACACTGGCAGGACAAATCTTATGCTGCGGGGGTTGTTATTTATTTGGCCTTGGGGGGGGTACCTGGTCCCTTGTCTTACATACTGGGGTTGCATGTGGGAATTTTAGTTTTGCATATGGGGGGGGGGATGATGGGGGGGGGAGCCTTGAAGGCCGATGTTATACATGCGACTGGTTATGTGGCGAATTTGTTTTATGATGTATTGGAGGGTGGACCTTGCCCTCATGGGCTATACACTGGTGCGAGGGATGTCCGCGGAATGCTGTTTGGTGGGATGATGAGGATTAGGGGCGACGTGGTGGGTGCGAGTGGCGTGGTGCAGGAGCATTGAGTGCCCCCCCCCTTATTTGTCGAGTCCTGGACAACAGAAGTGAATTCAGACTAAGGAGCATAGTAGGTTAATGACAGTGGGATTTATACAGGTCAAGTCCATCACTCCCATGTGTGTGGGTATTGGTGGCTGTAGCAAAAGACACTTGTTTGCTGAAGCATTGATACTTCTCGGTCCACTGAAGACGGGGGTTGACTGGGGGTCAGACAGTTTATTTTATTTCTCTGGGCAGTTCTACCAGTCGTTTTATGATAGGCGATGGAGGGATGTGTGATTGTATGTCTTGTCAAAGTAGTAGGGTAGAGCCTTAGGTGCATGATTTGATTCATTGATGCAGTATTGATGCTTATTTTATGTTGTTGTGCAGTGAGATGACTTTACTTTGCGTTGCTTTTTTCACTGTTAATAAACTGTTTACCAGTTTATCAATGCGCTGTTCTTGACACTTTCATTCCCAAAATTAACATCGTTTCTAGCTCTCTTTAATATAATACCTCTATGTATGATAGAGGATAGTGTGATGAAGCAGCGTCTGCCCACACCTGCTTAGACAGCTATAGTTTTTTTTTGTTGTTTTGGATGCTGATTTGGGGTAAGTGAGTGATAACTTTAATAAAATTCTGCCTTAGGTTTGCTCTCAAGTCCACCTCCTATTACACTTTATCTATGTGTAATCTGATAACTCATGTCAAGTCCACTACTAACCTTGTCTGAATTTCACTACTGATTGCTCCAACTCGACAAGATACTCTACACTCTAAAATCAACCTTGACGGAAACTGGTGGCTCAGTCCGGTATGAATCTTATCATATAATGTAGATGGCGGCTCGCTTCCGAGTGCAATGAATCTCCTCACAAGATTCTATTCTGAATCTTAGAGTTTTGTGTTAACGGCAAGATGTTATATGGAATTTCGTTCCCTAGACATATCGAACTATTTCTTTTTGACGAGGAAAGTCTGTATGTAACAGCGTATTTTCTCCACTAGCATATCATAAATATCATATGTTACAATTATTGTTCATTTTACACATGAACAAAGGCTTGGTTTAGGGTTTCTACATGCGCTATCACTGCTGAGTTTTTGAGAACTGGTTGACATATCTGTAGACCTATTGTGTAAAATGTCAGGAAAAAAATTCTTTCTAAGCGAATGTTCAATAACTTCTTTTTCAGGAGGAGTAGATCTTTAATCATGGAGATAGTGAAGGCTATCTAGGCACGGGTCAGTTACTAGCTTGCATCGTGTACCATAGGGCAGGGTGTTCATTCAGATCGAATCAGTATCCAATCCTGCTCAATAAGCTTGAGTATGACAGAAGCGCGGAGGTGAAGTGGTTTAGTAATAAGTTTTACATCACGTACATTTTTCGGATAGTTTTTGGGGTTTTTTGCCTTGTCGCTATCAGAGTTGTCTTAAAACCTTTCTCTGTTTTTAAAGTTTTCCATGATTAGCCTAGATTTATTGAATTATTAAGTGTAACCAGCCCTCCTAAGCGGACTATAGGTAACTATTATCTCCAGGTTTTATTCTTCTATAGTGTTGTTCAACCGGAGGATAATGGTCCACTTCTGTTCTAGATAAAGTGCCTAGTGCAGTGAAGTGGGGATGTTATAATACTTTTAGCGGGATACTTTGTGTATTGACTTGAAGTCTCAGCTGTGGCGCTGATGTATCTGTATACTTATTAGGTGTAGTGTTTTACAGATAACCCTTAACTTGCCTACCACCATTTTTACATCAGTTCAGATTTATTCTGCGCAATATTGTTTGATGTCTTAGGCCGTTATGTAAAATGATGATAGTGTAAGTCCACGAGCTAACAACAGACTGTCATAAACATTATTAATTTATTCTCACCACACTTGAAAACACTGTGGACACTCACAACACATTTAACAATCTATAATACTATACTTTAATATGAGGTCACTGGTCTCTAAAGTTTCAAATATATATGTATTAATTACACTTTCACTATGATATTTTCTGATTATAACTACAAGATGAACTAGGATATCACATATCACAATATCGTCAATCACAATTTATATGTACTGATTTATATATATTTGATACCTGATATGTAGATGACATATTTTATGTATTTACTGTATCCATGTGTGTCAGTTACGTGTAGTAGAGTACTCTATCGAGGTAAATACTGCGTTTTTAGTTTTCAAGCATATGTTCGTTATTTGTCATCATGACATCAAGTGTTTGTTTATCTTGCGAAATAGTATGGGGGGAAAAAGTTCACAGTGTCCACTGTCAATTTAAACAATCAATGGTGGTATTCTGTTCACATGTGTTACTCATAATGTCATATTTTTGAGGGGACACATATGTTGAAGCTCCTGATGGCCACAGAATCGTATCTTTTGTGAAATGGACTGGCAGGAAAAGATCTGCCTCTGCCTCGATAGACTTCCCTGTGTTCTGGCAGACAACCATTCTCTGGTCACTATATGCTGACCAGTGTCGTATGCCGGGTCAGCCTCTAGATTTCAGCAAAGCTCAGACCAAGGTGACTCGCTACTTCAAAAAAACTTGTAGAGACCACGGTCCCTGAAACCAAGGACATGGTTTGGCTACCTCCTATTTCAAACCTAATTTATAAATCTTATTTTCCAGAGGCTGAAAACAATAAATAGCTTAAACACCTGAGTTCAGCGCGGGTAGGCCTAACTGCCAGCTTCATCTGTAAACAATTTTACACAGTAATACTCTTCCCTCCCTAATGGTTACAAAAGCCCTCTGGGCAATTCCCAAGCCATTTATTACTTTCTCATGCTCAATAAGAAACGGTGGTCCAGATGTACAGTTTGGCAATTCCTACATCAGTTTTTGTTTTTACCTATTGACTGTCCGACACCTTTCGTGTTCTAGTTTGGCACGCAATAGGTATCTAGGCGCATTGCCTCATGTGTAGCGCTCTTAACTGAACCACACACATAATCACAGACCAAAAAAAAATTATCTAAGTTCTACACATCAATTTATTCAAAATTAAAAAGATAATTGAAAGATAATATACAAGCTTAACCACAACTTCATTGTAAAATAATACAACCTATATACGCTATGACTGGCATGAATTGAATAATCGGCACAAAATCCGAAACTGCCGGCCTGTGCACCCAACTTCAGGCCTTTATATTTTAGAAAAATAATCAGCTGAATCTCAAACGCACTAGGTTTGCTCTTAGACAAAGTTTTTTATTTGAAAATGTTGGTGGGCCCGAAACTGACCGTTTCTAATTGAACTAAATTTGGCGGGAGTCTATAACCAATCGTGGCCTTGTTTTTAACAACTACACAAGCGTTTGGAAAAAAAGCTACCCTTCCTTCCGGTCCCCTCGCCCCAACTAACAAAATATTTCAGTTTTTGTTAAGCCCTGACTAATCGTTTTTAGTACTCTAACATTGTATTCTTGTGCTTTCACAATCATAATAGGAATTTAACTATTAACAGTGGTGAGAACCTATGTCCCGTACACAATCGAGTTGGTTTTTTCAAATCTATCTGCCACAGAGCTGATCTCATTGATTTTGGGTGTTGTCTGACCACTCCTCACTATTTCTTTTTGGCTATAGATTATGTTAATTCCTATAGTACTTATTTTTGACGTAGCAACAGTTAACATATTATTTGGTCAGCAAGTCCCCCCCATCTCTAAGGAACCCTAACTATAATAAAATTATTTATACATGGCGAGCTATGATTAGGGCTGCGTTTTCAATAATCTGCATTTTTCTAGGATACGTCGTTGTAAAATTTGTTGTTTTTATATTATTTATGTTTAAAAAAACCTGCCACACCTGTTCCTGGGCTGTTAACTGTCAGACTTAATGTCAGGATTTTAGACATAAAAAAGGTGGTAATTGTCCATGTTTCCTAATAAGCGTTTTTGCTAAAATTTTTCGTAAGTTTTTTAAACCTTAACTCTCGTAATGGGGGCGTAGTAGTGTTTTTTTATAAACTATCGATTTTGAAAAAAAGTTAGTGCATGTGGCCTTACACGCAGTTTGCTTGAGCAGTGTAATTGTATAGCGAGACGGGGGCGTTCCGTGTGTTAGTGTTGCTATGCCGTTTCCTGCAGCTTCAAGCCCTCCCTTTCCTTTTCTATCCATAAGCTTCATTCTGTCTTTTCGTTGTATTGTTAACTTTAGCTCGTATACAAATGACATGCGAGATCGTGAATATTTAATATAAGCAGTCACGCTTGCGATTTATCTCAGGTTTTTCTTATAGAAAGGCAGTACACGTTTTCTTTATTGTGTTGTGGCAAACGCGTCGTATGCCTTGCAGTAGGCTTATACTTCTTCACGCTTGAAACGTTGTACAATTTGCAGGATCCCGAAAGTAAGAGAAAACAAGTGAGCGCATCTCGAGTAACGTGCATTGTGACAGGCAACTGTTTCTTTGTAACCATTCTTCTTCCCTTTAATTTATTATATGTAATATATTATAGTGGTACTCTTTAATATTTACTTGATTAATATTATAAGTAATGAGGAATTAAGAATCATTCTCACGACTACATCCTCGCTCACTTATAACTGCAGCGACATTATATGTCAGTGTTCCTTTTAATTATCTATATAGCACATAGAGAATATTTATTATTTTTATTAAAAATTCTGGCGGGCTATAGTGTGTGATTGTGTGCATCACACCGGATATGGCGTCTCTTAAAAATTAAAAAAATCTAGCTCACCAAATGTGGTTTTTTCCCTTAGTATATACTCTTCGAAATGAGCTAAAATCATATTGAGCTCTGCCCTTCGTAAAGACCACTACGCGAGTAACCTGTGAAGTTGTCATGTACTAGCCGTGCCGCAAGAAAGACGATCTAAATGTTTGTGATCCGCTCTGATGACAACTTAAATGCATTTCGCCATATAGTAGTGTAAGATCATTGAATTTCGTTCTTAATTTGAATCGATCCCAATATTTACTGCCAAGAACATTTCCTTTATTTCGCTAGTGGAGTAATTGTTTGAAGTTTCAGCTTTATTCAACTTTTCTGCTAGCATATGCCACTGGGCTTAATTCCCCAATCCAATGCCATCTGATTTCTGTAGCAGAGTTAGTCGCCCACCTAAACCCTGCATATTACTATGGCATCCTAGTCCTAACTAATGAAATTCTTGACTTAAGTCACCGGTAATTAATTTTCTTAAAATATTGGAATTTTTTTCACTTTTACTTGTGATAGCTTTTTCCTTCAATTCTTGGTAAGCCATTTTCACATTTGTAGTGGTGTCCATGTTAATGACCACGATTCTGGATTTCCCGTCTCGATTACGATTAGTGTTCAATTCCCAGTTTTACGGTGCACATATGGAAATTAAAGGGGGGGGGTGGGGGGGGTTTACTTGAGATATAACTTTTGTTTCCGTCCATGGTAGAAACCACATAAATGGAGACAAATGGATCTCACGTAGCCTTATTCTTGGTTTGTGTGGGTCTCGGGGCTGCTTTTCTAACTGTAGTTATCTCTCTAAATTTCTGATTTTAGGGGGCTCCTAGGAGGGTCCATGTTTCCCTTGATAAACTGTGAAGTGTCCCCAGAAAAAAATTCCCCAATTCTTTACATCCAACGCAACATTGTGGTTGGTCGGTGCTGTTAAATATTCGCCTTCCCTAAGTCGAATCCGAAACCCCCCCCCCCCCCCCCCCCTCATGTTCAGAAGAGTCAATGTGTTTCCTCCAATTTATGTTTCTGTATGAATGGCTATAATAAGGATATATCATCCTTCAGGATAAATTTGTGTAACCCTGGTTCATTCATAATTCAGAGGATCCAATAAATTTTTTTCTCATCATCTAGAGAAGACACACCACTTAGGGACTTGCGCATTCTTCTTAAAATGAGGCAAAAATGGGCAAAAATCTGAATAAACTCATAGTATGTCCTTACTGATGGTACAAAAAAGCTAGTGATTATTGGATGGTCTCAAACCATCATAAAACCCCCCTCAGCTTTAATACTGGAAATCTGATAGTATCCTTTACTCAGATCCACATTATTGATAAGAGAATTAAGTAAGCTTTTATTTTAGTCCTGTCAAACAAGCTGATTTAGTATATCCGGCCGATAGAATTTCCACATGCCCGCTCTTCTTCAGTAATAGCATTATCAGTCTAAATCTAGTAATGCTCATTTCTTAGTTACTTACGATCGTCTATGTATCCACCAGATGGTCACTTGTCCTCAAGAAGTACAACACTGGAACTATACGAAGATTCCTTTACTCAGTGTTGTGAGAAATATTCGGCTTACCTTCAACAGCAATACAACTGATTAGCTATGCTGCACTTTCCTTCAAAGCCTTCTCCTTACAAAACAGTGAATCCCCCAGAATATGGTGTTCATACAGACAGGTGTGGGTCCTGAGGGTCTATCCAGTTTCATTCATATTCCAACTAGAAGATTGTAATGCCCTGGTATCGGTCCGGTTAACACCTACGTGTAATGAAATATCTAGAACTGTTTCACACCTCTCTCTCTTTCTGGTTTCGTTAAATGTAGGTACTGATTTTTGTCACCAGTGCCGCTGTGCCTCTCCAGGGACTGTAATGGAATATTCCCCATAAGATTAAAATGGAGTTACGGTCTTTTATACATATGGCAAATACTAAACAAACCGTTGCACTCGGTCTTTTCACCCCGACCCTGAAAGTGGTTCTTTTCCATAAACTCTGTCTGGCACTGAGTAGCAATTTCAGAGAAAGTGGTTCTCAAATCTCCGGCAATGGACACACAAGTGTGTCTCAGCTTCCTTGTGTATCTAGACTTCCAAATTTATTTCTTCAGGAGATTCACATGATAGATTTTTTTCTTTCCCCTTCTTATCTATCTTATAATTGGTTCTAGACACCTTCTCTAGAACTGTATATGGACCTTGCCATCCAATTTGTAACTTATTCTGACTACCGGGCAGAAGAAGCAGTACCTTCTCTCCCACAGCCAAATCTCTGTCTTTAGCTTTCCGTGTTATAAATAGGCAGCATGTTTTTCCTGGCATTGTTCTCAACTTTTCATTGGCAAGTTTCCCAGCCCAGGTTTTTCAAACGACGTGGTCCAGCCTCAATCACATATCTGGTAAGAGGATGATAATGTTTTATATCTGCCATATTTCATCAGTCCCACGTACTCTTAACAAGCCGCAACATAAGAGACCTTTCATTTTGAGGACCCTATTTAGTCCATGGCACCCTGTATGGTACTCTTTCACACTCGAAGCTCTATTAGTGATGATTTTTTCCTATCCCCAGAATTATCATGCATAAAACGACCGCTATCAGAATTTTTCATTTTGGGGCTTATCTCCCCACTTAAAAATTCTTGATGAGAGATTTCCTCTCTACATCCTCTTCCTCCAGTTTGTTTAAGTCCGATTGAGGGATTTTCGGCTTATCCTGGGGTAAGACATCTTTTTGCACTCTCTGCATAGTGGCCATTGTAAAACAGTTTTAATTTGAAGCTTGTCCAGTGAAAAAGGGGCTTCCTGAAACCCATTCCATTTGGTCCACATTTATCAAATTTATATTTTCTTTGTATTGTCTGTCAGGCCTACTTTTGGCCCTGGAGGGGGGTGGCGTGGCATGTCCAGGTCCTAGATCAATGTTCCCATTGTGGGTGTTCCCTCATGTTTGCTATATGCTACAAATACACCTTTCTACAAAATTCTACAAAATTCTCACTTGTCCACCTTATGCCTTTTGGCGCAATAATAATTGTGAGCCACCTTTTGGATGATGGTACCTATTTTCTTCGTCTCATGGTCCCCAATCTTTTTTCACAATGTAGGCCACTCGCTTATTAAATAGTCTGCCTCTATATCTACTTTAAGGTAAGTACCAGCTGTCCCTGACCTTTGTGGATCATGAGTCTCCGACAGTCTCTACCTATACATCAACTTGTTTTTTCATGTAAAAATCTCGCCTTGCCTGGAGTTGTTATGATCAATGATTGACAATTTCCCTGAAAACTAGGCTTGAGGCGGTCTTATCCCGCAGCCTGTGCTTTCCCCTCATCTGCTTCATCTGGTAGTGGTATCCTCCAATACAGATTATCCTCCTCCTGTCTTGAGGTCGACCTGACCTGAAGGGTTGCCATATACACAGGTTTCCTTCTGCAACGGTCAGTGTCATGATTGTTCATCTTACAATTTTTACTCCACCACCTTATTACACTCCCAATTGGTTGTGAGTAAGATTTTCTTTTTACGTTATCATATTTCCTTTCATTCCCACGAATTGTGGGGTTCTATAATTTTTATTAATTCATCCATACCGTGGCCCTATCAACACTGGTGGCTTACCTTTGTTTTGATCCCTAGGAATAATAAATTTATTAAAGTTCTGTGGGTGTCCCTATTAAATTTACTTTATTTATTTATTAGCCACCGGGTGTTTCTTTTTATTTATACCTGATACCTCTCGCTGAGCTGCTTGATACCTATTCCTGCAATCAACATTTTTAGTAGCAACTCACATCCAGCCATCTCGTGCATCCTTGTTTCTATAAATGTGAGAAACTCTTTTCAGGTCTGGCGAGCCCATGGACTCTCCTTTAATTGTTCTATAAGAGACTCATTTTCCCTTACAGATCATTGGGTTTTCCCAGAGAAGTCCATTTTTCTCCAAGTATAGTCCTCTCAACCGCCCATGAGCAGAAGACTGTCGTGATTACGGTTTCAGCCTGACTGTAGTTTAGCTCATTCCTACAATTTTTTCTATATAATATTCTGCATTATCTTTTCATATCTTACAACAAAAGAAAACTACAGAGACTTCCCGCTTTAGCATGTCATAATATTTCTCCTTGATCACCTTCCTGTCATTTTGGCAAAAACTTCATAAGCTGCCCCCACGAAGCCCTTGATAACTTTAAGCTCCACCTTTCTCTCTCTAACCCATACGTGGTAGCTAATAGTTCATACCTATTTAGGTAGCTCTCTATATCATCGTCTTTCTCAACAAAATGATCTAAATGAAATTCATAGCTGAGGTTGAGGCTCCTGACTAGCACGTTGGGCATCAGAGGTAAAGGGACTGGGACACCATTTTTACAGGAGCATTGCCTTGAAACTCAAACTCCCTTAGTCATCGTAACTCCATGTTCCCTTTGTAATCTCTCTCTCCTCCTTTTCTGCTTTCCCTCTCTGCAGTCAATTCTTCTTTCACTCTCTTTCTGCAGCTAATCCCTTTCTCTTTCGCAGCTAATTTCTTCTTCTTCTTCTTTCTTCTGCAGCTATATCTTTTTTTCTTTTCTGCCTTTTTCTTCAATGCTCTTTCAGCACCTCTTTCCCTTAAGGCCTCAGCCTCAATCTGCAACCTCTTTAGGTCTCAGCTAGCCTCAAAATAGTAAACTTAACCTCTTAATTTCCTTTTTCAGCCTCTACTAACTTTTCTTTCTCAGCCTCTTTTTCTAAATCTTCTTTCTTCCCTCCCTGTTCAATATATTTGTCACATTCAGCCGCTAGTGACATTAAGCAATCATAATTTGCCTTGATCCATTTCCTAACTCTTTTGCAGTCTGCACAGCAAGCATCCAGATCGAAATTTTGGCCAGGTCGCGCCATTTTCTAACATGCGCTAAATGTATTGTAATGTCCTAACTAAACAATTACAATCTGTAATTACTTATCCAAAGACCACAACACAAGGCACTGAAGAGCTCAACGTTATTTATTTCGCACCCAAGGATACCTTTTTTTAATTCTTATTATTCCCTGAAGTGAATTACCCCAATATAATAGGAGAAAGTTTTCAATATCCCAGGGAGCGAGATAAAACCCACCCCCAATATATGTGGTTTAAAGTGGGAGAGATATAAAATTCATTATAGAGGCTGACTTTCAGTGTGTAACTTGATACCTGAGCGATCTCAGCTGTGACTGACACAGTATCTTGTATCTTAATAGGTGCTAAGTGTTTTACAGATAACCTTACTTGCTGCTACCACATTTATGTACCTCATCTAGTCAGAATTATTATGGAATTGATTAAATGAAGTGAGACTACGTTAAATGTCTCAGGGTTATGTAAAATGATTGAACAGTGTAAGTCACCCGCTAACCAACAACAGGTACAGAAATAAACCAAATTTTATTTACTTTCCACCACACCCTTTTACAACCCACTGTTGACCACTCACACACTATTTATACAACTCTATTAAGAACAATCGATTTAATATGATGGGTCATGGTAAACAAAAAGTTTCGTAAATATAATATGCTTTAATTAATTACTTCTCACTTAATATATTTTATCCTGATTCAACTACACCCAACGTGAAGTTGAACACAGTAACAATCACCAGTCGCAAATGTAAATCACACAATTTATATTGTGTACAGCAATTTATAAATCATGAACCTTGTAAATGTGACAATATGTTTATTATTGTATTTTATCACTATGTGCAGTGTCATAGTTGTGAATATAGTGTAGTTACATATGAGGTTATACTGGTTTTGTTTTTCAAGCTATGTTGTTATTTGGTCATCATGACTTCAAGTGTTAGTGTTTATTTTAGTCGTGCTTGAAATAGCATATGTGGGGAAATAGGTTCACCAGTTCCTTGATCAATTTGTAAACAATGGCGGGTCATTGTTCCTCACTGTTTTAATAGTTAACCAGTCATCTTTTTTTTTTTGAGAGGGGGGACACTACCTAGGGGCATGTTGAGCTCCTCATTGCGCCCACTCAGAAGCTCTTTATACTTTTGCGTGATGTGCGCTGGCAGGAAAAGGACTCCTCTGCTTAGATAGTCTTCCCTGCCCTGTTGTTTCTGGAGACGTACCTCACTGGTCACTATGCTGGAAACTGGAGTATGCTTGTCAGCCTCTATATTCAGCATAAGCTCAGTACCAACGTGGCCTGCGCTTTCAATAACATTTAGGACCACGGTCCCCTGAAACAAAAAGGTTATGTACCTTTCCTATTTTCAGAAACATAATTTGATTAATAATCGATTTCCAGAGGGGCGTGGATCTGAAACACACAATAACAATAACAAACACTTCAATGATGTTCAGAGCGGGGTGCTCAGGGTAGGAGCCAACAGAGCATCATTCCATCTGATAACACAATATTTACACCCCAGTATACTCCTCCCCTAATGGGTTACTACGCCCCTTCGCTGCAATTCCAGCATTAGTTCCTTCTAGTCAATAAGGATAGGTGTCAGTGTACTGTTTTTCGGCAATTGCACCATTAGCCTCCGACACCTTGTTTTGGGACTTATTTTGGCTTCCTCCGACGATTCGACTACCTTATGTTGTTCGAGGTATTGGAGGCAATAGTTAGTTAATCTGATGGATTTTGCCTCATAAATTCTTGCTACTGAACTGAGAGCGCTTACACACATTAGTACAGACATTAAATTATCAATTTACATTCAATTTTCCATTAAAAAGATAACTCAAACTTATTTCAAGCTTACCACAATTTCATGGAATAAAATACACAAATTACGTTGACTGGCAATGAATATGGCACAAAATCCGACGACCTGCCCTGCTGTCTCAGGCCTTTTATTTAGAAAAAAATTAATAAGCTGAATCTCAACGCGCCACTGTTGCTTTAGAAAGTTTATTTTGAAAATGTGGTGCATGAAACTGACGCTTCTAAATTTGAATATCCACTATGGGAGTTGCGTTTCTAACAATCGAGTGCCATGCTTTACACAGCGTATTCAAAACAAGTATCTTTTTTTTCTACTTACTGTTTCCCCTAAACAACAAAAAATAATTACGTATTTGTAGTCCGACTAATCGTCATGTTATTGCCTCTACCATTTACTTCTAGCTCCAAAATCAAATAGGATTTATCACTGCCGGGACCTATTTCCCGCTACAATGGTGCGATTTTCCAAAATCTTGCCACATGAATTGCCGCATTCTGCATTTTGCGTGTTGTCCTTGACAGACCGCGCTCACTATTTCTTTTTGGCACTATAACTTCTGTTTAATTCACCTCTAGGACATTAATCTTGACACGTAACACATAAACATATCTATCTGTCACGGAATAGTCCTAAGGACAGATCCTCAAATATATACAAATTTAATGGTGAAGGCTAAGTGGCTGCGCTTTCATAAATATTGAATTTTATGGGAGATAGTCGTTGTGTAGTTGTTTTTTTACTTATACTTTTTGATGTGTAGACAACCGCCTCCTTGTCACTCACTGTACTAGTTCAGACTAATTGTCAGGGATTGTTTAAGACATTAAAAACCAGTGGAATGTCATCGCTTTTCCCTTAATAAGCGTCTTTCGCTAAGTTTTTAAACCTAACTCTTCGTTCTCATGGGGTAAGTGCTTTTTTTTATCACTGGTCGAATTTGAAAAAAAAGTTAGTGCATCTAAGGTGGCCCTTACAACGCGTGTTGATTGCCCATGTAATTTGAATATTGCGATGGACGCGTGTTCAGTGTTGCATGCGTTTCGTAGCTTTACAGCCCTCCCTTTCTTTTCACTATCCTAAAAGTCTTTTATCTTGTCACTTTTCGTTTATGTTAACTTACGTTCAGTCGCTATTTAAAACTGATCATGAAGTGGAAGATTAAGGGTCATTAGGTCTCAGCTTGACGTTCCCCCCCTATCTCTAGGTTTCTTGATTAGCAAGGCAGCTACACATGTTTTATTGTGTTGTCGAAGAAAACGAAGTTGTATGCTGATGCAGTAGGCCTTTTACTATCAACGTAATGAAACGTTACAATTTGCCAGGACGATAGTATGAAAACAACGCGAGCGATCTTCGTATGTACCGTCAATTGTGGACAGCCTGTTTATTGAATTTGATTCGTTTTTAGCTTTTACATTTACTTTTTTAATTTATATATGGGATTTAGAATGTTTCAACGACACGTCCCAAGAAAAGCTCCCCAAGCCATAACCACTTATTTATTTTTACATCTCTCTGAGTAAAGAACGGGCCTTTAGTTTATCCCTGTGCCCAAATCCAACCCTTTCTCTCAGGGTTATTTTTCCTAGTAATCATTTCTAAGTTTAATTCCAATTTAGACTATCTCCATTGGTTGGTATTATTTCGTTGATTGTTACAGTATGGTCCTAGCTAAATTCATTGTAGTGATGCGTCTAGTTGCATCTCCACGTTCAGTCCCTTCTTGAAAGTATTGTCCTCCACAAGTGCCTTTTGAGAAGAGTGGGTGCTCTCATGAATTGGTGATTTAGGAGGCACCTCCCCACCCACGGATCCTAAATAATGGAGATAGGGGCACCCGTTTACTTGGATTAGCAGCACCTGACGTCTGGTATGCAACAGAGATGACAGCTGGTTGCTATAGTTCCTGACCTTCATGTTCAATCTTTGAAATGTCGTTCTCTGAGCATTGCAGGGCGCTTGTAATTTTTAACCTTTCGGCATTTTGTATCTCCCCTGTTTTTTTTTTATATTATTTTATTTCCGCATTCTTACACCTTTTGTTCTCTCTTCCTTCTATCGTGCCTTTTGAGGGCTGACTGTCTTTATCTCTGGGCTTTGGTGGAGAAACCTCTTCTTAGTAAGTTCTTTGTGTCTGTTATTTGTTAAAGTTATTTATTTGTTCTTATTTTATCTATTCTTATTTACTTTTACCTTATTGCCTTGTACAGGTGTTCCTGAGAACTGTAGGCATAACCGACTCGTCGACGCAAGGGTGGGTCTGAGAAATGGTCAGCCGTTCACTCCTATATCACGTCATATTTCGCTTAGTCAATTCCGGCCGATACATTTGTTTTAAAATAACTCTTAGTAGTTCTTGCAGAGGCGTGGGTTTTCAGAGCCTCCATTAGAGTTCGGTTACAGCGAAAACAGATGATAGGTAGGTCATGTAGGAATGTGCGCCACTGAATCTGTTGGATTACCCTTGAGCCTTAAAAGTGTATGCCTGCAAGAATAGTCGCTGCATAAATATGTGGTGACTTTGAAACTTTCCAAACCCGGGTTCCATGGTTTACTTTTTATGGCGATAGGAGGATTTGAACACACCGCAGTGTTTTATCTCGCGGCACTTCGCCGTATTTCTGGTAACGGGATATTTCTAAAAGAAGTCCGTTAAAGCACACTAATTGCCGGTGCCAGAGACTGATGTATTTAGCCTGTAAACCAAGGAATCTAGCTTGTCAGTCTAACGAAATGTTGAAAGGTTACTCAAAATGCAAACTGATGCTCATTGTTGAACATTCTATCATCATTTGGATTTTCGGAGGTTTACGAAAAGTTGACGTTATGGTGGACACTAGGGTTTCCATGCGATGAGGGCATCCCTGAGTACTCCAACTGAGTCTTCTCACACTTCCTCAGAACGGCCTTGAGATGACATGTGAGAAAAGCTTGCCTTATTGACCTAATGTACACATGGAGACGCATTGTTGAGAGCCCTTGGCACACGTCATGCTAGTAACCGAAGTAGTTTTTAAAGCGACACCCTCAAACAACTCTGCAACTCGCCAGATAATTACAATTATCTCTTTACCAAGGATAGAAGCTACGCGCAGTGATTCTGTCTATTATGATTTTGTAGAACCCAAGAATTCGCATCGATTACTTCTGCTTCAGGTCAGCGGACGTTTTATCATTACAAATCGCATTATTCCAAGTGGTCTCAACCCCACTTGATGGACAGCAAGTAGTCGCCTTCCGCCAGGACCAATTTACAGTATCAACATTGATCATTTCCGTTGACAAGCCTTAGACTTGCGACGTGGCAAACGGCAAGGATAAGCTCCAGACCCGCCTTTAAGACCGGCCCCACACAAGGTTACTGAAGATTGATCAATGACTCCCACCGAAAAAGTGGAGTTAGGTGGTGAGCAGAGCAGGGAAGCAACATGCTCGCATTTCTTCTGTCGCTATCGAATGGCATGTATTTGCCAACTAGCGACAGTCATTATTACACGCGCGCCGACGGAAAATCCTGAATTAGACCTGCAGCTATAGCAGGGCTTATTCAACGTCCACGCCCGCGTTCGCGCGGCGTCTGTCAGGTAAACCCATAACGAAACGATAAACAGTCCGTGTCCAGACAATGATTAACTGCTACATAACAGGCAGAATTATCTATGCCAATCGAATGGTCCAGTATCCAGGTGAGTTCAGGCTCGTGAGCGAAACTCTACAAATAGGTAAGTGCGCGATGAATTTTCCGCCGACCATGTTCTAGACAATGAGACTTTGCCGGGAGGAAAGGTCATGCTTCACAGGAAACGGTATTTACGTCATGCTGTTCGTGGCCTAGAAAAAATCTCCATTCTGCGACTTGAACGTTCTATTAGACAGAAGGAATGAAAAGGAAATGAACTCGGAGCTAGTCAAACTGACAGACATGGGAAATTGGAAACGTATTGGTTTATGTACGTTTTAGGATGTTCCACAATGACATGTAAGGACTTGTCTATGGAAAAGATAAATTACTGTCACTTCTATGTCGTGTTTACACGCACTTTAAAAGAGGGTTCGGGGCTTTTATCTTTGTCACGTAGACAGATATTCTATTTCTATCCATCTTGTCCATAATTTGATTATCCTTTAATGTTTGTTTTCCTAGACATTTGTATTCTTCTTTTTCTTTCATTTCTACCTTGCGTGTGCCACAAACTTTTTCACCTGTTCCCCTCCTCTCTAAACCCACCCGAGGTTGGTTTTACGATTTCGGCCTGGTTGCCGGTCAGCGAACGTATAGTGTTACGTCAGCGCCCCACCTCATGTGGTCCAGCTTCTGACAAGGGTGGAATTTCTTCTCGGGTCGGTTTAAAGTCATTTGACCACGAGAGAGAGAGGAGCCTACCTGAGTAGCCTGTTGAATCGCCTAGGGGGCGAGAGAACTCGTGTGCTTTCGGTAGAAAAGTTTTGATTCTTCGGAAAACCAGGGGGAGATAAACCAGCTGTGAGTCTTTGCCCCCCCCATGATTTTTGCCCCTAGACGCAGATTAGAAATCATAAGATTATGTCCTATTCGGAAGGGCCAATTTTCTCAAAGTTAGTATGTGCTTCTGAAACCTTTTGTCTTACTCTCGATTCGTACTTTCTGCTGCGAATCATCTGGTAGAAATATGCCAAGCCAAGGGGGTTTCCGGGGGGAGCGTCCACTTTGCTAATCTTTAAATCAGATTGGTGTTAATAAAGCACAACACACTCCTTGTGATATTCCTGGCCCGTAGCATGACCATATTGAGACTTTGCCTGAGTTAGCACAGTCTAGAACTAGAATCGTGTTTGCCATATGTTTCTTGTCATTTTTCGGGTGTGAGATTGACTTATCTTTTCTATATTATATTCATGTTAGACTGCTTTCCTTTACTATATATCTGCATATGGAAGGTGACTTAATTCATTTTCGAGGATTTCTCCCCCAGTATTTATATCTCAGTGATTAATGTAGCCGCTTTGTCTACGGCCTTGTTAAGCCGGCGTAGCTTAAACCTTGTTAGGGTTTATTCCACTGGGTTTTAAATGTTAAAACTTACCACGATATACAGAACATCACTAGGCGTAGAATCAGTCCCACAGAATGCTTTCGTACAGTTTTATCAAATGCCGGGTCGTAGTTGAAAGAGTAGGCTAATTAACTGTCATCTTCTGTAAGGATAATGTCAGGTTGTGCGATGGTTGTGCCCACTTAAAAAACTGAATAGTGAGATGCAGGCAATAACTGCTGCAATTACAGGATGATAGTCACCTTATTCCTTTCTGCATAGACTATTTATAGTGGCAGGCTAGAAGAATTATTTTTATGCCTTATCTTGTGGCTAGCGCATCTTGGTATATCTTAACTGTAAAGCAGTCACCAGGCATAGATCTATTAAACCTATATCTTATGTCTTAGTGCACAACTGTATGATTGTATTTAGCAAAAAACATTTGCAATTTTTATGTATTCATTTTGTGGAAGTGTCTGAAATATTTTCCCCAATCGGGGACATATGATTTTTATTTTGTATAATTACGTCACATGCTTGTAATCTTAAAGTTATGAAATTCACTTATGTTTTTGTAAGGTTGCAATATAGACATAACATTCAGACGTTGTATGTTTAATTGGAAGAGGCCCCCCCCCCCCACCCCCCCCCCCCCCCACCGTGGAGTAGGTTGGTTTTTTTTGCCTGTGTGTCAGAACATTTGCTGACAGCGTACATGGGTGTACAAAAGATATTAAGCCTATGCATAGCACATTGCTATTAATGATATACTGGAAGAACAGGGAGACGTGGTTTAAAGACAGACCCTTAAAACTAACATAGCAATTAGTACAAATAAATCCTTAAATACCAGAGGGGATGCCTAAACTGTTTTCGCTATACGTGAGTATAATTTCTATTGTGACCTGATGCTAAGCGGTGTCTCCTTTTGACGTCTCAGTTTCAGGGATAACCGAATAGCTAGAGCATGACTTCCAGTCAGGCGGGAAGAACGTCATGTTACTCTTCGATTAGAGAGGTTTTCTGAATACCGCCTACAGTAACGAGATCATCCACAACCCCTCCTCCTGCCCAACCGAAAACCCCTTTTGTCTAGGTCATTTCCCTCTCACGGCGAGTTAAGATCACGCCAGTGTGGCAAGAGCCAACGCTAAATCTGATATCATCTAATGCAGAAGTAGTTTCCTATTAGCTTAGTTGGATTACAGTCATGCAGCAGACGAGCTTCCTGCATATCAATCAGCCAGCGTCTATAGCAGAATTTCATTATCACCAGCCTTTGTGTAGGTATGCTACCAAACGGCGCCAGTCAAGATCACAGCTACAACCCAAGCCCAAACCGGATTTCAATGCCCAATTGAGCTAAGAGCCGCCTGGCCCGACTCTTGGTCTCAAGTAACTCGTCCTGTCGGCATGGTTTTTTCCTGGATACTTAAACCTCGCCATTATGAGCGGACAGCCAGGTGGAGACTCCGAGCTTCCAGCCCCTCATGCAATTAGTGTCACCCTATGATACACCTTACATTGGATTTTCAGGTCAATTCCATCACACATGAGTATATCTTGTACGTAAAGAATATGGAGCTATTACATTTGCGCTCCCACGAACGCGGACTGGACTGTTAGCTCGGTTTAGGATATATGGTCAGCAAGGAGATAGACAGTCTCCAGTCCCATCGCGCCCGAAATCAGTAGGGCTGCGGGGAGGTGGGGGGACAACACCAACAATAGCCGCACTACATGTGGATTATACATCGTCAAAGTCCCATCACCATGGAGTTTATTTTTTACGTAAAAAGACACTGTCTGAAAGCATTGCTACTTCTGGTCCCACTAAAGACGGATAAGAAGGACTGTAAGACAGTTTATTTCATTTCTCTGCGTGTTCTACAGTGTTTTAATGATCGATGGCTCTTATTATGTGTGTTCGTTGTGTTATTGTGCCCTGGATGCATATTTGATTATTGATGATTTCTAATTTATGTAATTTTATGTTGTTGTGAATGTAGATGCGTATTACTTTCCATGCTTTTCTTCATTGTAATACAGTTTACACATTTATCAATAGCGGCTCTGTTCATGACCATTTCATCCAAATTAACTTGATCTTAGCTGCTTTTACTAATAATCTGTATGTATGATATGAAGAAAGAGCTGGTGAGGCAGGAGCGTGCTTAGCAGGTATAACGTAGTGTTGAGGGCTGCGGGGGGTCTTGGAGAGAGTGTATTAACTTAATAAATCCCTGCTACCCATGGTTATGTCTCAAGTCCACCTACCTATTACACGTTTATGCTATGTGTAATTCTATAACTCTGTCAGTCCACTATCCCTTGTCGATTGTTCACTACTGTATGTACCACTCGACACGTCATACTGTTTGTCCAACTCGACAAATACTCTACACATCCTAACTCAACACGAAACTGTCCCATGTCTTACACTTGTGTGGTTTAATGTGGGGAAGTGGTGTTTTATTTGATGCAGGTTACCTGCACTCATGTCCTGTCACAACTGGTGGGTTTATGTGACCGGATAGAAATTTTTTTCTATATGATTGAGGTTACCTGCACACATCGGTACTTTACACTGGTGGTTTATGTGCGTGGGATTTGCTTTTATATGATGATTGGCTATACCTGTCCATGTCCTTAAACTGGTGGTTTATGTGCGGAATTTGTTTTTATTGATGAGGCTTACCTGCCCATGTCTTACACTTGGTGCGTTAATGTTACCCTTCCCGGGAATTTTAGTTTTATATGATGAAGGTTACCCTAGTACCCATGTCTTACACTGTTGGCTTTAGGTTAAGAATTGTGTTTTTATATGTTGAGGTTACCTGACCCCATGTTCTTTACATGGTTGGTTTATGTGTGCGGGGACGACTTTGTTTGATATGATGAGGTTATCTCGCCATGTCCCATGTCTTACACTGCCGTTGGTTATTTCGCGGAATTTGTTTTTATTTGATGAGGAGTTCACCTGTCCCATAACTTACACTGCGTGGTTTATTGTCCCCCCCCCCCACTGGGGAATTTGTTTCTATTTGATGGGTTAACTGCCCCCCCATGTTCTTACACTGCGTCGGTTTAGTTGGGGCGGATTTGTTTTATTGATGATGAGGTTACCTGGTCCCATGTCTTACACTGCGGTGGTTTTGTGGGGAATTTGTGT
>JAMPIV010001412.1:0-94386 GCA_024509875.1 Oreohelix idahoensis | reverse complement strand
GTCATCTTACAATTTTTACACCACCTTTTTCCTTGGTTGAAAGATTTTCTTTCATCATATTTCCTTTCATCGAATTGTGGGAATTTATTTTTATTTTCATACCGTGGCCTATCAAACTGGTGCTTACCTTTATTTTGATCTCTAGGATCAAATTTATTAAAGTTCTGTGGTGCCCTAAAGTTATCCACTTGTTTCTTTTTATTACCTGTTACCTCTGCTTGAGCTGCTTGATACCTTTCAGCAACATTTAGCAACTCACCCAGCCTCTCTGCACCTTGTTCCATGAGAAACTTTCTCAGGTCTGGAGCCATGGACTCTCTTAATTGCTCTATAAGGACCATTTCCTTAAGATCTTGGGTTTTCCCCAGAGAAGTCCATTTCTCCAAGTATGTCTCTATTCGTGCAGAGAACTGGTGATAGGTTTCACCTGACAGTAGTTTAGCATTCCTAAATTTTTTCCTATAGAATTCTGCATTCTTTTCATACCTTAACAAAAGAGCCTGCTTTAGCATGTCATAATTTTCCTGATCACCTCTGCTCATTTTTGCAAAAACTTCATAAGCTGCCCCACGAAGTCCTTGAGATAACTTTAAGCTCCACCTTTCTCTCTCTAACACATATGTGGTAGCTAATAGTTCATACCTATTTAGGTAGCTCTCTATATCATCGTCTTTCTCAACAAAATGATCTAAATGAAAATTCATAGCTGAGGTTGAGGCTCCCTGGCTAGCAGTGGCCTCAGAGGCAAAGGGACTGGCACCATTTTCAGGAGCATGGCCTTGAAACTCAAACTCCCTTAGTCGTAACTCATGTTCCCTTTGTAATCTCTTCTCCTCCTTTTCTGCTTCCCTCTCTGCAGTCAATCTTCTTTCTTCTGCAGCTAATTTCTTCTCTTCCCTTTCTGCAGCTAATTTCTTCTCTTCAGCCTCAATCTGCAACCTCTTAGTCTCAGCCTCAGCCTCAATCTGCAACCTCTTAGTCTCAGCCTCAGCCTCAAATTGTAACTTCTTAATTTCCCTTTCAGCCTCTAACTTTCTTTCGGCTTCAAACCTTCTTTCTTCGCGTTCAATAAATTTGTCACATTCCGTAGTGACATAGGCAACCATAACTTGCCCATCCAATCCTAACTCTTTTGCAGTCTGAACAGCAGCAGATCGAAACTTGGCCAGGTCCGCCATTGTCTATCAGGTAAATTTATACAATGTCTAACCAACAATTCAATTTCTAAATATATATCTAATGGACAACACAGGCACCGTGAGCTCAACCTTATTTAATTCCACCCAAGGATACCTTTTAATTCTTATATTCCCTGAAGTGAATTACCCACAATATTTTTAATAGGGAAAGATTCAAAATCCCGGACGAGCCCCCAATATATGTGGTGAAGTGGGATGTTATAAATATTTATAGGGGACTTAGTGTACTGACTGAGATCAGCTGTGAAAGTATCTATATCTAATAAGAGTAGTGTATTATAGATAACCTTACTTGCTGCCACATATATATATATCTCAGTCAGAATTATTCTGGAATAGTGTGATGACTACGTTGTATGTCTAGGGTATGTGTATGATGAAGTGTAAGTCATAACAACAACAGACAGATAAACAATTTAATTTATTCCACCACACTTGACAACACTGTGACACTCACATACATATAACACTCTAAAGGATATCTTAAAGGAGTCACTGATAACTTTTCAAATAACAATATGTATTCATTGCTGTTATGAGTGAATATGTGTCCTGATTCAAATACAAAGGGAACCAGGAATCACAATCAATTTTAATTACAAGTTATATGTACAGAATTTATCAATATGAATATTGTAGTGACATATATTATTAAAAGTATCCTATGTGTGTGAGTTGTGTAGTAGTAATATGAGGTAATACTGGTTTTGTTTTGTTCAAGCTCTGTTGGTATTTGTCATCATGACTTCAATAGTTTGTCTTTATGGGAGCTAGTATTGGAGATGTTCTCAGTTCCTGTTATTAAAACAATTTACTTCCCCTCTTAAGTTTATGTTACAATGTTATTTTAAGATGGGGTACATAATTTTGAGCTCAGCTGGCCACATCAGCTTATCTTGCGTGATGGCGGCAGGAAAAGACTCCTCTGCTCGATTTCTCCCCTGTGCTCTGGAGACACCTCACTGATAGCTAAATGGACCAAGGAGTATGCTGTCCGACTCTGGATTCAGCAAAGCTCTGACCAGGTGCTGCTCAATACCATCAAGACCACGGTCCCTGAAAACAAGAAGGATGTACCTTCTACTTCATAACTAATTGATACTCTAGTTCTACACTGAGCACAATACATCACAAACATTGAGTTCAGAGCGTTAGGCCAACTGTCAGCTTCATCTGAAATATTTTATACCAGCATTAACCTCCTTAATGGTTACTACGCCTCTGCAATTCCAGCATTATTTCTTCTAATCAATCATCTAGGTGTTAGTGTACTGTTTGGCCATTCCATGCAGTTTTACTTTCCTCCGACACCTTCTGTTCAGGCTGGAGCATTATAGGCTTTACATCATGTTTGCTACTGAACTACACATATATACATGCATAAATTAACAATTCACATTCAATTTTCATTAAAAGATACTGAATGTTTCAAGCTTACCACAATTCATGGAAACAAACACAGATACGTTGATTAGCAATGAATTCTGGCACAAATACTGGCACAAATTCCCATCTGCTTATGTTCCAGGCTTTTATTTTAGCAACAATGTGAGCTGGCTTCAACGCACTGTTGCTTTATCAAGCTTATTTGAACTAGTGGTCTCGAACTAACGCACCTAAGTGAGTATATCAGCGAGTCTGGCCAATGAGGCCACGTTTCGACAAGGGTTTGAAAAAATTTTAACTTCCTACGTCTCCCCTAACAACCAAATATAGTATTTATAGTCCGACCAATCGTGTTTAGTCTTATATTTGTTGCGCTCCAATCAATTTGGAGTTTACATGGTAGGCTATTTCTGTACGTAAGGTTTTTTCAAACACGTTATAAAAAATTTTATGAGCAGAAATGATTTCATGCTGTCAGGCATCCCCACTATTTTATTTTGGTTATAACTTGTTAATTCCTAGACTATTTGCGTAACGTTTTACATATTCTTTGCCAGCAAACCCTAAGGAACCCAAATATACAAATTTAAAAGAGCTAAGTGGCTGCGTTCAAAATATGCAATTTCTTCGACCTCCTGTTTCGAAGATGTGCTGTCTGGGTACTGTAATGTTTTCAAACGTAAACCCATCTATTGTCATCTTTCCTTATAAGCGTTTTTCGAGATTTTAAAACCCAACTCTGGGAAGGGTAGTGAATTTATCACTGTCCGTCTGAAAAAAAAAAATTAGTGCATGTGGCCTTACACGCGTGATAGTAGTAATTGTGTATCGCGCGACGCGTGTTGCATGCGTTCCTGATTTTCAGCCCTCCCTCTCTCTTTCTATTTGAGTCCATCTGTTCGTTCGTTTTGGTAACGCAGTATAATTAATGTTAGGATTAATTTAGGTCATTATGCAGTCTGCCTCTCAATGTTTTTCCAAGAAATACAGCACACGTTTCATTGAAGAAAGCGGGTAATAATATAGTAGGCTTTTACTATCAACGTGAAAGCGTTACAATTTGCAGACGAAGCATAAAACAAAGGGGATTTCGAGTACATTCCTTGTGACAGCACTGTTATTGTACCATTGCTCTTTTCTTTATTAGAATTTATTTGTTACGCTTTACATTTACCTTTTAATTTATATATGTGGATTAGAATATTCCACGACACGTATAATAGAGACCTGGATGACCTCAGAATAGTGCTCCACAAACTATGTCAACGATTCAAAAGTGTTGTGATACAATGGATCCCATCTCATTGTAACATCACCGGCAATGTAAAGGCTGACAGATTAGCAAAGGAAGGTGGAAATCTACCTCAGCCTGATGCAAGCGTAACTTTCGAGGAGGTAAAGAGTTTTATCAGAATCAGATACAGAAACAAATGGGACGTAGAACATCCAGGTAACACACAAAATGATGCATACCACGAGCTCAACAGAAGAGAACAAGTGGTAATCTTTAGACTCCACACTGGCCACAAGAGATGGCCGACACCAGAACCATTCGTGGAAAAGTTCTACGGAGATTCAAATAGCCTCAAACTGACTAGTGCTTTCATTGAAAACATTCAAGTGGACGTCTGAGAGTGTACGAAGAAGAAGAAGAACCTTTCTGTTATAATTGGGGAATATTGTCTGATTTATTCTTCTTCTTCTTCCTTCTTACTCGTTCGCCCTGAAAAAGACGGTGGTTGCGTTGTGTCTGTTTACGCCTAAGCTGTGATATCTGCACCTTTCGGTCGACACATCCGACTTCTGCACGGCATTTTTTAGGACCGGGTTTGCCTTCCCATTGCGATCCACACTCGCTCAGCCAGACTGCACTGCTGCAGACTGTTTCCAAGACCACCACGTGTCGGTGGAGTGCGGTCTTGACCAGCTCTGGTTCGCTGGTCCTGACGCAGGCAGTCAAGCTATGAGTCGCTGACTGCGTTCTCTATTGCTGCGTCTTTGGGTCTGATTTATTCAACTGTGATGCTAAACCGATGTTAGCATGAGAAGGACACTTATCTGGCTGGCTGGTTTAGTATTTAGCTTATTCCTACTATTGTGGCTTCTTCAGCAGGTTTCTGTGTCCTTTTTAGCCAGAGCGTTGTTGTTGTTGCTAATTATCACAGTTTTCATTTTCTCAATGTTAATGTCCAATCCATATTCATGACGTATGCTGTTGACTTTCTTCACAAGCTCGTGCAATTCCTGTTCACTTTCATTTAACTAAAATGTATCATCCGCATATCTAAGGTTCTTTATTGATTTTCCACCGATGTTCAGTCCAGGCAGTTCCTGTATCTGTCTGAAAATGTTCTCTGTGACAATATTAAATAGGCAGGGGGACAATACGCTACCTTGTCTCACACATCTTTTTACGTTTATAAATGGTGAATAATACTTGCCAGATCTTACTGTCGCGGTTTGTTCCCAATAAAGGTCACTGAGTATTCTTAAGTATATTCCATAAATACTTATGTTTTTGAGACATTAAATTATTTTCTCATCTTGGACTCTGTCAAAAGCCTTTGTCGTAGCTTATGAGCGAAGAGAGCTAACTAAACTTATATTGAGCACGGAAGTAGGAATAAGGTATTGTCGTACATATGGGGAAAAGGTTACCTGAATAATTAAGACAGACACACAACCGGTAGTCACGTGGGGGGGGGGGGGAGGGGGGGGGGGGAGGGGGGGAGGGGGGGGGGGGGGGGGTGTTGGGGGGGGGGTGGGGGGGGGTGGGGGGGGGGGGGGGGGGGGGGGGGGGGGGGGTGTTCTGGTGGATTCGACCAGCTCTCTATAAAAGTGTGCGGAACCACACGCTTCATCGCTTATCAGAAGTGCTTGTGCAAGTTTCTATGACTGTGTCATAATCCGGGTCTGCGGTAAGTAAGAATTGCAAGTCACTTGTACGAGACAGAAGATAATTGATGAAATGTACATCGAAATTGTGATCACCGCTCAAGACGGAAATCCGGTATGTAGAGTTCAGTAGCAAACGGTTAACGATGCAGAGAAGTGCAAGATCGTTTGTAGATAAAGCCACGTACTGTGGGCCAGTGACATTTAGATAGCAAGTAATTGCTAGCCAACTCCAAAAAGACAGCGTTTTCAGGACAAAGAACCATATCCTGGAGGTAGTGTAAATTTTTTTTTTTTTTTTTTCGTACGCCCGCTAATACTCGAGGCGAAATCTCAGGTTATTGTTAATGTCTAACCTGACATTGATTTTACGTGAGTATCCCTTTTTTCTTGTACAGAGACAGGTGTCCCTCGCCATTCAGGCAGATACTCTCCGATTTCGGAGGTACCCATTAGAGCTGGGTCGGCTCAGGAGCCGCCAATCCCTGGTCGACGACACTCCTTCAAATGTCCTCGCCAGGTCTCGAGTTAATCCAGTCCAATTCCCGGTCGACGAAAAATCCTCAAATGCCGTCGCCCGGGTTTGATCCTGAATCACCCGGTCGCCAGAGCGGTGTTCTAACCACTACGCTAGCGCGGCTCCACGTAGTGTAAATAATAACCTAAAATAGCTGAGTGTTGAAGAACAGTAGAAAGTATAAATGGAAGAGCTAGTAGAGACTAGAGAGATAGGCAAAGCAAAATTCCTGTTATAAGTATTTTTGGCTCTATGGCTGTAACTATATGTATTTGTATTAAAGATTTTAGATCATACATGCGTTCTCTTATCTATAAGAACTGAATCAACTACGAATTTTGTAAAATAACATATAACAAGTTTAATAATCAATTAGTCTTTAACAAATTTAAATAAATATGGATGAAAGTGACTTTACAAGGTTTTTAAAAAATTGTCTTCACTGAGACTTAATTGGGGACTGATGATTATTGTTCGTTGCTTGCGCCTGTTACAAAAAAAACAAACATAACTGGCTGAGTACTGCAATGGATCGTTGTCAGGTCTTTTGTGATGTGGACTCTTCTTTAGAGGCGTCTAGATGAATCTGACTCCTAATGTCAAGGTGGGTGTCTTCACAACGTGTCCACTGTAGGTAGTTGGTGTCGGGATCTTGAATCACGGGATTGTGGCGAAGACTTTTACTCCAGACTGATCTCCTGTAAGTGTAACTTCGTAACACGAACAGTCTTGTAGTCTCGTATCACGAACGTTAGGGGAGAAAAAAGAACAAATGCCTCTTCTAAGTACATTTGTGGGCTGCAGATTAACAGGCACATTGTCTCGATGTCCACCCACCAATGTTAGCATCTCTAAATACGTATTCTCCCTGAGTTTACATAAGATAACTGATCAAAAGAATTCTTTGGAATTTCGGAATTCTTTGTCTTGGTGCTTCTCTCTGGCTACTGGGAGTTGTTACTTGACGTTTGTTGAAAATGCAGTCTGATTTGTGTCGCCGACTTCGCTAGACTATATTTCCCTTTCTCAGTCCACGTCCCAGATGGTATTTTAGACAAACATGCTAATGGGGGCTAAAGTTTATATTAGGCTCTCAACTTAGACCAATCCTGTTTCTTTAAAACTTTGTGGGTCGGGGTGTTAAATCATTACTTGCCCCGCGTGTTTTAAGATATCAATTTTAAAATTTAAACTCGTGACCTCTTTCTAATTTGGAAGTAATACTTCCGATTGCATTTGTACAAAGTCACAAACACATTGGTGAACTTATTTCTTGGCTAATACCTTTCCCAAAATAATCTGCCCAGACGGGTTATCTGTATTACTGATACAGAGATGAGCCATCGGAAGCGATTACATATTATCACCTGTGTTACATACATCTCCCATACGGTTTTCCAAGACTCACAATCTGGCTTTCTTTCCTTCGATAGTACGATACCAGCTTGTCTCAACAATGACCATCTCTATCAAAGGTGGCTAGACGACTTAAGTGATAGAAGTATTATCCGCTGACCTGTATAATTAGCCATGTAATACGACGATTCACATGGTGAAACGTAAACAAGTCTGGGAGTGACTAGGCAAGAATGTAGGTGCATAAAATATGCCAAATAATAGGATGATGAGTGTGAGAAACGAAGAAATAAATCGGTAATGCAGGAGAGAACGAAGAATGTAGAAGGACATACCCAAATATTGGCACATACCCCGTCACCTAAGATGTTTTATTAAATATCCTGGTTTGGGTATGCACTTCTGTATGGTTTGTGCCTTCCTCTACTACTGTTCTGGATGACAGTGTTCTTTTCATCATTATACCGTTGGCGAACTTTTGAATTACTCGTTTGGCCAAGAGTACAGTTTTGTACACACTGACGAACGTCTTCCCATCGTTTGGACCAAAAGTAAACCTCTTTGAGATTATTCATTGTCGGTCCCACGGGATCCTGTTTCCCCGATGATGGTATATGGGCTGATTTCATAACGGAGCGTCTTAAGGGGAGAGGCACAACGAGTTGCTTCCCCTACCTCGCACGTCGATAAATAATTCCATGTTCTTTGAAGAATGTTCCAACTGAAGCCTGGGTTGCACAGGGCCGTCTTAACACCATTATTGGCCCTGGGCAAAGCAATGTACTGGGCCTCTACCATCCCTACCCACCCACGGGAATAAAAATGTAAACGGTCAATAAAATTAAACCTATAGATTTATAATTGAATGGTACTTTCTACAAAAATTTCGTCAACTTACCCACGTCATGTTTGATTTGACGATCCCAGGCCAATCCAGCGAGAGATCGAGTAGTTATCCACTCTGCCATGAGATGGCTTATGAACAATATGGCAGCATCCCAGCCCCTAGAATCGTGGGGTCCTGGGCACTGCCCAGTGTGCCCATGCCTTAAAACGGCGCTGGGGTTGCCTATATATGACTGTGTACGGAGCACGGCGCTAAGGTAAGGTCATCCATCTGCGCTTGTTGTAACTCTGCTTTGCTGCACATGACTGATGAGTTGAGGTACGAGCTATCCAATGCTAGGTGTTGGATGCCCTTCTCAAACGCTTTCTTTGTAGTTTCATTGTTTTCAACGTTCTGGTTGTCCGGGTTATGGCGAACAGAGCATTCTCTCACAAACTGTCGAATTTCCTGTCACATAACTGGCCAGAAGTAATTCAAGGAAACCTTTTTTTCCAGGGCACGCAATCCTTTAAGGGGGTGTGGTAGGGTCGAATGCATTTCTTGCACTAGGCGGGTGCGATATGGGAGTGAGACAACTATTTGTCTCTGGTTCCCTACCCGTCTGTAAACCAAACCTTTTCCCCTGTAAAATGCTCCCGGAGGAGTATGGGAGTAATTACCATACAACTTAGAAAAGCAAGGCTTTAGGGATTTATCATCCCGTTGTGCCTTCTTTAGCTCTGATATGTTCGGGCTGGCTAGAGATAAGAGCTGCTTGGGCATGTCCTGTGTTCTCTCTCTCTCTCTCTCTCTCTCTCTCTCTCTCTCTCTCTTGTGTCGACCTGGGTTTCGGCGAAGGATCCCCAAGGAAGACATATTTTCTCCCGACAATGAAAGGATAGTTTAACTCTACTACTACTGCGGCATTGATTTTGCGCCGTACATATCGGGTTGACATATCAATCTCCGCAACTGGAAGAATCATAGGCTTTATGCTCTTCCGGGAGGCCCTGTATTTCTACAGTTTCACTAGTGTATTGGTGGGCCTTCACTAAAGATGGGGAAACAAGAGCTGAGTACTTTAAACCCGAATCATATAAACAAAGTACTGGTGAGCAACAACAGCTACTTTTTCACTAATGGGGAGCGGGGTGGGGGGGGGGGGTGTTTGCGTACCTGAAAGTCATAGTTCCCTGTCGACTTCGTCAGCAGGCAAGCGACGTTATCAGGGCCTGTTCTAGGCATCTGACAATCCGAGGTGAAATATGTGTCAATTTTGCACTTTGCACCATCGCCTTCCAGTTCCATGGGCTGAATTGCTCTGTTTCTCTTTGTGGTGATCCTGTGGTTGTTGTTGTTGTTGGGCCGTTTTGTGTGAGATGTTGGTGGTACTCTTGGATTCAGTGAAGGGGCGCTCCTCTCGTTTGGGATGACTATCGTGTGGGCGCATTTTAGAGGGTTCACTTCCGACTGGGCACTCAGGTATCGATCAACAAACAGTACTATCTGATCATGACGATCGGCCCCGTGCTCTGCCAGGAACCATCTCATGTCAAGGGTGAGCAAGTCCTTGAACTGCTCCATGATTATCATCTCTTGTATTCCTTCGTACGATTCGTTGAAGGCGCTGTGGGAGCCCCACTTCTCCAAGTACATAGCCAGACGAATAGTGACCTGCTTATACGATTCGTCTTTCTGCCTCTTGGCTTCCCAGAACTTGCTCTGAAACGTTTGTGCGTTCAACTGAAAACGTTGAAGCAAGGCTTTCTTCAAAAAATCATAATTGTTGTTGTCTTCCGGGGCCATTTTGAGGAAGACATCATACGCAAGTCCTCTCAGACCCTGATATAACGTCATGTTTTATCTCTCTCTATCTAATCCATAGGTGGCAGCTAAAGACTCAAACCTAGTGAGGTAAATGTCTATTTCTTATGAAGCCTATGAGTAAACATCTAACTGAAGAGAAGCCGCACTAGGCATCGCCACCACGTGAGCGATGTTTTCCCCATTACTACCTTGAGAACTCCCTGACCCACTAGCGCTGGAACTAGATTCGACTCTCCTCCCTTCAATTTCTAGTTCCCTCATTCTGATGGCGTAGGCTCTGACGGCATTTTCCTTCCTTTCTTGGAATGCCCTCTCCTTTTCAGCCTTCTGCTCCTCAAAAGCTCGTTGCTTTTCGTTCTCTTTCTTTTCCTGTCCTCTCGCCATCTGTCTCTCCTAGCGTTCTGCGGCTTTTTCTGCTCTCTCCTTGTCTTTTTCCGCCCTGTCACTGTCTTTCTCTACACATTTTTTAACATAATCAACTAAATCTTTTCCAGATAAACCCATCTCTTTAGCAATACTTTGGTAAAAAGTGTAGAGGTTTTGTGGTTCGACCATGCTGTGCAAGGAGACTGTTTACAGTCTACACGACAATAGCACTTGTTACTTAACTAAAATAAAATTAGCCGCTCTAAGTTCAAAATACTAGGTGACTAAAATTATCAAATCCATAACAACAACAAAAACAAAAATTAGGCTTCCGCAATGCTCAGTTTTTTTCCACCTTTCAATAATTGTATAAAAGATTTAGGTTTCATCAATTATTGACTTTACTCTTAAAATATTTCACTTTATTATTTATTTATTATTTTATGGCAACATGTATGATCAGATCTATCGATACTAATAACTAACACTACTTCTTCAGTCAATCTAAAATTTCTTGTCAGATTTTTAGGGGTATTAATCTTCAGATTTCTTAATCCAAGACGAGTCACCAAAGTGTAACTGGATTTGCCTCCCCTTTGCTCTGCAGTAGTGGTCCACCAGTGGCCAAAACTCAAGAGTGTCTAAGATAGGTCTTAAAAGGTGTCTACCTTTGCACAAGATTACTCTTGGCAGAGCTGTAAATAAAAGGATAATGATGCTTCTATCTCAAAGGATTATTCACAAGATAAATCAGAAACCAAGAACAATGCTGCATAGTGCAGAGTACTATTAACTTATATCGAATCTGGCACCTTTTGGGAATTTTAAAGCAATGGTATGGCTTGGTTTTAATCTAGCGAAATTCCTGTTATAAGTATTTTTTGGCTCTATGGCTGTAACTATATGTATATGTATTAACAATTTTAGATCATGCATGCGCTCTCTTATCTATAAGAACTGAATCAACTATGAATTTGTAATATAACGTATAAAAAATTTAATAAATCAATTAGTTTTTTACAAACTTAAATACATAGGGAAGAAAGTGACTTTATTGGGTTTTTTAAATTTTCTTCACTGAGACTTAATTGGGGACTGATGATTATTGTCCTTTGCTTGCACCTGTTACAAAAAAAACTTAACTGACTGAGTACTGCATTGGGTAGTTGTCAGGTCTTTTGTGATGAGGACTATCCTCTAGAGGCGTCTAGATGAACCTCACTCCTAATGTCAAGGTGGGTGTCTTCACAACGTGTCCGCTGAAGGTAGTTGGTGTCGACCCCAGCTCTTGAATCACGGGATTGTGGAGAAGACGCTTACTTCAGAATGATCTCCCGTAAGTGTAACTTCGTACAACGAACAGTCATGTAGTCTCATACCGATAACTTTAGGAAAAAGAAAAGAAAAAATGCCTCTTCTAAGTACATTTGTGGGCTGCAGATTAACAGGCGCATTGTCTCGCTGTCCACCCACCAATATTAACCTCTCTGAATAATTATTCTCCCTGAGTTTACATAGGATAACTCAGGGAATATGATTAGAAATCACCGTTATTCTTCTGGTTATTTAAATGGGGAAAATGTGTCTGGACAGAGCGAGTGCAAAGATTTACATGAACTAACATTATAAAAATACCCATATCTCACAAAATGATACTATACACCCTATGCACATGTGAGGTAATTATCACAAGCACCAGTGCTTGCTGTAGTGGTTTATGAACATACTATTTTCATATGTTGAGGTTGCCAGCCTCCTAAGACTGGTATAACCACTTAGCAAGTACAGACATGAAAAATTCACATTTTTTTTAAATATATGTTTACACTCACCCGAAATGGGATATACAATCTCCTGGCACAGCATAATGTACACAGCAACATTTTTTGATTCTTCGAACTCTCAGACTGGGGTAATGTCATAATCCCTCTTATGTCTTATGTTTTCTGATTCCTTAAGTTTCCATTCTTTGTACTTAAAATTGCGGGTTCTCTTTTACTTTATAAAGACGCCCAAATACTTCGATCTGTCACTTTTAATTATGGAATTCTTTGTCCTGGTGCATCTCCCTGGCTACTGGGAGTTGTTACTTGACGTTTGTTGAAAATGCAGTCTGATTTGTGTCTTCGATGTTGCTAGATTATATTTCCATTTCTCAGTCCAAGTCCCAGACGGTATTTCCGGCCAGCTTTCCAAAGAGACATAACGTTTATTTCAGGCTCTAGGGACCCCAAGATGCAGCAATAGTGAATGCAGTCAGCGACCCATAGCTGTACTGCTTGCATCAGGACCAGCGAACCAGAGCTGGTCAAGACCGCACTCCACCTCCACGTGGTGGTCCTGGAAATAGTCTGCAGCAGTGCAGTCTGGCTGAGCGAGTGCGGATCGTAATGGGAAGGCAAACCCGGTCCTTAAAAAATGCCGTGCTGAAGTCGGATGTGTCGACCGAAAGGTGCAGATATCACAGCTTAGGCGTAAACAGGCACAACGCAACCACCGTCCTTTTCAGGGCGAACGAGGAAGAAGAAGAAGAATTTCAGGCTCTCGATTTAGACCAATCTTGTTGTTACAATTAAATTTGATAACTATTGTGTGAGTCCTATATCGAACTAGATTGGGCTCTACTTATTATCTCTTTTTACGGAATTACACCGTAGGAGGATGTGACGTCATAACGATACGGTACAATAAGCAGACGTCAGTTTAGGAGCAGAAGTGAGTGTATCGTCTGCCAGGGACTTCGACGAATGTGTTGATGGCGTGAGGACGCATATGTGAGGATCCTGATGTTTCGTAGTGTATCCCTGGTTATATTCCATCACTATTACATCAATATGATTCTGTGAGCTGTACATAATATTTCTGCTTTACAAGGAGTATGGTTTCTAAGTTTCTTGTGTGAATCCTATAAAAATAATGAGAATAATGTGACAGCGTCTGAGACATGGACGGACTGCCTAATCTGTATTGAATACGACAGCTTAATGCTGAAGCACAAGTGCATGAACTATGTATTGAACCATGGAGCCAATATTGAAGTGTATAAATAAATATATTGTCCTCGTCATCCAGTGTGGCTCAGTAATTATTGTGAAGTCTGTTCGTTCACTGTTACTGCTATCTCTACGCTTTTAACTTGGCCCAGGACAATTATCCTGCAACTAATACTACTATTCAGAACAGCACGTAACACCTGTCTCTTAAGAACTATGTGGGTTGAGTGTTAAATCATTACTATCTCCATGTGTTTTAAAATATCAATTTTAAAATTTAAGCGTGACCTCTTTTAAATATGACAGTAATACTTCCGATTGCATTTGTACAAACTCACAAACACATCGATGAACTTATTTCCTGGCTAATACCTTTCCCAACATAATCTCCCCAGACAGGTTTTCTGTATTATTGATACACAGATGGGCCATCGGAAGCGATTACATATTTATACTGATAAATGGATAAAATCTATGTCATCCAGAGATTGATACTAATTGTCTTTATACCTACCCTTGTACATAAGTGTATATTAAAGATAGAAAACAAATAATGCCTTGAGGTCAAATCAAATCATAGTTACAGAGTATATAGTATTTTGTATATCATCTTATCATCATGTCAAGAGCAGTATAATTCTGGGGAGATTATCGATTACGAAGCCAACCTGCCACGCCTTCTTATAGTCAATAAAGCACAAATAAATACTTTTGTGGACTTCTATATATGTTTCTGCTAATACTCTTATACAAAATATAGCTTATCTTGTTCCACTGTACCTTCGAAAGCCAAACTGCTCTTCTTGGACTTCACTGTCTACCTTATTTTTTATTCTCTCCTGTATGGTCTTGAGCAACATTTTATTATGTGACTCATCAGGGTGATTGTTCTGAAGTCTGAACATTCTGTTGCATTCGTTTATTTTTGGCAATGTTATAAAGACTGATGTTTTCACGTCAATGTAGTATGAACCCTGTCTTGTATATATCTGTGATACACGAGCGCAAAGTCTTATCTTTTCCTGCACCTTTCTTATTTTATTTTCTCCCACATCGTGCTCTTTCATGCCACGTTTTGCTATTTTATCTGTAAACTGTAATCTTTATTACTCCCGACTGGTATCTAGAGAACCCAATTTGTTCTTTCATCGGTGGGAAAGAAATTCTTTTGATTTAGTTCCCACCTTGTTAAACACATCTGGTTTCATGAGCAGAGCGCGGCTGACACAAAAGATTAGTCTAAGCCGTTGTTTAAACACGGTCACCGTCTCGCATAATACAATGGACCCGGCAACAATGAACTCTAGAAGTATGATATTAAAGGCCCTCGACGCGGAACAACAACGTTTGCTTCCAGATGGAATACAATAAGCCTGGCCCGACAAAGGGACTTGTTCGAACGCAAGCGACAATGGACTGAGGGAACATAGGCAGCCGCCAGCAGCATAAAACAAAAGCTGACCCACGAAGCAATCGACAAACAGAAGTAGACGGAGGGCTTTGTGACAGTTGGAAGGCCGGTGAATTTCTTTTGCATTTGTTTGTCATACATCACGGCATTGACAGTTGGTAGCGAGTGGCCCACCCACTATTAGACTGACTAATAAAACGGTATTGAATCAGTTTTACAAATAACAGTTCACATGAGACAAGGGACGTTTCGGGTTTTACCCTTCGTCAGCCACAAACAGGTGACAAAGACAAAAATTACATATAGGTACTACAAAACTATACGATGATGAGAAATATACAACAAATGGGCGATACAAGCAGATGGAAAAAGTAAACAATAACAATACAAGAAAACCGTAAAATCTAAAAGAAATACTGAAACAAGAAAGTAAATAATCCAACGAAACGAAAAAAAGAAGAATAAACAAAACTGTGGAACTAGTTAAAGTTAGCTTAGCTAACAAAACTGTGGAACTAGTTAAAGTTAGCTTAGCTAACTAGTTCCACAGTTTAGTTAATTCTTCTTTTTTCGTTTCGTTGGATTATTTACTTTCTTGTTTCAGTATTTCTTTTAGATTTTACGGTTTTCTTGTATTGTTATTGTTTACTTTTTCCATCTGCTTGTATCGTTCATTTGTTGTATGTTTCTCATCATCGTATAATTTTGTAGTACCTATATGTAATTTTTGTCTTTGTCACCTGTTTGTGGCTGACGAAGGGTAAAACCCGAAACGTCCCTTGTCTCATGTGAACTGTTATTTGTAAAACTGATTCAATACCGTTTTATTAGTTTATAAACTTATATTCCTTACCAGTTTTACTGCAGCCCCTTAATTTATTTACTTATTGTTACGTGCAGTCTTTGATATCTTACAATATTATACATTGGTATACTTGTTATGTTCGCAAATATTTTGTAAACAAAATAGATACTTTTTAGTGCTTAAGGAAAAGTCATTATTGAGTTACTTCCCTTGAAAGTTGTGTCGTCTCTTTCGATCGAACTCCGCGGATGAATCCAGTTTTACTGCGATTTATTCTTTGTTTGGGTAGTAATAGATTGTTCTTGCTTCAGAATATCTATGGCCCGAATATATGTGTATTGTTTGTCTGAGTAGGACGAGTCTGTCTTATATCTGTATATCTTTACATATCTAAGTCGAACTATATGTTCTTTTGTCTCTAGAGAGGTAAAAGGCTGTTCGGCGGATGTGTCGCGAGAGAGGTGTGATTTGGCTTCGTCCTGATGGGGACTGTGTTTTTTCTATGTCGGCTTGTCGCCGGAAAAAGTGATCTCAGTATTTGTGGGGAAAGTGATAGTCGTCTAGACCTATCGTGTATGCTTTACCCCAGTGTTTATTCTTATTGCCAAGGAATGACAGAATCATATTTCTGATACCAAGGTAATAAAAGATACTCTTTTGAACTCTCGTACGAAGCCACCATTTTCGATAGGTACGATTTGTATGTCTGAGAGAATATATTTGACTCGATGAAAACGACTTCGATTCCTAGCAGCACTATATCCTGTAGAATGCAGTCAATTGTTCATGATAAAATCTACAGAGCAATGAAATATTTAATGAATGACTAACTTTAAGACAGATTCATTATCTGTATCCAAACGTGAGTGACAGCTCACGAGAGAAGCCATCTTGTAACCAAACATGTAGTGACTTTCAAGAAGAGAAAAGGGATGCCCGTATTATCGCTTGATTAGTCCAGAGATCACTGCTACACATGAGAACCCATTGCTAGCGGTTCAATATTATTATATGAAAAAACTGTGCTGGACATTATGTTAAGGAATCTTCGCTAGACGAGGTTAGGTCTAGAAGCCATCTTGGATATTGTTTATAATCTGACGTGCTTTGTCAGTAAACTCAGATGATATATATACGGGCAATACTGAGTGCTTGGCTACTGACAGTCCATTATACTATTATTCTACATGAGTGCCCATGTAACATTGCAAGACCATTCATCCACTGTACCATGATGTATTATGCCAACCTGTGATTTGTCACTATCTGTGCTGTCGAGTGTGTACGTCCAATTAAACTGTAGTAAAGGTACACAGTCGTTGGTGTCGATGACTTCCAGCCATACATGAGTGTGAGAAAAGAACATTTGTCAACACCACGAACTCTTCTTATCATTCGCATATTATACACTCAATCTATGTCTACACACCACTGCGTAGGTCAAGTTGACATTCCATACTCAAACCACGAGCAACACAACAACACAGTATTTAACTCTGGTGATGTTCGAGTGAGCTTCAGATCTTTCAGCATGTCTCTTGCTCAGGGCAAGGGTCTTGTATTAAGAGTTTATCAACTGATGATGATGATGTCTGCTTCCATCCACCTTGCGAGGACATATCGGCATTTGTTACAACTGTCTTCCACCAGTATTTATCAACTGGTGGACATCATTAATGGGAAAAAGAAGTATTTATCATTTGGTGGACCAGCTTTCTGGGTTTGACCTCGCAGAAGTTCAGAAGTCAACAGACTACCGATACCAGACCGTTTCCTGTGGCTGATACGACACACTTGCAGTATTGGTTTGCTCTTTGTCAACACTTCGTCACGTGACCTGTCAAGTGAATGCAGTATGTAGGTCAGCGTTGTTGACATTTTTACATTAGACATTACAGAGTTTCACAGAACAGTTGGATCAATTCTTGTCAATATTAACAGGAAGACAGTATTATTGAACTAAGAAGTCCTATTTTCATCGATGGATCTTCTTGTTTTCTATATATGAACTTTAATATTTAAGGCCAGAATGTTTAATTGAATAAAGTGGCAGTTTGTTTATTTTCATAAGAATAACTTTGCCATTACTGTAAAACTGAGCATATTTTGCAACACATACTATCATACACATAATTTATATATTTATGTTTACATGTTATTTGTTTGTATAGTATGTTAGTTTCTATGTCAGCGGGTTGTGTTTAAGGTTGGGCGGAGTCCTCACAACAGAATATCCCACGTCATAGAGGGTCCGTTGTGGGCGTTTTCTATAGGTGCAATTTTCTTGATTGAAAATTTGCTGCGACAACTGTTGCTTTTGTGTTAGCTGTGAAGACTGTAATTATTGTTATTTTTGTAATATTTCTTTGTTCTTTAGTTTGTTTTGAGTTGTTTGTAATTTGTTGGTCTACCCTTTTCTATCTTTCAGTTCTATTCACAATTTATATTCATATACTGTGACGTCATTTGTGTTGTTATCCCTTGCAGATTCAGTGATTATTTTCATTGATTTCCCTATTTGATTTATTTTGATTTCTGCAAACGTTTTCGTATTGTCAGTCCTATTTGTACTTTATGTATTCTGTTGGTTGACATATGTTTTATATAGGTATATTTCATAAGACACTATTGCCTGTGCACTGCACTTGGATTATGGTATAAACCAGTACTTGATTATTATTACTGTTATACAAGACCTTATTAAGGCTTGTGACCCACAGATATTGGGATAGTGTACTGATTAATCAAGTCATTAAGAACTTGTGGTATTATTATTGGTTCAAGTGATTAGTATTATTGTTAGACATCATGTCTACATTAGAATACTTCATTACACAAGGGAAATCCCTTGATAAGACTGGTCAACAATTAGAAGAATGGGCAGTTGCTCAATATGACAAAGCATTAGCTGCAGAAGAGAGAAAAGCTCTGGCTGAAGAGAAAAGATTAGAAAGAGAAGCTGAGGCTGCTGCTGAACTAAAGAAATTGCAGATGCAGGTGGAGGAAAGGAGATTTGATGCTGAACAAAAAAGATTAGACAGGGATGCTGAACAAAAAAGATTAGACAGGGATGCTGAACAAAAAAGATTAGACAGAGATGCTGAAGAAAAAAAAGCAATAAGAGAACATGAATTTGAGTTAGAGAAATTGAGATTGACAAGTATGAGTAATGTTAATCAGGCATCTAGTGGTAATGGTAAACCTTCTACTTACAAGGTTAAGGTTCCACCGTTCAATCAGTCCAGTGACGATATTACATTCTGGCTGGATAGATTTGAACGTTCTTGTCGTACACATAATGTGGATAAATCACAATACGCTAATCAATTAGCAGAAAACTTGAAAGGTGAATCTTTGACTAGATTATGCCTTGTAGCAGAAGCAGATAAGGATAATTATGATGTCATTAGGGCGGCTTTGATAAAGAAATACCAGCTAAGTGAGGAAGGCTATCGCCTTTTGTTTAAAAAGATGGTGCCTGAGACAGGTGTAGAATTCTCAGAATTCACTGCAAAGGCACGTCTCACAGTTGATCGTTGGATTGAGCTTTCCAAAACAGAAAAAACGTATGAAGGACTTATGGATTTGTTGCTCAGAGATAAGATTATGTCATGTGTTAACAAACCATTCCTTCAATTTATACATGAGCGTAAACCCAAATCTCTAAAAGAAATGGAAGAATATTGTTCCCAATATGTCACTGCACACCCCGACGTGACTTTTGGCAACACTAAGATTAAGGAGAGTATGCCAGTTGCTTCAGCAACACCATACAATCCCAATTATTCACACAGATTTCAGGGACCTCAAAACAGATTTGATAAAAAAGGTAACCATAATAGTTATCAAAACCAAGGTAACCAATCATTTCAGGGTTCTTCTTCAAAGAACTGGAGACGAGCTGATAGCTCTCGACACAAGGGTGGTCATAATTATAGGAATTTCCGTAGAGGAAGTAATTATAGAAACTATCAGGGTTATCCGTCTTGGAGTCAACAAGATCATAATTACAGAGATACTCATTATAATGAATATGATAATGGTAACCAAGGGAACTATGACTCAAACCCAAATAGGGGTTACAATAGAGGTAACAATAACTACAGAGGTGATAATAACCGAGGTAGATCTCAAAACAAAAGACATAAACCACATTTTCAGGCAAACTCTGCACAACAAGAGTCCCATGAAGCCTATAAACAGAGTAAAGATAATAATGATGCTAGTAATATGGCATGTGCCGCTTTTGATTTTGGGAGAGCATCTCAGTGCCCCCAATGCAAAACATTATTTGAGCCAACCACAGTGTCTACTTTAAGCTGTGGCCATCCTCTTCCTGCTCTTCCGGCATCAGTCGCGCATGATGGAAGAGGTTCTCTTGTCTTACATAAGGGTTTAGTGAATAACAATCCAGTCTCTGTGCTATTTGATTCTGGATGCACCACAATTGGTGTTAGGCAGTCACTCGTAGATCCTTCCCGTGCCACTGGACAAGTAGTCAAATGTGTAACATTTGGCGGCACATTAGAGAAATACTCTACTGCTATCATTAGGATTGCTACTCCTTTCTTTACAGGAGATGTACACGCATGTCTTCTTCCGAATCCGATCGCTGACCTCATCATCGGTCGCATTCATGGAGTCAAAGAATGCACTCCGCAACAAATTTCCGCGTGGGAAAGGCAAAACATGCAGATTGCTAACGCTGTAGTCACTAGAGCTCAGGCTCTTAATATGCCTCAAACTTCATCTACTGAAGATAATGAAGTGCATAACCAAGATGATTCCTTGGTAATTTCTCGTGACTCGTTTATAAAACAGCAAGAAGATGATCCCACTCTGAAGAAATTCTTCATTCTTGCAACTAAAGGTGATCCGAATAAAGACACAAGTCGTAAATCGTGGATTACAAAGAAGAATGGCGTACTTGTACGTATGGTTCAAGACTCCATTACGTCAAGTCATTCTCAAATCCTGGTTCCCAAGAATTTGAGAGTTAAAATTTTGCAGCACGCTCACGACTCTCAGTGTGCTGGACACATGGGTTTTTCCCGTACTAAGTCAAGAGTCCTTGCGGCTTTCTTTTGGCTATTGGTAAACAAGGACATACGGATTTATTGTCGATCTTGTAAAGTATGTCAGGAAGTTAAATCCAAAGGTCCACGGCATGCTGCACCCATTCAGGCGGCGGACATTCCTATTCGGCCGTTCCAAAAAATGGCCATAGACATTATTGGTCCATTTAAGATCAAGTCTGCCAGAGGACATCAGTTTATCTTGACGTGTGTTGATATGTGCACACGTTGGCCAGAGGCTATTCCTCTGAAGAGCATTACTACTGCTGATATTGCAGATGCTCTTTGGCTTATATTTTCTCGTCTGGGGTTCCCCGGAGAGATATTGTCAGACCATGGCACCCAACTAATATCAGATACCATGTCTCAAGTAATGTCTACTCTGCAGATAGATAGATCTTTAAGTAGTATCTACCATCCAATGTCTAATGGTATGGTCGAACGCCTTAATAGAACACTTAAAAACTTACTAGGGAAGATAACTGAGGATCATCCTCAAGACTGGGACAGAGTTTTACCTGCGGCCCTCTTCGCTTACAGAGAGGTACCCAATGAACATACAGGATTTTCTCCCTTTGAACTCGTCTTTGGCGCGCGTCCGCGTGGCCCTATGTCGTTGCTTCACGATCTCATAACATCTGACAATATTGACGATGACACAAAGTCATCCTACGAATATGTCATCGCGTTGAGACAAAAAATTATCGAAGCATGCAAATTAGCAACTTCTTCTTCTGAATTTGCGAAACAGAAGGCAAGGCAATTTGCCAATAAGAAGAGATGCTTACGACAACTTTGTCCTGGTGACAAAGCATTTGTATTACTACCTTGTAGGGAAAACAGACTACTTATTTCTTGGAAAGGTCCGTACGATATAATATCGAAAATTTCCGATGTCGACTATATTGTCGATATTGATGGGAAGCATAAAACCTTCCACATCAATATGCTTACGGAATTCCATGAACGTCCGGATTATTTGCAACCCATTTTCCAAGCAACGGACAATTCTCCAGTACAACATGGTCATTACTCATCACTGTCCGTGATACAGGACGAGGAAACAAGTTTTTCAGATGTAAATCTTCCTCTTCCAATGATCCCACTTCATTCTAGTGAATCATGGAAGAATGTTACTGTCTCTCCTGATTTGTCTCTAGGAGGACAGCGACAAGTTTCAAATATGTTGCAAACATTTCAGGATGTACTCACTGACATCCCTGGACAAACGAATGTCATTGAACATGACATTGTTCTAACTGACCATACTCCTATTAGGGTTAGACCTTATCCTATACCTATACATTTTCAAGCACAGGTCGAGAAAGAGTTGGATGAGATGATAGATTTGAAAATAATCGAACCATCCACCTCTGCATATTCTTCGCCGATGGTTATTGTTCGTAAAAAAGACAATAACATACGTCTTTGCGTTGACTATCGAAAATTGAATCAAGTAACGAAGTTCGATGCCGAACCTATGCCTTTACTGGAAGAGCTACTTACTCGACTCTCCAAATCTCATTTTTTCACTAAACTTGATTTGTCTAAAGGATATTGGCAAGTTCCTTTATCTGAACGCGCCAAACCTCTCACGGCTTTTTCAACACCTAGAGGTTTGTTCCAATGGAATTTGATGCCTTTCGGTCTTATGAACGCACCAGCTACATTCGTACGCATGATGCGCCGAATCCTATCTTATCGGTCAGATGTCATTGCATATCTAGACGACATCTGTCTTTTCAGCGATACTTGGGAAGATCACTATTCAGGGTTAGATGAATTGCTGTCTACTTTGCGTGAGCACAACCTGACAGCGAAACCCTCTAAAGCCTATATTGGTTTTAGCGAAATTTCTTTCCTAGGCCACCGAGTTGGTCATGGTTTCCTAAAGACAGAGGACCATAATACTAGTAAGATACTTATCATCTCAATCCCTAAGACTAAAAAACAGGTGAGAAGTCTGTTAGGTCTTATTCAATTTTATGGCAGATTCATTCAGAATCTATCCTCTATCATGGCACCTCTTTCAACACTTATAAAGAAAGGTTCGCCTAATATGGTCCACTGGTCTCAGGAATGCCAATGCTCTCTGGATAAGATTAAAACATTGTTTTCAACACCACCTATTTTAGTGCTACCTACTAAAGATAAGACATTCGTTCTTCGTATTGACGCTTCATCCACTGGGATTGGAGCGGCACTAATGCAAGAGTACTCTGGAACTCTGCATCCTGTAATGTATATTTCCAGAAAACTTAATGCGGCAGAAAGGAATTATTCGGTTTTAGACCGTGAGCTATTAGCTATGGTTTGGTCGATCCTCAAACTACAGAGATTCCTTCTAGGCGCACATTTCATAGTAGAAACCGACCAAAAAGCTCTTACTGCTATACAGAGTAAGAATTTGAAGAGCTCGAGGTTTACTCGATATGCAATTGCTCTTCAACCTTTTCATTTCTCTGTGCGAGCTATTCGTGGATCAGATAATGTGATGGCAGACATTCTGTCAAGATGCCCACATGATTCCACATAACTATTACGGCTTAGACTTCTTGATATGTCTAGTTCTATAGTAGTTCCTTTTCTAAAGCATGATAGATACACATTTGTAATTTAATAATATAATGATTGTATCACTACATAGCGGTTCATTGATGTTTATTCACCGCTGTGCTTTGATGATTTTTCTTCATAAATCATAAATGTAAGATATCTAATACGAAATTATGGTATGAATTTTTTAGGCATTGTGTAATTGCCAGAATTGTATTATACTTTGATGACACCTTCCTGGAAAAATATACTTGTAGAGAAATAATTTCTCTCAGTTGATGAGACACATTCTCACCAGTCACTCCATAAGTCGACTTAGCCTCATATTAGGCGTTATATTTATTTCTGATATTTTCATCTGCGCATTATTCATGCGTTGTGAGCCTATTGTACGTTGCTCCTAGATGTATTTCAAAAAAAAAAAATGTTCCATTTTTTTTTTCCCGGGAGGTGTGGTAAGACTGTTACGTGCAGTCTTTGATATCTTACAATATTATACATTGGTATACTTGTTATGTTCGCAAATATTTTGTTAACAAAATAGATACTTTTTAGTGCTTAAGGAAAAGTCATTATTGAGTTACTTCCCTTGAAAGTTGTGTCGTCTCTTTCGATCGAACTCCGCGGATGAATCCAGTTTTACTGCGATTTATTCTTTGTTTGGGTAGTAATAGATTGTTCTTGCTTCAGAATATCTATGGCCCGAATTTATGTGTATTGTTTGTCTGAGTAGGACGAGTCTGTCTTATATCTGTATATCTTTACATATCTAAGTCGAACTATATGTTCTTTTGTCTCTAGAGAGGTAAAAGGCTGTTCGGCGGATGTGTCGCGAGAGAGGTGTGATATGGCTTCGTCCTGATGGGGACTGTGTTTTTTCTATGTCGGCTTGTCGCCGGAAAAAGTGATCTCAGTATTTGTGGGGAAAGTGATAGTCGTCTAGACCTATCGTGTATGCTTTACCCCAGTGTTTATTCTTATTGCCAAGGAATGACAGAATCATATTTCTGATACCAAGGTAATAAAAGATACTCTTTTGAACTCTCGTACGAAGCCACCATTTTCGATAGGTACGATTTGTATGTCTGAGAGAATATATTTGACTCGATGAAAACGACTTCGATTCCTAGCAGCACTATATCCTGTAGAATGCAGTCAATTGTTCATGATAAAATCTACAGAGCAATGAAATATTTAATGAATGACTAACTTTAAGACAGATTCATTATCTGTATCCAAACGTGAGTGACAGCTCACGAGAGAAGCCATCTTGTAACCAAACATGTAGTGACTTTCAAGAAGAGAAAAGGGATGCCCGTATTATCGCTTGATTAGTCCAGAGATCACTGCTACACATGAGAACTCATTGCTAGCGGTTCAATATTATTATATGAAAAAACTGTGCTGGACATTATGTTAAGGAATCTTCGCTAGACGAGGTTAGGTCTAGAAGCCATCTTGGATATTGTTTATAATCTGACGTGCTTTGTCAGTAAACTCAGATGATATATATACGGGCAATACTGAGTGCTTGGCTACTGACAGTCCATTATACTATTATTCTACATGAGTGCCCATGTAACATTGCAAGACCATTTATCCACTGTACCATGATGTATTATGCCAACCTGTGATTTGTCACTATCTGTGCTGTCGAGTGTGTACGTCCAATTAAACTGTAGTAAAGGTACACAGTCGTTGGTGTCGATGACTTCCAGCCATACATGAGTGTGAGAAAAGAACATTTGTCAACACCACGAACTCTTCTTATCATTCGCATATTATACACTCAATCTATGTCTACACACCACTGCGTAGGTCAAGTTGACATTCCATACTCAAACCACGAGCAACACAACAACACAGTATTTAACTCTGGTGATGTTCGAGTGAGACGAGAAACCAGACGGACTCTCAGATATTGGTTGTATGGGCGGAGATTCACGTCACAGGCAAGATTTAGGAACATATGGGCATCTTATGAATATATGTACTGCGCAGTTCGTTAGAGAGATGACTCCATTTTTTTTTCAACAACTAAAGCATAGCCTGCAATTAATTCAGCGTGGATAAAATATTTCATATCTGTGGTGTATTGTTTTCTTAAAGGATTTTGCGAAGGGTGTTAAGATACGGTTGGGCGATCTCACGTCCTCTCCGGCAGTATCACTTTTGTTTTCTTCATTTTTCTCTTCCTCTCACTCATCGCTATTATGTGGAATATTTTATGCACCGTTATTTACTCTCTATGCTGGATTAGTAGGGTGAAGTCTCTAATACTCTACTCCCCTACGGAAGTATTTGCTATGGTACGGTCTTTATCTTGTTTACCATTCCTCAGACTTATTTACGTTCCGCCGAAACCCAATCATTATCACAAGTCAGCGAGCGAGATTCTTTTCACTAAAAGACGGTCTCGTCTGATCAACATCTATAGAAGCCAATATTGTCTGTTTGGGATAGCCGTCTGAGGTGGGCAGATTACACAGGTGGTAGATGCGTTTATCGTTTCACTAGACCATCCCTATGTGTGATTAACACGATAATCAGTTTGGAGAGACAATATTGGTGATAGGTAGCATCTGGACATCAAATAAGTTCACAGATGGTGTTTATGAGTTGTGCAAAAGATGCCGGCGGAAGTCTGACGCAACGATATGACATCACTGTAAGGGGTCACACGTGAATATTAAATTTAACATTTTGAAACACGTGAGGATATATTCCGAATTTGAAAACGCCCCTACCCACCTAGTGCTGAACGAGATTGGATTGGATTGGTTAATTTTTAGGAGCTGAAATATATAACGTATTTTATTGGCACACTAGTCGGAAGTGCAATCTGTGATTTGCACTAAGAACTGAGAATATAGTGTGATAAAAACACAGACACAGATCCCACAGAGAGACTGCAGCGCACAAGTCATATCAGCGACTCATAAAAGCCAGAAAGAAAAAGGAGACATTGGAATTAGAAATTCCACAACTATAAGTAACAGATCGAGTATTGGACAACTTTGGACTTCACAAGTAAACCCGTATTTTTAATACAAGACTGGAAACTTAAATGGGCCAGGACTTTAATTAACAAGACTGGAATCCTGGGAATTTGATCACACGGCATAGAGGATTTTAACGAAAGTTTTAATTAACTCTCGGCGTCTGTGGCCTAATGGATATGAACGCAGTTTCATAATCCAGATATACCAGGTTCGAAACCTGCTGCAGGTGGTTTGGTAGCAGATCGCTTTGTGTGGATTTTTAACAATGGTATAAGCGCCGTACCGTTCAGAAAGCAATGGCAAACTACTGAATGAAAAAGTTGCCTAGAAAAATCACAAACAGCCAATAAAAGCTGGGGTTGATTGCCACGTCCTGTAAAGGATAAGCAACTAACTTTAATTAACTCTAATTCCCAGACCAAAGTGATTTCGAAGCATCTAATACAAAGCTGTGTCCAGTCTAAATCTGTGCAAGGAGATTGTGTATTCCCAAAATTTTGGGTACGTGTAAACAATTTATTTACTAATGTACATTCCACAGGTTTCTTGCTAAGTGGTTATAAAGAAGGCTGGCAACCTCAACATATGAAAGTAGTATATGCATGAACCACTACAGCAAGAGCTGGTGATTGTTTCTGACTAGTCGTGCGGGAAACCCGACAAGAGAACGACCCCAGACTCCGACGGGAGTAGTGATGAGTAATGAGTAATGATTGTATCACATGTGCCTAAGGTGTAACATATTATCTTGTGAGATTTGAGTACCTTTTTTAATTATAATCCAGGCAAAAAATTATTCACGCGCTCCAGACGCAATTTCTTAGTTAACACCCTGAAGGATTTTGGTGAATTTTCATCATATTCCCTGAGTTACACTGTGTGCTCTGGAATTTAATTCTTCTGAGAGGTTAACATTGGTGGGTGGAGCGCATGACAATGGGCCTGTTAGTTTGCGGCGAACAAATGTACTTAGCAGGCATTTGTTTCTTTCTATTTGTCTAAAGTTCGTGGTTACAAGCCATCAGACGATTTGTAGTATTCACGCCTCTATTGTGAGAAAAAGCTTCCATCTTAGCCGCCTACAGTGGAAGAGAGTGTGGAGAAGGCTTCCGTCATCACAGAATTGATGAACCACAGCTGCAGGACTTATCTAGAGTTCAGTTTTTTTTGTCACAGGCAACAGCAAAACACAGACATTGATAGCGTTCCGATGCAAACTCTGTGAGTAAAAATTTAATTTTCCTGTCACCCTTATTTAATCCTTACATTAACTTGTTGAACTAATTGACTATTAAATTTGGTGTATGTTATTTTAAACTAAACAAATAATTGTTTATTCAGTCATTAGAAGTATGAAAGCAAACGTGTGAGCAAGACTATTTAATAATTACACACACACACACACACACACACACACACATATATATATATATATATATATATATATATATATATATATATATATATATATATATATATATATATATATATATATATATAGAGCCTTTGCGTATAAGAACGTATTCGTTGGATTACACCAACCGGGGACTTAACGGGCCAGAACCATTGCCTAAACCCTTCACAAAAGGCGACGGACCAGATAATAAGTTAACAAATTGCTCAACCCTAAGCAGCTTTTGTTCTTGACTTCTGGGAATATCTTGTGAATGCTCCCTTTAGGTAGACGTGTCATTAATCTTCTATCTACATCTCTGATAAGAGTAATCTTGCGCACAGGTAGATATCTTGGAAGCCAATATTAGAAACTTTTGAGATTTGGTCACTGTTGGACCACGACTGCAAAGCAGGGTAGGCAATCCGTGACAAAGGGAAAAGAAGGTTAGTAGATCTTATACAGATTATTAATACTTGTTTTCTTATTCTTTATTCATTTTAACCTCACAGCAGCTAAATGTGCAAAAGATAGTTTTTCAATTAATTCTTTTCATAAACGATTAATAAAATCAGAAGATTTTCCTCTAAGATGATAGGCTGATAGGAAGTAATTAATAGTACATACTTCACCTTCATCTAGCTTGTTAAATCATCATCACAGTCTTCCATGCGCACCCACTCTCATGCACAATAAATTTAACATCATTAGAATCGAACTCACAGAGATGAATAGTGAGAAGTCGAATAAATGAAAGTCAACCAGTGATATTAAGTGTGAAAACTTACGAAGACTTTTGTCTGTCTTCAGTCCATCAGAAGTGTGAGTCTACGCGCTACGTGTCTGACGTCTAACAAGAAAAAAGTTATCAAAACGGACATTTGGCTAGCAAAATTCGCCATAGGACATCCTTCATTCCTCAAATAAAAAGGAATATTTCTGACCACGATTAAGACGGCGGACGCAGCATTTTTCGCCACCTTATATCCCGTGCGAACAAGTTCAATATATTGTTATATCAAGTTAGAATCACTCGAAAGCTTACTACAGGAATCAATCTAAAGCTCACAGTTGATTGCTTATTCAAATATTAAGTTCAGCTCCATCGAAAGCTTACTACGGGAGTCAAGCTAAAGCTCACAGTTGATTACTCATATCAAGTTCGGCTCCATCGGAAGCTTACCCTCTGAGCTCAAAAGTTGAATCTCATATTTATATAAAGTTCAACACACTCTTAGGCGCACTCTATAAAGCTTACTCCAAAGTATATTTCATGAATCACGATGCCATACTCAAGTTAATGAGTCTACATATTAAGAAAATTTCGTGAAGATATCCAGTCTACCCAGTACCCTTCAGAGATTAGACAACCGACATTTTTTATACGACAACTGTTAACTGTTGATCAATGCTACAGAGATAATGTTAAACCGTGAAGGACTGTATATCGTTAACGTTCTCAGTACAACAAAAGTTTTCATCAGAACGTCCTCGACTTAAAAATACCCCACCCGACATAACTTATTATCAACTTGGGACATTCTATGCATACATGTGAATCATCCTACCCAGGTGATGCATTTAGAGACACATGGACCGTGTAGATTACTCACCATTTTAGTAACACGTATCATATCACATCATCGTCATTTTTCGCTTTACACAAGTTCATTCGGCTATTTAATTAACTAAAATACTAATATCTCATCTGTGTGTTTTATGTGAATCGTCTTGTATCATCGTCACGTTCTAATCACTATTAACCCTATTTGTGTAGATATTTATCTCATCACGACAGCAGAGGGACAGGAAACAAGATGGGCAGAGCAATTCAGAGAAACTCTGAACAAGGAACCACCAGAGACACAATTGAATGTTCCTGTGGCTGAAAACGATCTAGATGTAAATACAGACACTCCACGAAAATAAGAAATCATCACAGCAATCAAAGGGTTAAAGAACGGAAAAGCTCCTGGCCATGATAACTTAAATGCAGAGCTATTTAAGACAGACCCCGAGCTAGCAGCAGAACTATTAGAACCACTATTTGCACAAGTATGGAAAACAGATACAACACCATCAGAGTGGAACAAAGGAATAATTGTTAAATTGCCCAAGAAGAGAGATCTTGCAGACTGCAATAATTGGAAAGGAATCACTCTTCTCTCAGTTTCCAGCAAAATACTAGGCAGGATAATTATACAGAGAGTTTCAAAAGCAGTAGATTACAAACTGAGGAAAGAGCAAGCAGGATTTAGGAAGAAAAGAAGATGTGTGGATCATATATTCACTCTCAGGAACATTATAAAGCAGTGCTCAGAATGGCAAAGACAGCTGAACATTAATTTCGTTGATTTTGAAAAGGCTTTTGACAGCATACATAGGGACAGTTTATGGAAAATACTGAGGGCTTATGGCATTCCAAGCTGCATAGTGTCAATCATAAAAAGCCTCAATGCCAACTTTACATTTAGTGTTGGGCAGAGCAACCTAACCTTTGAGTTGAAGACAGAAGTACGACAGGTATGCCCCTTATCAACAACTCTATTTTTAACAGTCATAGACTGGGTGATGCGCCAGACAACAGAGGGCAGTCCAAGAGGAATAAGATGGACTACATTTTCTACATTGGAAGATCTGGAATATGCAGATGACATTGCACTGCTAGCACATTCACATCAACACATCCAGGAAAAAACTGATAGACTAAATAAGTATAGCCAGCAGGTGGGCTTGAACATCAATTTAAAGAAGTCAGAGGTCATGACGCTCAATGTGAGCAACCCTGAGCCCATATCAGTAAGGAATCAGCAACTGGTACAGACAGACACCTTCACATACCTAGGATGCATAGTAACACCAGACGGCGGGGCAGGCAAAGACATCAACATCAGAATGAATAAGGCAAGAACAGCCTTTTTTAGCCTAAACAACATCTAGAAGTCCTCTCAATACAGCACAATCACAAAATTAAAATTATATCAGAGCTATGTGCTTTCTGTGCTTCTCTATGGTGCGGAATGCTGGAGAGTTACAGAGAAGGAATTTCGAAATTGTCCTCTTTTCACACAACATGCCTAAGAAAAATTCACCGCATCTTTTGGCCGAATACCATCACCAACCAAGATCTGCTTACTCGGAGCAAGCAGGAGGACATGCACACCATCATCGCTGGCAGACACTGGAGCTGGGTTGGCCATGTCCTCAGAAGAGACCCCGATGCCATCACAAGAACAGCTATGCTTTGGACCCCTGAAGGAAAACGAAAGAGAGGCCGTCCAAAAACAACCTGGCGGAGGACTGTGGAGGCTGAGATGCAAAGAATGAACCAGAGTTGGGGCACTGTACGAAGAATGGCCACCGATCGAGCAAAGTGGATTCAATTTGTTGTTGCCCTACAAGACGCCACTAGAGGCGTGATGGCCACTGACTGCTTTGACGGTAGTTGGTTAAGGACCAAAGAAGAAGAAGTGTAGATATTTAATTAATAAACCCACTAATCGTTTGATCATTATCTAGTTTGTTAATGTATCACTCGTGCTGTCGGTGTTAAATGTTTACATATAAGTAAATCTCAACACTCAGGTGAGGTTGGGTTTTTTTTTCTGTTACCGGATCTAAGGACAGAAGCTAATGTCGTGGGAAAATAGAACGCTTTCCGTGATTTACCAGAAAACACTGTCCAGTGGAAAGCATTTGCATTTTCTTCTTCTTGTCCTTATCTCGGATAGGTCTCTATCCTTTCTTAACGAGCCAATTTCCGGACCTTCTACCTAATATCTCATAGGATATTCCTGGCGAAAACTACAGTCGTAGTTACCCCAATACTCACCAAACGACAATATCGTTGTAGAGGTCCGTGACTGTATATATACCAAAGCTCTCCAAGGCATCGATCTTTTCTATTTTGATGTTGTCCATGGCTGCCGATTTTCCTTTTTTATCATGTTTATTGCTTTCTCTACTTTTGATTTGAAAATTGTTGGGCCTTTATTAGAATTTGGAGATGGTTTATTGCCTCTGTTGTTCTTTTACATATTTTGCCAGTCTTTTTGAAATGTCATTCTCATCAAGTGAAAAAGTACCATCCGTATTTTTTATACAGCCTTCTCCTTGGGCAATTCCTGACTTATTTAACAATTTCTTTGTAGCCTCATGCATGTCCCTTGACGTGTTCTTAGCTTCCATGTCTTTTATTTTCTTGCATTTATTGTCTGTCCAATGTTGGCGTAAGCTAACATTAAAGATAAGAATAACTGGGAAAACCCTGAAACAAGTCAAGAGTTTCCCATATCTGAGTCATATACCAGAAGATGGCAGATGCGAAACAGAAACTAAGAATAGGCTTAGCCAAAGAAAATACATTCAACAATATGAGACAGATACTTACATTAAAATAGCTAACTCACTAATTTAAGCTGAGATTCATGAAATGATAAATAAATAAATAAATAAATAAATAAATAAATAAATAAATAAATAAATATATATATATATATATATATATATATATATATATATATATATATATATATATATATATATATATATATATATATATATATATATATATATATATATATATATATATATATATATATATATATATATATATATATATATATATATATATATATATATATTTATTCTTCATTACTGTATGGTTTTGAAACATAGACAATGAACAAGCAATTAGAAGAAAGAATTGAGGCCCTTGAGATTTGAGATGTGGATTTACAGAAGAATGGGACACTTCTCATGGAAAGAGAAGAAAACATATAAAGAAGTCCTAGAAAACTTAGGAATGAAAAGAGAAAAATAATGAAGGAGATCAAAATTAGACAGCTAAAATATATTGACCATGTAAAAAGACATAACACCTTACTGAAGACCATAATAGAAGGCAGAATTGAGGACAAACCTGCAAGAGGAAGACAGCGATAAAAGTGGGAAGATAACATCAAGAAATGGACAGGAAAGAGTTTATCAGAGTTAACCATCAAGAAGACCTTGGAGATCTATTGCAACCGACCTTCGATGGCACCCGATGATGTTGATAATGATATTGGTGTTTTTTAAACATGTTTTCGCTAGTTTTGTGCAGCCCTGACAAGGGCTAGTCCTTAGGACTACTAGCTAAAATGCGGATACTTGTATGTTTTTGCTTTGTTCAGTTTATGTTTATCTATGGTGTCTACCGGTAGTGGCGTCTTCTTTAGCTCCAGCAGATGAAGAGTTTAGTTCTTTAAAGTTGGCAGACCGTCCTTTAGAATTTCATTTGGGAATTTTTCTGTTTAGATGTTCCTTGTTTCTTTGTGTTGTTTTACGTGTTAATTCAGTGCTTATCGATCTCTCTACTTTTATTCGTTAGAGGATTTCTTCATTTTCTGCTTTCATTTCTGCCAACTTTGCGACGTCATCTTGAATATGTTGTATTTTGTTTCCATATCGCCTGATATTTCCTTCGCACTCTCCATTTCTCCCGGGATTTCCACGCATCTGAGTCTTTGTTGTTGGTAGACTGACAGCTTTTCTTTTCCACCTTTGTTTCATTGCTCTAATCTCTGCAGTCTATTGCTTGATTTTGGTGGTTAAACAGTGTTCTTGCTTTGTTGCTGATAGTGCACTTGATGTCACTCTGCTTTTAGCCTCCCTGTAGGGTATGCCATTCCCGACGTACACTTTTAGCATCTGTATGGTTTCTTTGTACGCAAGACATCTTCAGTATCTTGCTATGTATGTATAGCAATAGTCTGCATAATTACTTATGTACTACACCACTCTGTATAACTATATGTATGTATAGCAATAGTCTGCATAATTACGTATGTACTACACCACTCTGTATAACTATATGTATAACAACAGTGTATAAATATTTATGCAAGACTTTACTTTTCAAATAATAATGCAAAACATTAGCGTTTAGATTGAGTAAGTAATCTGGCCAAAAAAAAAAAAATGACGGGTTTGAATTACAATGCGCCCTATTTGCTGCATGTTCTGATGACGGCAATATTTCAACTTCGGTCAGTTCATTTCTTTGCATTCCGTTTCACCTTCATTGGATCACCCATGAAGACCATTAACTTAATAAGGAAGATCTATGAAGACATGACATGCAGAGTTCTTCATGAAGGACAACTTACAGAACCGTTTAGGATTAGAACGGGAGTGAGAGAGGGATGCCTCCTGTCTCCATTTCGTTTCTTACTAGCAATAGATTGAGTTATGATAACATCGACATCACACAATAGAAATGGAATCCAATGGAATCTGACTAAACAGCTTGATGATCTGGATTTTCAGATGACTTGGCTCTTCTGTCTCATAACCATAATCAGATGTAAGACAAAATGAAAATTCTCGATGAGAGGTCACAACAAGTGGGTCTGAAAATACACAAGCCAAAGACAAAGATTGTGAGAATAAATGCAAGAAATTCTAACAAGATTGAACTTGAAGGAACACCACTGAAAGATGTAGAATCGTACCCATATCGTGGCAGTAAAATAGACAAAGTTGGAGGGACAGGCAGTGATATAAAAATAAGAATACAAAAAGCAAGAGAAGCTTTCATTGCATTGGGAAACATATGGAGAACAAGAAAAATCAAGTCCAACACGAAAATAAGAATCTTCAACTCAAATGTCAAGTCAGTCCTATTGTATGGCTCTGAGACATGGAGAGCAACAAAAACAACAACCAAAAAGCAACAGACTTTTATAGACGGCTGCTTGCGTAGAATAGAAGGACTGAAATGATTTGACAAAGTCACAAATGTGGAATTGATGACCAGAACCAGACAAGTGACAGTGGAACAAGTGTTGAGAAGAAGACGCTGGCGATGGATAGGACACACATTGAGGAAACCTGTTGATAGCATTACAGGGTAGTCCTTGTTCTGGAATCCACAGGAAAGAGAGGCAGAGGTAGACCAAAAAATACATGGAGAAGAGAACTGGATACAGAGGTGAAAATGATGTGGAAAACATGGAAAGAACTTGAGCGGATGTCATGTGTTTGTTGAAGGCCTATTCTCCTTGGGGAGCTAAATGGTATTGATTGATTCATTGGATCTTTGTAGTCACACTTGTCTATATGTATTGGCTATGAAGCCACGGAGGATCCCTTAAAAAATGACACAGACAGAAATGAGGGTTAATGAAATTTGACAAATTAATTAAAAGTTCTTTTATCACAATATTTATTTGTAAATGCACAGGTAACTTTAAAAATCTTGCCCTGGAAACATGTGTGCTAAATTTAGTTTTCATGGTACAAGGCACGATTTCTCGCCACGTTATTGGGAACTGGTTCTTTTCCCTTGTTATGTTTCACTTTAGACAATTAGGTGATTTATGTACAGTTTATTTATGTACAGCCTTTGTCGCACAATATCAAGTATGAAACTAGTTAAGTACACGTAATTATGTACATCATTTCGTACTAATACCTTCTTACATCAGTGATGTATGCACATCAGTCTGTGTGCGTATATATGTCCATCATCAATCTCAGTAAAAATATGTGTTCAGCATTAAGATAAAGATAGTCCCATAACAGATACTGCCGTAGGGGAGTGAAGTGTTAGAGACTTCACAATTCTAGGTCCAGTTTTATGGCGTGGAGTGACCAGTTCCCTTCTTCACTGCCTTTGCCTTCCCTAACTCAAGAGCGGAGTCTGGTACCCATTTACAAATGGATAAACTGGAGCGTGACGCTTTCAGGTTTCGATCCTGAAACCCAGTATCTCTGACACAGAGAGGCAAGTGCTCTAACCGCTTAGCCAATCAAACAGCCATGTGCTACATTACTCTTGATAAATATTGTGCTCCAACATAACCTTCCGCAAGATGTATACTCACAGTAATAAATGCCTAGCAATCTCCTTGTGTGTTATCAGACCTGAACATGTATTCCACATAAGGCGTCAATCTTTGCACAAATGCTACTACAACTTCAGCCTTCAAGGATTTATAAATGTCCAACATTAATCCAGATGTAAAATGTGGACTCAATACCATTACTACTGAAAAAAGGATTGAGTCTATTTTACCCTTACAAATCACAGACTAGACAGACAGTGATCACTGGGTTAGTGTAAAGTCAGTGTGGATAGCTATTTTAAAAAGTTCAGTGTCTCATGTCACGAGTCCGCGCTACGGTCGACGAGAGATAGCCTGGCCTGTACATGGCCGATGCGAGTTCCTTAGCAACATGAGTTTATTTTGACATGTGAGCAGTATGAGCTGTTGTCGTCTATGCGAGGAATATATCCCATATGTTTGGTTAACGCTTTACAGACCTTTTCAAATTAGACTCCAGAGCAATAACGCTTTGTAGTAAAAAAATACCAAGGCAGAATTATGATTGTGAATCTGAATGTCAACTCAAACATTAGCAGAGGGACATTGAGAAAGAATAAGAGAACAAACTTTTATTTTCGCTTCTCTCACAGAATAAACGGAAAGAGTGGGGTAAACATACATATAAACTTACAATCGGGCATGAAAAGAACCGATAAAACTGCTAAGGTAACACATCAGAACACGTGGACATTTAGAGACATAATCACCAAATGTAGAAGTCGGCTTGGCAATCCGTAATGGAGATTTGTAAATTAACTTATTTAAATACTTTTATGTAATTTGATATGTGCGTTGCTTGGATGTTTCAAATCTTTAAGCCCTTGGTTCACTAGGTTTCAGATGACCCATGGAGCTGAAATTATGCACACGACCCTCGGTCGCGATATGTTTTTCAGTTATACAAAAAATATTTTAAAAATATTGTAAACACAGGCTTTTAATGCACGAAAAAGGCACAAAAATTTTTTCAAGGAATTGATAGCTTGCAGTCAAAAAATTCGAGGACAACAGAGGTAAAAAACCATCACCAGATTCTAATGAAGGCCCACACATTCTCAGATCAGAAGTAGAGAATGCCATTCATATGATACAAAAAGGAAAATCAGCAGGCATGGATAACATAAAAATTGAAATGATAGAAGCTCTGGAGAGCTTTGGTGTAGATACAATCACAGAAATATGCAACGATGTATACAATACAGGATATATACCACACGACATGAAGACATCAGTTTTTATAACATTGCCCAAAAAACCAAATGCAACAGAATGCTCAGACTTCAGAACAATCAGCCTGATGAGTCATGCAATTAAGATACTGCTCAAAATCATACAGGAAAGAATAAAAAGTAAAGTAGACAGCGAAATCCAGGAAGAGCAGTTTGGTTTTAGACGGAACAGTGGAACAAGAGAGGCAATATTTTGCCTAAGAATATTAGCAGAAAAATATACAGCGGTCCAAAAAAGTATGTATATGTGCTTCATTGACTATAAGAAGGCTTTTGACAGAGTCCATCATGAGAAAATAATTGAATGCCTCGAAGACATAGGTATTGATGGAAAAGATATAAGAATACTCAGTAACCTTTATTGGGAGCAAACTGCCACAGTAAGATCTGGAAGGAATTATTCACCATACATAGACATAAAAAGAGGTGTCAGACAAGGTTGTGTGCTGTCCCCCTGCCTATTTAATTTATACACCGAAAAAAATTTTCAAACAGATACAAGAAATACCAGGACTGAACATCAGTGGAAGGTCAATAAACAACCTTAGATATGCAGATGATACCGTGTTGTTAGCTGAAAGCGAACAGGAGTTACAAGAACTAGTGAAGCAAGTGAACAGTATAAGTCAGGAATATGGACTCGACATTAATATTGAGAAAACAAAAACTATGATAATTAGCAAAACAGACGATAAACCCACATTAAAGATAAGCGTAAATGGGGAAATCCTGGAACAAGTCAAGAGCTACGTATATCTCGGTCATATAATAACAGAAGATGGCAGATGTGAAACAGAAATCAAGAAGAGAATAGGAATGGCCAAAGCTACATTCAACAACATGAAACATATACTGACATCCAAACAGTTATCTCACAAATTAAAACTGAGAATCATAAAGTGTTATATATATTCTGCATTTCTGTATGGTGCAGAAACATGGACGATGAATAAGCAGTTGGAAGAAAGAATTGAGGCTCTTGAAATGTGGATATATAGAAGAATGGGGCGTATCTCATGGAAAGAGATGAAAACAAATAAGGAGGTCCTAGAAAATCTAGGTATGAAAAGAGAACTAATGAGGGAGGTCAAAGTTCGACAGCTAAAATACTTTGGCCACATAAAAAGGCATAACACCTTGCAGAAGACCATAACAGAAGGGAGAGTTGAAGGCAAACGTGCAAGGGGAAGACAGCGCTATAAGTGGGAAGACAACATCAAGAGATGGACAGGAAAGAGTCTATCAGAGTGCACCACCAAGACAAGAGACAGAAGACGTTGGAGATCCATTACAGCCAACCTTCGTTGTGGAGATGGCAACTGATGATGATGATGATGAGTCAAAAAATGTAACATCAAATTGACAAAAAGCCTGGGGCGCTGATTCTACATGAAATTAACTTTTGCTTTATACTTCATTACACACTTATGGATAAAATATATGATAAGCGCTTAAGCGGATTACAGCTGTTAAAAAAAAATCACAGAACTTGACAACGTTGTACAAAAAATTGTGAACAGGATAACGTTATTCGGTGACGAACACAAATTGTGAACAGGATAAAGTTATTCGGTGACGAACACAAATTGTGAACAGGATAAAGTTATTCGGTGACGAACAAAAATTTTGAACAGGATAACGTTATTCGGTGACGAACACAAATTGTGAACAGGATAACGTTATTCGGTGACGAACACAAATTGTGAACAGGATAACGTTATTCGGTGACGAACACAAATTGTGAACAGGATAACGTTATTCGGTGACGAACACAAATTGTGAACAGGAGCACAGAACCTGTCAATGTCCAGTGCATTTTAATTAATAAATAAAAGTGTGTAGCCTGAAACTTGTTTTTCCTTTACTTGTCATGTTTCAGGTACTCATAAAGTTAGATGAGGAAGTACGTTGATGTACCTTTTGTCAAGCCAGCAGACGACATTCGGTGTTATGTTGTGACAAAGATTTAAAAAAGTAGTAACGAGACTCTTTACTTGAATTATTACTCATTTTCAGAAGTAAAATCATAGGTTCTGTAGCTTGGAGTTATGTTTGATTTTGAACATTCGATTTTTTATTTTTGTTTTTATTTTGGAACAGACTTGCACTGACAGTAAATTTATCAAGTTGCATTTAAAAAACAAACTTGTATGTATAATTCTGTTGGGGATGGATCCTCCACTGAGATCGGAGGTTAGGAAACTCTATATCAGAGCGTTACAACAGGATACAAACTGATTTTTAGAAGTGATCCTCCTGTCGGACAAGCGTTTCGGCCCTTTAATCTTCTTTACACTCTAAAGCAGTGGTGGCCAAGCTAAGGTTGGCCGAGGGCCAGATTATGGTAAAGGGTAACACCAGAGGGCCAGACCTATAAAATCCTTAAAAAATAACGTTCTGAGATTTAGTTTTACATATATAATGAACCACGTACAGAAAGTAACGGCAAACTGCTGTACTGCACATCTGCCAAGACATGTATACCAGTCTTCGAACTGAAATTACTGTAAAACAAATATAATGAATCTGTTGTTTTAATTTGTTTTGTAATTTGTAATATGACATGTAATTATTTATTTCAAACATCCATTTGTGTGTTATTTCATTGTGAAGAGTTTGGCTTCAATCAACAATAAGAGGCCGGCCAAAACAGGTTGGCGGGCCGATCAAAACTGGTTGGCGGGCCGGATCTGGCCCGCGGGCCGTAGTTTGGGCACCGCTGCTCTAAAGGGAGAGGGCGGGCGGACGGGCCCACTTGGGTCATATCTCCCACGTGTCATCCTCCTGTTCGGTTTTCCAGCATGCGCTGGGAATTGAACCCACTCCACCTTGGTTACGACTTTCAACTTCACAACTAGTTTTATCCATGCTGTCAGCTTGAGGCAATTGTGAAAGTAACCATTATGCTGTAAATAAATTACTGTCCTGAGTTTCATAGCCCGTTGCGTTTGGTCCACAGCCAACATGATGCCCGCTCTGCAGTCTCACGAGCCTCTTGTGGGAAGAAGCTACATCACATTTTAAGTCAAAACAGCACAAAAATGAAAATTGAGATTAGTCTATATTCAGATAATTTATATTTCCCTGAATCAAAATCTGTGAAAATCGTTTGTCACAATACATTTTAAGTAGGTGTATTTTGATTTTGTAAATTGTATTTTCTTTAGAAATTCTGCTTTTCCAATGAAAAAAGATTTTCTCAGAACCTTGCTTTTTATTACTAATGTTCTTATAACTATCACAATTTTTAGTCAATCAGTGAGATAAGACACAAATACTTTTCATTGGATCATAAAACATTTATCAGATCCAATTTTTCACAGATTATAACAATTTTGATTTATAGCATTTAATATTGTACAATTCTGAAAAATAGTTATGATTTTAGATAAAATCTTTAAAGTTAAGTATCTCAGGATTTAATTAAGTTATCAAAAATTCAATCTGAAAAAAAGTTGTTAAATTTAATGATAAAAATTCCGTTTTAATTTGGTATTGATAGCTTAAAAAGTACAAAGCCTTAACAGATTGAAGTAGAACAATAGAATCCAATATGCCCGCCGTTTCCATTGCAACCAAATATGCAATACTCTCGAACTCTTCTTTATGCGTATCTATAATTGATGTAGGTTAAGTTTGTGCATTTTCATTGAAATCATGTGATTAATAACGAAAACAGCATTTCACTGCAGCTCCCGCCTTAAGTACCCTTGTTCTTGATTGTCCTTTGACACTCAATAGTTTCAGTAAGTCATAAACTGAGGGAGCCACAAGACCTCTTAAACATACCTCTAAAGCTAAGACCTTTGTGTAGCTGTCTTTTTTTCTTGTTGAGGTGATCACTGGCCCAAGACAGTATACATGTTGTTAGATGTGTAGTGCGAGCGTATGATGAATTGAGTGTGGGTGCGAATGAAGACGCGAATGTGTTTAGGCTCGTATAGATGTAGATCCTGCAACCCATACTCTCACATGCAGTAATCAAGGATGCTTTGACACTGCAGGCATGTTTCAAGACATTTATTGACGGGAACACACATAATATCAACAGGAACAGTCAGTGTAACAAGGTCATGCTGACCTGACATCGATAGGTATACATTTGGCATTCAAAAAGGTAAACATCAGAATAGACGTGCATGGTCAATAGCAAAGTTCTTCAATAATGACAGTTCGTAGCGTCGCCCTTGGCGTCTCTGACTAAACGCGTCAGATGCCTTAGTTACCTTGACACACAGGTGCAACTTGGCACTCCCTGCCAATTGCACATAACAGGCTGTAGTATAATAGCCGGAAGCACAGGCCTCGTCCTAACGTCGGCCGTGTACTTCTGTTAAATAGGTTATCATCAACCCTGCAGTAATACTTATTGTAGGTAGAAGTTCCGCCAATCTGCGGCTCCCACAATATATCTTCGTCACAGGATTTCTGGACAATATAAGACTAACAGTCTTGGATGGCTACCTCGAGCACAAATATATATAAGTTCTGAAATGGCGGATCAGTGAGCTGCTGTTCACCCTAGGTAATCCTTTACATGTTCTGCCACCGAAAAGCGTAATAATGCATAAAGGTCGGTATTACCTGGTAAATGAATCCTCAGAACTACACAAGGAATTCTGTCGTCATCCCGACGCACAGAGATTCACTGGGGAAAACTGCCATAGCAGTTACTTCGAAGATTCTCCCCGAAAAACAATGGACTCTTGGTCCCTTCAGAAAAACAGGACCTCCCGGCTTCCCGGAAGTATATCTCACTCCCGCTTAAAAAACCTTCCCATAGGCCTACGCCGAACTGTCAACCTCTGACCCTACAGGTCAAACACAATGAATGAATAAACAAGGGAAGACAACCCCTAATCAACCTGACATCGCAGGTAAAGACACAATTATACTTATGATACAAACATAAGCAAATAACTTGACAGATGACTCCGTCGAAAATGACAGCAACATTACTACCACCCCCCTGTAAAAAAAAAAATGCAATTTTTTTTTTTTTTAATATGTTCATGAGCAAGATAGCACCAGTATCACTTCTGTGCTCATGCAAACAATGAACCTAATATCAGGTACAATAGAAGAGGGTACAAATCATCTCCCAACATAGGAGAAAATATTTCCTTTAAACCAAACAAACTAAGGGATACCATTCAAGAAACCTAAGTTGCTGGCAATACCAATCATATATCAAACATTACTAAATAATATAATCATAGCAATATACAAATGTCAATGCTATTTTAGCAACATATCACTGATGGATGGACAAAATGAAATTTGTTAAATTATCTAAACATCATCCAAATACATTTGTATTACAACATATTATGATATGAAGGACAGACCTAAGTCTGAAAGTATATCAGGAAAAACTAGGACACAAGATTTAACTGGAATCATGTGGGCATCTAGACAATATGTCCGCCATCACATTATCCGAACCACGGATAGCTCGCACCGTGAAATGGAAAGGCTGAAGAGCAATAGCATAACGAGTAGATCTCGAGCTCTTCAAATCCTTACTTTGCATAGCCGTAAGAGCTTTTTGGTCGGTTTCCATAAAGAAATGCGCGCCCAGAAGGAACCTTTGTAGCTTAAGAATGGACCAAACCATAGCCAACAATTCACGGTCCAAAACCGAGTAATTCCTTTCTGCCGCATTCAGCTTCCTAGAAATATACATTACAGGATGCAGAGTTCCTGAATATTCCTGCATTAGTGCCGCTCCAATGCCAGTGGAAAAGGCATCACTACGAAGGACAAAAGTCTTATCAATCGTCGGTAGTCTTAAGATAGGATGAGATGAGAACAAATTCTTAACCTGATCCAATGAAGTTTGGCATTCTTGGGACCAACGCACCATATTAGGAGAACCTTTTTTCAATAACGTTGAAAGTGGTGCCATAATGGAGGACAGATTCTCAATGAATCTTCCATAGAATTGTATCAATCCCAAGAGACTACGCACTTGCTTTTTTGTCTTCGGAACCGAGATATTTAATATCTTTGAAATGTTTTGGTCCTCTGTCTTCAACAGACCATGACCAACTCGATGACCTAGGAAGGAAATTTCACTAAACCCAACAAAAGCTTTAGAGGGTTTTTAGCAGTCAAACTATGCTCACGTAGAGTAGATAGCAATTCCTTCAGACCCACATAGTGTTCTTCCCAAGTATCGCTGAAAAGACAGATGTCGTCTAAATATGCAATGACATCTGCACGATCTGATAGAATTCGTCGCATCATGCGTACGAAAGTCGCTGGGGCGTTCATAAGCCCGAAAGGCATAAAATTCCATTGAAACAGACCCCTAGGTGTCGAAAAAGCAGTGAGAGGTTTGGCGTGTTCCGTCAGTGGGACTTGCCAATAACCTTTCGACAAGTCTAGTTTAGTAAAGAATTTAGCTTTAGAAAGTCTAATAAGTAGATCATCTAATAACGGCATAGGTTCAGCATCGAACTTCGTAACTTGATTTAATTTGCGATAATCAACGCAAAGACGTATGTTATTGTCTTTCTTTCGAACAATAACTATTGACGAAGAATAAGCTGAAGTGGATGGTTCAATTATTTGTAGTTGAATCATTTCATCCAATTCTTTCTCGACTTGTGCTTGAAAATGAATAGGTATTGGGTATGGTCTTACTCTGATCGGATTACGATCAGTAAGTATGATGTCATGTTCTATGACATCTGTGTGTCCAGGAATGTCGGTAAGGACATCCTGATATGATTGTAACGTAGAGGATACTTGACGTTGTTCCTCAAAAGACAAGTTGGAAGAGACTGTAACGTCTCTCCACGATTCCGTTGAAGTAAGTGGAATCGCTGGAAGAGGTAAGTTCACGTCAGAAAAAATAGTTTCCTCATCCTGTATAACGGACAGGGATGAGATGTGACCATGTTGAACTGGAGAGTCGTCCGTCGCCTGGAAAATAGGCTGTAAATAGTCTGGACGTTCAATAAACTCTGTTAGCATATTTATATGGAAGGTTTTATGCCTTCCATCCACATCGACAATATAGTCGACATCAGAAATTTTCGAGACTATAGTGTATGGACCCTTCCAAGAAATGAGAAGTCTATTCTCTCTTGAGGGCAGTAAGACATATGCTTTGTCTCCAGGACAAAGTTGACGTAGGCGTCTTTTCTTATTAGCAAATCGCCTAGCTTTTTCTTTCGCAAATTCGGAAGATGAAGTTGCTAACCTGCACGATTCGATAATCTTTTCTCTAAGAGCTATAACATATTCATATGACGATTGTGTATCATCGTCAATATTATCGGAAGTTATCAAATCGTGTAACAAGGACATTGGCCCGCACGGTTGCGCGCCAAAGACAAGTTCGAAAGGAGAAAACCCTGTATGCTCGTTGGGAACCTCTCTATAGGCAAAGAGGACTGCAGGTAAAACCCTGTCCCAATCTTCAGGATGATCCTCCGTTATCTTGCCAAGTAAGTTCTTTAGTGTCCTGTTAAGACGTTCTACCAATCCACTGGACATTGGATGATAAATACTACTGAGAGACCTTTTAATGTCTAGCGTAGCCATTACCTGAGACATAACGTCCGAAATTAACTGAGTGCCGTGATCCGACAGTATTTCCCGGGGAATCCCAGACGAGAAAATACGAGCCAAAGAGCATCAGCGATATCGACAGTTGATATGCTCTTCAGAGGAATAGCCTCTGGCCAACGCGTGCACATGTCCACGCAAGTGAGGATAAATTGGTGTCCTCTGGCTGACTTAATTTTGAACGGACCAATGATGTCTATAGCCATTTTCTGAAACGGCCGAATCGGAATATCTGCAGCCTGAATAGGAGCAGCATGTCTCGGACCTCTAGACTTGACCTCTTGACAAATTTTGCAAGATCGGCAATAAATTCGGATGTCTTTATTCACGAATGGCCAAAAGAATGACGCAAGGACTCTAGTTTTAGTTCTGGAAAAACCCATGTGTCCCGCACACTGAGAATCGTGTGCATGCCGAAGAATTAAGGCTCTCATACACTTAGGCACAAGAATTTGCGAGTGCATAGACTTGTCCGAGTGTTGTACCATTCGTACCAATATACCATTCTTCATAGTGATATACGATTTGTGATTCGTATTTTGATTGGGATCCCCTTTCTTTGCAAGAAGGAAGTATTTCTTCAAAGAAGGATCCTCTTCTTGACGTTTAACAAACGAGTCATGGGAAATCACCAAGTGCTCGTCTTGGCTATCAACTTCATTACTATTATCAGATGAAGTTGGGGGATTAAGAGCTTGAGCTCTTGTCACCACTGCATTGACCGTTTGAATGTTTTTTTCTTCCCAACTAGAAATTTGTTGCGGGGTGCATTCCTTAACCCCATGAATACGACCGATTATAAGATCCGCAATAGGATTAGGAAGAAGACATGCATGGACATCTCCTGTGAAGAAAGGAGTGTCAATCCTAATAATAGCAGTAGGATAGCTTTCCATAGTACCACCAAATGTAACACATTTGATTGTTTTTCCAGTGGCACAGCAAGGATCTATCAGAGACTCCTTAACCCCGACGGTAGTACATCCCGAATCGAAAAGTACTGAGACTAGCCTATCATTTATTAGACCTTTATCTAAGATGAGAGATCCTCTCCCATCATGCGCAACTGTAGCAGGTAGAGCAGGAAGAGGGTGACCACAACTTAGCGTAGATACAGTTGATGAGTCAAACAATGTTAAGCATTGGGGGCATTCAGTTGCTCTCCCAAAATCGAAAGCACAACCAGTGATAGCCCTAGAGTTACCACTATCATTTACTGTATTACAGGCTCCATCAAACTCTTGTTGCGCAGAGTTTGCCTGTTGGTAAGGTCTTTTTTTGTTAAACCTAGGTCTACCTCGATTATCATTTCCCCTGTAATTATTTCGACTATCATTTCCCCTGTAATTGTTATCATATTGCCTATTGTAATCATCATTCCGGTTTGAATCCCGGTTTCTAAATTCACCATCGTCATAATCTTGACGTCGAGAATGATTACCTCGAAAATTTGAATAGTTATTATTTGGATAGCCTTTACGAAAGTGTCTCAAATTATTACCACTAAAATTACGAGAACTACCATCTTGTCTCCACTGCATAGACGAAGAACCATCATGTGTTGGATTACTCCGCTTCTGAGTGTAATTTTGATTACTTCCCCTATTCCAATTTTGTTGAGCACCCTGAAATTTTTTTCTGAAATTAGGGCCATATGGTGTTGCCGAAGCAGCTGGCAACCCTTCTTTCACTTTAGAATTGCTAACTGTAGCATGGGGATGTGCTGTGGCATACTGACAACAGTATTCCTCCATTTCTTTTAAGTTTTTAGGCTTACGCTCATGAAGGAATGCAAGAAAAGAATCATTAACAGATGACAAAACCTTATCTCGCAATAATAAGTCCATTAGACCTTCATATGTTTTCTCAATCTGAGACAACTCAACCCATCGTGTAAATGTACGACGTATCTTTGTAACAAAATCAGAGAAATCTACTCCATTTTCTGGCAACATTGTCCTAAAACGAAGACGATAGTCTTCTTGTTTTAATTGGTATTTTTTTTAGCAATGCTGCCCTGACAACATCATAATTAGTCCTCTCATGTTCGTCTATTGTCATAAGAGTAGTCACTGTGTCACCTGTAAAAAATGGCATCAGTTGTTCAACATATTTTTCCTTTTTTATGTTATGCGTATCGCACAAAAATTGGAATCTATCTAGATAATCTGCTACGTCATCCTTTAAAGGATTGAAATGAGGCAATTTAATCCTACTAACAAACTCCTTTGTCGAACTCGAAGTTGTTTGCTGAGCACCCGTACTCGCCAATTTCAATTTCTCTAACTCCAAAATTGCGAGTTTTTCATCAAGTTCCATCTTCTGTTTTCTTTCCTCATGTTCCATTTTTCTAATTTCAGCCTCAGCAGCAGCTTGAAGTTTTTTTTCCTCTGCAGCAGCTTGAAGTTTTTTTTCCTCTGCAGCAGCTTGAGCTTGAATTTTTTTGTCTTCCATTTCCATCTGGAATTTTCTTTCATCAGCTGCAGCTTGAGCTTTCCTCTCCTCAGCAGCAGCTTGAGCTTTTCTCTCCTCAGCCTCTCTTTGATACCTTCTTTCTTCAAGTTCTAATCTTCTATTCTCAGCTTCTAGCTTCTTTAGTTCAGCTTCTGCTTTCAATTTAATTTCCTCTTTTTGTTTCTTTTCTTCTGACTTTAATGCAATGGCGAATTGAGCAGATGAATATTCTTCCAATTCTTTACCAGACTTACCAAGGGTCAACCCTTGCTGGATGAAGAAATCCAATGTAGACATTCTGTCTAATGAGATCAGAAACCTGAAAAAATTAAATAAATTACCTTATCCCACTTCAATGGGAGACAAGTCTGAAATGATAGACTTGTATACTCACTTCACTTTATTTTACTGTCTTAGTCTTAGACAAAGACTTTGTATGTTCCTCTTGTTTACAATGTACCCAAAAAATCACTTGAGTACCTGTGGGAAAAAAAAATTCCCTTATATCCCACTCACTATGGGCACAAGTCTTTTTTATAAAGAACTTGAATATGTATTTTACCTTGTCTCAATCTTTGTAGATAACAAGTCTTTTATCAAAGAACTTGTATAAATATCTTATATAATATTATTTAACAAACTCTATATGAAGAGTCTACCTTATCAATAATATCAAAACATGACCAAGTATGTGTATGTAGACTGTGCATGACAGTAATGTAGTACAACCAAAAAAAAAATACAAAGACAAAAATACAAAACAATACAAATGGCAACACTGTTTTAACCAAAAATGTGTAGAGAAATACACAAGAAAGGAGAGACCTACAGAATACAAACAAAACAAATCGAAAATCAAAACTGAAAAGCAGACAAAATATTACAAAAACAACGTTAAGTACAATTACATCACAGCTAACATCAAAAACGACCAATTGTCACTAGCAAATTTCCAAATTAAGAAAATTTGCACCTACAGACCGCTTACAGTAAGCCTCGATCAAGTGGCATATTTACCGTAAGACCCACCAACCGAAAAACCCGCAGAAAAATACACCAAAAACAGTAGAAGTGACATAAACATATAGCAATCAATTTCAATGTGTTGCAGAACAAGTTCAGTCACAGCTGAAACTAAAATAAATTTCTTGCTCCTTGCGAACACAGAAACGAAATGTCAAACGCGCACTGAACGTCAAATCCACTGTAACATAAAGTGGTATTCACGAACCAAAGTTACTATGACCTTCTCAAATTAGGGCTTGCACATTGAATGTTTACAATTTCACGTACTGTTTACAGACACTTGACCTCCAACAATGTAGCTTGAATGCTCTGACCTAGAAAAGTCTGTTGTTGAATGAAACGTGTCACAACCCGCAGTACTGTTTACAATAGGAACCCGCCTTCTATGCAGTTATGGTCCACGTAGCAAATGCCTAGTAGTTCACTTCAGTACTTGTCTTGTTATGCTTTATGTAGCATTATAATATAAATGCTCGTACTGTTTATTTGTGTCAACCGTTGATGACCTATATCTGTCCTGTTGTAGCCAAAACTTGCAAGTGTAGAATTAGTGCTGTGTTACGGCTGTCCCGTGTGTAGCTTAGACCCACAGATCAGAAGTGTAATGTGTACTTGTCCTTCTTGTAACTTTCTCGACAAAACTGGAGACATCATACATGTAACAGCCAACCAGGAATGTAAATTTCTGGATCCATAAATGTCAACAATAATGTCAAATGCTCGCTCTGTTCTTTTTAAACCCACAGGTCTGGTCCATCAGAAATGTAAGTTTCTAGGCCACATTGGCGACAAGAAATGTATCATAAGAGCCACGTAACTGGTCCACCAGAAATGTAACTGTCTTTTTTTCTTGTTGAGGTGATCACTGGCCCAAGACAGTATACATGTTGTTAGATGTGTAGTGCGAGCGTATGATGAATTGAGTGTGGGTGCGAATGAAGACGCGAATGTGTTTAGGCTCGTATAGATGTAGATCCTGCAACCCATACTCTCACATGCAGTAATCAAGGATGCTTTGACACTGCAGGCATGTTTCAAGACATTTATTGACGGGAACACACATAATATCAACAGGAACAGTCAGTGTAACAAGGTCATGCTGACCTGACATCGATAGGTATACATTTGGCATTCAAAAAGGTAAACATCAGAATAGACGTGCATGGTCAATAGCAAAGTTCTTCAATAATGACAGTTCGTAGCGTCGCCCTTGGCGTCTCTGACTAAACGCGTCAGATGCCTTAGTTACCTTGACACACAGGTGCAACTTGGCACTCCCTGCCAATTGCACATAACAGGCTGTAGTATAATAGCCGGAAGCACAGGCCTCGTCCTAACGTCGGCCGTGTACTTCTGTTAAATAGGTTATCATCAACCCTGCAGTAATACTTATTGTAGGTAGAAGTTCCGCCAATCTGCGGCTCCCACAATATATCTTCGTCACTGGATTTCTGGACAATATAAGACTAACAGTCTTGGATGGCTACCTCGAGCACAAATATATATAAGTTCTGAAATGGCGGATCAGTGAGCTGCTGTTCACCCTAGGTAATCCTTTACATGTTCTGCCACCGAAAAGCGTAATAATGCATAAAGGTCGGTATTACCTGGTAAATGAATCCTCAGAACTACACAAGGAATTCTGTCGTCATCCCGACGCACAGAGATTCACTGGGGAAAACTGCCATAGCAGTTACTTCGAAGATTCTCCCCGAAAAACAATGGACTCTTGGTCCCTTCAGAAAAACAGGACCTCCCGGCTTCCCGGAAGTATATCTCACTCCCGCTTAAAAAACCTTCCCATAGGCCTACGCCGAACTGTCAACCTCTGACCCTACAGGTCAAACACAATGAATGAATAAACAAGGGAAGACAACCCCTAATCAACCTGACATCGCAGGTAAAGACACAATTATACTTATGATACAAACATAAGCAAATAACTTGACAGATGACTCCGTCGAAAATGACAGCAACACTTTGCTGTGAACCCGTCAGCTGTGAACCCGTCAAAGTTAATTATTTGGATTGTTTATTTCCTCGCTCGGAGTGACTTCTTCCTAGACGATATCTTACATCACCTTTCTTTGTTTGATTGTTCCAAATCCTTTTCCTTCTTTATTGCTTGTTTTATTTGCCAAACAATATATTTCATGCCGTGTCCTAATACTATTTATCCCGTTTGTGTCTTGAAGAAATTTTATTTCTCCTTATACCTCATTAAAGTCCAATAGCAAGTCAATCACTTTAAATACCTAGGAGCTGTCATAAACTGGAAGGGAGGCATCAAAGAAGATTTGGTTGACAAAGAGCAGCTGGGAGACTTTTTCAGGCCATAAATCGAGGATGGCAAAAGAGAAGTTGGCAAGAAGACAAAGATGGCTGTATATGGTTCCACCTATGTCCAGGCTTGACAAGTCACGGGCAATGACTACAACCCACAAGAGCCATATCCAAACCTCAGAAATGAGGAATCTGAGGAAGATGGCTGGGAGCCGCGCTGGTGTTTTTTTTTTTTTTTTTCTTACGCCCGCTAATACTCGAGGCAAAATCTCAGGTTATTATTTATGTCTAACCTGACATTGATTTTACGTGAGTATCCCTTTATTTCTTGTACAGAGACAGGTGTCCCTCGCCATTCAGGCAAATACTCGCCGATTTCGGAGGTACCCATTGCAGCTGGGTCGGCTCAGGAGCCGCCAGTCCCAGGTCGACGACACTCCTTCAAGTGTTCTCGCCAGGTCTCGAGTTAATCCAGTCCAAATCCCGGTCGACGAAAAATCCTCAAATGCCGTCGCCCGGGTTTGATCCTGTATCACCCGGTCGCCAGAGCGGTGTTGTAACCACTACGCTAGCGCGGCTCCCGCGCTGGTGTAATGGCTTCGGCGTTGTACTGGCGACCAGGTTTTCATGGTTCAAACCCGGGCGTCAGCGTTTGAAGAAATGTTTACGGCCGGAAATTTGACTAAATAGCCTGAACGGCTCCTGTGATAAACCATCTGTGGATGGGAAGGAGCGAAGCTCCTGACAGGGTTGGAAGGAAAGTCCTCAGGTTCCCCAGCCTCGCAATGACATGTCATTGGGCCGAAGGGCTGAAAGCCCACGTGCCGCTGGTTAATAATAATAAAAAAAAAAAAAAAGGAAGATGGTTGAAGTAACAAAAAGAGACATGGTCCGCTACCCAGACCCTGCAGACCCAAGTAGAACAGTCACAATTATGATGGTTTGTCCATGTCTGCAGAGTGGGAGAGGATCGGCTATCACGACAGGTATGGGAAACTAAGAGCCAAGGATCTAGACCTCCGGGACGACCCAGAGTCAGCTGGGAGGACAACATTAGACAATCTCTAAAGAACCGAGGATTGAAGTGGAAACCAGGCCGTGACGAAGACAGCGACAGAATAGTATGGCGCTTTCTCTTTCAAACCTCTACACCTGACGGTAGAAGAGGAACAACTAAGTAAGTAAGTAAGTAATAAGTACCTCATTAAACGGTTAGCAGGATTTTGTAGGTTTATTGGATTCATTGACATATTTCATTTGGGCTCTTCATTTTTTTCCAAGGGAACGACTTCTATTCATTTGACTTTTATAGTTGTTTAAAAAAAATGTTATTTATGATATAAAATACCCGATGATCTACTTAAATCCAAATTCATAGATTTTCCAAAGAGACCTGGAGCTATGGAATGGGAAGAACATCGCACCATTAGTCTTATGAGTCATATGATCAAAATATTATTACGAATTATCACGAGAAAAGTGAGAAATAGAATTAAACCATAAATCAGTGATTAACAGTGTGGATTTGTAGAAGATAAAGGTACAAACATTGCCATATATATTATAAGAACGTTAATAGAAAGAGCCATAGACGTAAAGATATATCTGTACTTATGCTTTATAGATTACATTAAGGCACATGACAAAGTGAAACATGAGAAAATTATCAAAATGTTAGAAAGCATCAACATTAATGTTAAAGACTTGAGGATAATAAAGAACATGTACTGGCAACAAACAGCAGCTGTAACATGTAGCAGCCAACTAGGACATTTTCAGGAAGTAGAAAAGGGTGTCAGGCAGGGATGTGTGCTGTGAATGGATCTGTCTAATCTCTACAGTGAAAGTATAATGAGATCTCTGGAGGACACATCAGGAATATCTGTTGGTGGACATTATATAAACACCTTGAGATACGCTGATGATACAGTCTTCATAGCAAAAAGGTGAAAAGGAGCTGCAGGAAATGGTTGATACAATAGTGGCAGAAAGTGAAAATAAGGGCCTCAGCCTAAAAAGCAAAAAAACAGAAGTAGTGGTCATTTCAAAGAAAAGGGCTTCCTCAGAATGAACTATCAGAGTAAATTCAGTTTTAAAACAGGTCAATAAATTCAAATACCTGGGCTCATTCATAAAAACGGATGGAAGAAGCATCCAAGAGGTGAAGAGCAGTATAGCTCAGGCAAATGCAGCATTCTATAAAATGAAGAGTATTTTTTGGAACAATTCTTTGTCATTGGAAGTAAGAAAGAGAGTTCTTCATTGTTATATAGAACCAATCCTGACATATGAGAGTGAGTCATGGACAATTAGTAAACAATGAGGGAAGGCACTACAGGCCACAATGATGCGGTTTTACAAAAGAATGTTAAAAATGAACAGCCAAAATGAGTAATGAGAATGTCTTGAAAGAGGTCAGTGCGCAAATGAAATTTATTTCACGTTAGAAAGAAGCAATCCACTTTTTGGGGCATGTTATGTGAAGAGGAAAATTGGAATGTATCGTAGCAACAGGTACGATTGAAGGAAAAAGAGATACGGGAAGACAAAGAGAGCAAATACTGGACAGTTTTACATCGTGGCATGGAAATAAGTCAACAGCAGAATTGATAAATTGTACTGGAGACAGGAAGTTGTGGAGAGGCATGATCTCCTACGCCACTAGGCATGGTACTTGGAAAAAAAAGAAGAAAATGACATCAATTCTGGACTTTTGTCAGCGTCAATGCTGGTAGTGAGTATTGTTCATGAGTCTGTCAGGTTTTACCTTTGTCTCTGCTTGGTCAATATTTAATCTACCCATCACCCATTGCATCTGTTTTGTCATTTATTCCTGACTCTATTATGGCTCAGCTGCGTAGAAAAACAAAATTACAATTAGTCCAATCCTTAGAAATGAGGTATCTGAGGAAGCTGGTTGAAGTAACAAGAAGAGACATGGTCCGCAACCAGACGATACGGCAAACCTTAAAACCCAACCCTGATGATCCAACGGGAGCATTCTCAATTACGATGGCTATGTGTGCAGAATGGAAGAAGATCGGTTATCACGACACATATGGGAAATTAAGAACCAGGGATCCAGACCTCCAGGACGACCCAGAGTTCGCTGGGAGGACAACATTAGACAATCCCTGTGTTGCGCACATATTTCTGATGCACAGATTACAAAAATACGATATGACTAATTGATATGAAAAAGAGATTACTTTTGTTACAATCAAAGTTATATCACCCATGATTTGATTTATACTTTTGATTATGTGGATGATTTCCCTTGAATATTGATCTGGCGGATTAATACCGAATTTATGTAATTTCTCATTTGTTAGGGCCAGAAAATAGATTGATCTTGTTCAATATGTTTATGGCCTGAATTTATATGTATTACTTGTCTAGTACAAGAAGATTCAGTCTTATATTGTATATCTTTGTATGTTTAGGTCGGACTATATTCTTTGTGCCGAACACTGGGGCAGGTATTCGTTTTCGAGGCATGCGTAGGGAGTCTCGATAATGCCGCCTGATATGGCTGAGTGTGTTTTTCTTGAGCTGGTCCTTTTCAAGGTTGAAAAGTGATTTGTGCATGTTTTTCCAGGAGGAGTTAGTGTCTCTGCAAGAGTCTATTTGTCAGAGATTCTCCTCATGCACTTTGTTATTAATTCGGACTCCAGGTAATACCAGACCCTTCTTTTTGATGATCTCTAAGTGGGTAGACCTAGATGGATTTCGTGCCTCAAATATCGTTGGTCGTTTGTATACCATTAAAGATGACAGGTTTCCCAACAGAGCTTAGGTCTACATGTAACAACCTTAGTAATGTGGAACTGTAGGGAAAGTCTAGGAAATTATTGATATTCAAATTGTGAATTAACTTTGGCTTATCATTATCCTTCTGCTGGGTGAGTGAGCAAAACTCAGGAAGGCAGCCATCTTGTTTTCTTGTCATCGGTATGAATCACTGTCAAGAGAACAGTCTATCAAACTTATTATCGAACAGTGATATGGAGATCTCACTAACATGAAAACCCCTATCGTGGTTTAACTTTATTACATGAATATTTTGATATATGTCGCCGGAGAACTTAGCCAAGGAAAAGGTTCGGCCAGTGAACTCTTTGTACGTTTACACACCCACACCCACTGATGCGTTCAGTCAGTTAGGGGATGTGGCAATAGTCTGCCAGAACATTGAATGATTACCTTATATCTTCCATCATATTTGAATGCTGCATGAAATATGATCTACTGTTCAAATGCCTAATGATATATATGTCAACATGTTCCTATGACTATGTTCCGTGCTGTCCTGATGTGTGCGTCCCTATTAAACGGTGTGAAATGCCCGCTGTAGTTCAAGTCGTCATTGCCTTGCATAAGAGGGTGTGAGAAATATTATCAAGTGGTCGAGTACACAGAACCATTACATCATTCGCGTTACTTGACACTCCAACTCAATGTCAACATGACAGGTTCATTCGATTATGCAGAAGTAACTCGAAGAAGACCTTCTTCAGTGATGACCAGTACACGACTCTAAAACAAAACACCCGCATCCAGACATTATCACCCTGAAGGACCGAAGACTAGATTGGAACCAGGTCAGCAGAAAGACAGCCAATAGGATAGTATGGCGTTCTCTCTGGCAAACCTCTACACCCCAGGGTAGAAGAGGAACGACTAAGTAAGTTGTAGCTATTAGTTCATGTTATGTAGACAATTGAGCAGCTGCTCTTAATGCTAATGCAATTTTTTCCTCTAAATATTCGAATGTAAGCTTACTATGGATTTCCTTTCTTGCGTCGTCTGCCATTTGTAATCAGACATATTCCATCCAAACTGTATAATAATTGTTGTTGTTGTTGATTAACTAGGGCTGCTGAGCTCGTCGCTCTTTAGCAGTCAATGCCAAGCTGAAGAACCTGCATGTGTTCTGTAGCTGTTGAGTGGTGCTGTATAGAGTGTTTGTGATTGTTGGGGAGCCCGGCAATAGCTTTCTTATTTATGTGGAAAGTCCTGGGCAAGTGAGCAGCACATGCTGAACTGTCTCATACGGAGGGGTACAGTTGCGGCAATTAGGCTCATGTGTGAGGTTTAATTTGTATAAGTGCTTGTTGAGTCTGATGTGTTATGTTTTTAGTTGGAAGATTGTGCTCTGCTCCACATGTTGTAGGTTAATACTGTTGCCATTTTTGTTGGGTTGAGCCATTTTTTTATACACGACACGTCCAGTAGATCCTTTTGCCCATCGGGTCAACCATTCCTCTTTGAACTTTCGGGAATTCGTTTAGCTGTCTGCATATTTGCTGGAGTGTTCATTTGAACCATGCTTGCTCGTTTTGCTAGTCTGTCTGCTTTATCGTTGCCAGGTATGTCTGTGTGCTATGGTATCAACTGGAGAGGGACTATGATGTCGTATTTTGTTAACTGATTGTCAGTTGTTTCGGCCAGCTGTATTATTTCTTTATTTTCAGATTGGAGGAGTTCTTCTAAAACTTGAAGTGTTGATTTTGAATCAGTGAATGTTATGATATCTGAGGTCATATAAATTTCTTGTTTGAATTGGCTGTCTATTGCTGTGAGTGTGACACGGCATATTTAGAAAAATAGATTGGTGACATCGTTATCAGCGAGTTTTGGCAACGCTGATCCGGAAGTGGAAAAAGAAAGGCGCGAAAGAGACAGTTGACGCTGGGCCTTTGTCGGATAGCGACGGACATTTTTGTGGTTCCCTTTTCATTGAATGTGAAATATAGGTTATAGTGATTCAGTCTAGTGGACATAATTATAATTCTGGAGTGGTTTAGTGTCCAGTGATATTATTGTCAGGCTATCGGGTATCATTTGCCAGTGGATTGGTTTTTCCATTGTGTAGTTTCCAGTTCGCCATAGCGAGCGATTGTTCAGTACTAAGTTTGTATAGTGCTGTTTACTGTTATTTGTTTAGGAGTATTTTGATATATTAATTCGAGAAGTTTCTCGGGCAGTGTTTTATGTATTCCATACTGTTTTCAGCCGTGTGTGGCTATACTGTGTGTAGCGTCCTATTAAAAAGGGAATTCCTATAGAAAGTGTTATCTTTCTGTGTCAACCATTTCATGTTGTGGTCATATTCTTGGATAATGAGCCAAGTATTAAATTAGCGTCAGTGTTAAATCCACAGCATAAATTAGGAGTTGACATCTGAGGGCTGCGTCCGGCTTTTTTTTTTGGTGAGCCTATAGGCCGTGGGGCCGTATTTTATAGTATTAAATTCCCAGCAGACATTCTGGGTGGTTCGTCCTATTCTTTATAAAAGGCCATAGTGCCTATGTTTTTTCTAGATAGGCCAGAATTTAAGATGCACACAGTATGTTAGAAGGTTTTAGTCACAGTGTATTGACGCCTTCTGTTTACTAAGTCACGATAGTGAGTTATTTTCGGTGGTCCAGTTTCAGGTCTGTGTGTTTGTCAGTCAGCAGTAGTGAAATGTGAGCGGTCAAGTGTGACGCGTCGCGATACGTAACCTATTTTTTTCAGGTCACAGTGTAAAGTTGTTGTGGCAGTTCAGATAATATTTTCACATCGTATTGTGGTTGATACTGTTTTGCAAGTTAGATTCGATGTTAGTGTGCGAGATTTGGTAAAATAGGTGTCAATAAGGATGGAGTAAAGGCGCAGCTTGCGTCTGGCTTGTCAATTTGAGGTATTGCAAGGTAGTTGTGTGGCGTAGTGATAGTGATCCAGGTGGAGCAGCAGAGATAGAGTGTTGAGTTCGGTATTAGATGGGCTCCGGTGCCTGACTTTGTGTGTCGGCAGAGGAGATTAGATCGTCTATATTTGGTGGTATAGGTAGTGTTTATAGTGTTGGCGGCATCCCAGGGTGTGTGGAACTACTCGTATCTGGATGATGGTCTAGATCTATGCGACCAAAGTAGGCTGGGACTTGATATCGTGTTCTGGTAGCCTATCTGCAGCAGTGTCATCTCACATACTGCTCTACCCACCTGGGAACGTTACCTCCCCGGAGTGTTGCCAAGTGATGTCGGGTTCAAGTCATGCTGATGTCATTCCTCTGACGTGACCTTACTACACTGATGCGCCCTGCCAGTGGGTGAATTCAAATGAGGACTGAAGCCTGCTGACCTGAGTGGTCCTGCAATACTTTACATTGAAGTATGCTGGTTTCCTGAAGCGGTGTGACGAAACGAACTGTGCTTATTTTCATGTATCAGATAGACGTGTGAAACTAACTGCTTATCGAGAGTATACAGTCGGTGATCTATTTTGGACAGTGCTGTGTTAGCACCGAATAGAACAGTGCATGCGTATCGATATTTGTTGCAGTACCGTGCCAAACGACAGTTTTGTATATGCTGGCACACAGACTAACAAAGAAGTCTGGTTTTCTAAACTATATTCTGGATATTATGTCGGGATATTCGATACCACAGTGGAGTATATTTGTTTTGGAACTTTACGTCAAGTGTGGTGTTCCGTTTGTTGGTCTACATCTTGGATCATCTATGCTGAAGAGTTTCTTGGACAAGCGGCGCTGGACCGTCAGTTAAGTATTTGTTTGTAAATTTTGTATGATGTACTATATTGATGTTTATTGTTTCTTCTCTAAATTCTAAATTTTCTTTTCTGTCTATCAATCTGATACTATTTATCGTACAGTAGATCTTTTAGAGTAGGATAGTTCTATTTCTTCATCTGTTTTTTTTAACTTGCTTAATTGTTTGTTGTTGTTTTATCTCCTTTTGTTCTGTTCCTTTTCTCTACTTTCTATGTAGAACTTAGTATGGTTGTTTATATGGTGTTAGTTAGTAGGTGGGATCTTTCACTCTATTTCATATTACTTGGGGGTAATGGTATTATTTACATAGTAAAGCTTTGATATGCTATTCTATGAGTATTGGTTATATGTGATATAGTTTCTTTTGTTAGGAGTGATTTGATAGTGCCTAGTGAAGGAGATAGCTCTCAGCACTTCATTGTTAAGTGTAGTTGTTGTTTAGTCTATTGTGTAATATTATATTTGTGTGTTCAAGGGTGGACGGGTGGCGAGTTTAATTCATTCTGGTCCTACTTGTGGGAAAAGATTGAATTAGACTGATTTCTTTCTAGGGGGTGGCTGTGTATGTTTAGTGGTGGAGTAAGGCAGACGGTTTTCCTGCGACTGCCCTACTTAACATTCCAAGCCCTGTTGGTGTTAGGTGTATTGGTGCAGTTTGTATTGACATTGTCTTGCACATTCAGTAATTCTTTTGTTGTGTTTAAGTGGTGTGTTCTCTTGTTCCATCTTTCTATCTTGTAAATACGTTTACAGGGATCCCTTGTTTTCGTTCGTGCGCAGTCACGCATTGTATATATTAATCTACCTCTGCTCTACTTTGTCTATCATCTTATTCCTCGTGACTGGGATTTTTGTTTTCGTAGTGTTTAGTGCGTGTCTTTTCATCTGTGTAGTGCTCATTTTGCCAATAGAAACATTTATATAAGACAGATTAGTAATAATTAAAAGTATTATCTGAGTATAGCACCAGTGTGGGTGCCAGTGACAGACTTTGGAGTAAAAGCTGATTTATTGTCAAGTTGGTATAGTGGTGTTATAGCACCAGGAAGTATCATCAGCTGTTGTTGTACAATTGTCGACTATTGTAAGGGTCTTTGAGTGTATCACAGAGACTAAGTGGTCGGAAAGACCAAATTTTCAGAGTAATGAGACAGTAGCCAAGTGGCAAAGTAAGACTATATTTATACAATAAGAGGTAAAGGTGGATGATGTGTATACAGTGAGAGGTGAGGTGATATATACTTACATGCATATATATGTGTAAATTGGAGAAGTGATATCAATATTTACTATCATTACTGTATACTTTGTAAGCAGAGAGTTATCTTATATCTGGGAATATAAGTGAAGTATATACGAGTGAGTAGTTGCATAGTAAAAATCTATAGCAAGAGATAATAGTGAGTATTCTGGGTGTACACCATGGACCTACAGGCTTTCATTCAGATTGGTAAAGAATGTGGGTACATTGGCAAAGAACTAAATGACTATGCCAAGACAGAATACTACTCAGCGGAGAATCAAAAAGCTTTAGAGCAGAAAAAGAAGGAGAAGGAAGAGAAGGAAAGGATTGAGAATCAGAAAGCCTTAAGAGATGCTCGAGCTGAAGAGCTAGAGCTAAAAAGAAGAGAGTTTGAAGAAAAAAGGTAGAACGAGAATTGCAAGAAAAAAGGTTAGAGCGAGAATTGCAAGAAAAGAAGATGAGAGAAGATAGAGAATTCGAGTTACAAGAAAGGAAGATAAAAGAAGATAAAGAATTACAAGAAAGGAAGATGAAAGAAGAAAACGAGTGGAAATAGAGAGAGTTCGACTTGAAAAAAAAAGAAGATGAGAGAAGAGAGAGAAGTAGAATTAGAGAAGGAGAGAATGTGAATAGCCCTGGAAGAGAAGATGATTGATAAGGAAATATAATTAAAGAGACTGGAGGTGGGTGCGAGTGGTCAGAACTCGACTCCTGGGGGGAGGTCTAATCGTCCCTTTAGGCTGCGTCTGCCTAATTTCAATGACAAAATCGATAGTTTAGATTTTTTTCCTCGAGAGGTTCGAGGCCGAATGCGTGGCCTGGAAGGCTGACAGAGATCAGTGGCCATCTCTGCTATCGACGTTGCTAGTGGGACCTGCGATGGAGACTTTTTATAGCCTCCCGCTAGATGAAAGGGCCGATTACGACAAAGTAAAGGAAAGGTTGCTCCGGAAGTTCCGTCTGACTGCTGACGGGTACCGGACGCGTTTCAGAAACGCGATGCCAAGCGCGGACCAAGACTTCGAGGACTTTATCTCGAAGAAAAAACTTCTGCTCAACAGATGGATTGAGATGGAGGGAAGTAATAAGGACTATGATGGCTTGCTAGACTTGATGCTACGAGACAAAGTGTTGTCGTCGTGCTCAACTGAGTTGGTGGCGTTCTTCCAAGAGCGCCAGCCAAAAGATATTGAGTCCATGGCCCAATTGGGGCATCATTATGTCCTTGCCCACCCGGGCAAACCCATCCACAAGTCAGGTCTGCCAGACGACATAGTTGCCGGTGTCGGCAAAGTTCAGCGCCATCCTTGGCGAAATCAGTCAGGCGAGGCAGACAGGGGTCAAGAGCAGAAGTATGAGAAGCCTTCCAGTCCCTATCAGCCACGTAGAGGTAACTATGGGAACTTCCGATCCCATCGGAATGGTCGGCCAAGTTGGCAGAACCGACAATGTGAAAGTTATAGCGACGGAGGGGAGCGCCAAGCTCGTAAGCAGGTACGCTTCGAGGACTCTCAGGACGAAGACCGGTTTTGGTATAAAGCAAAACATTCCAAGCAGAAGAGCGGCTTCTCAGAGAGTCGATCTTCCGACTCCGATGCGCGATCGTCACAATCTAAAAGCCCCAGTGAGAGTCCACGTGATGAGTCGAAAAGGGAGCGCATGTGTACCAATTGTGGTGGCAGGGGTCATTATGCTGACATATGCACTACCCCGATCGAACACGCGAATTCCGCGGTTGTGTTGGACACAGTCAACGGTGAGGACTGTGCGGGGTGTCGCCCTCTGTTCCACGCGAACGAGAGGTTAGTGCTTCAATGCGGGCATGCGGCACCATGTCTATCGGCAGTCCATGAGACTGGCAAGGTGATTCTCCACGAAGGCAAGGTGGAGAATAGACCAGTCCGGGTGTTGAGGGACACTGGATGCACCACGATTGGGGTGCGTCGGTCGTGTATCGACGACTCCTGCCTTACAGGCAAAACTGTAAAGTGTACTACTTTTGGGGGCAAAGTTGAGTCTTACCCCCAGGCGTGCATTAATGTGGACACCCCGTTCATAACAGGTAGAGTGAACGCGTTTGTCCTGGAGAACCCGATTGCCGATTTAATTGTCGGCAATGTGCGGGGAGTACATAATGCTACGGGAGAGGCTGGAGCAGTCGCGCAGCAACTCCAAAGTCCCGAGGCGGATAATCAGGTGGCCGAAGTATCACCATCTGAGAAGATGGTACGTGTTATACCGGGTTCGCGACAGGCTTCCGTTGGTACTTGGAAGACGGTACCGGAGCACAGGGAAAGTAACCACGAAGGAATATCTGAGGATTTGAAAGCGAGTAACCGCGCAGTATGGGTGCGCAATGTTCCTCGGAGTGCTAGTTGGTGCACACTCCGACGTGTGTTTAGTAAGTCGCGCCAGTGAAGTTTGTAGAGGTAGTGTCATTGCGCGACAACACCAAAGTTGCACGAGTGACTTTCGCGAATAGGTGGGGTGCGCGTGATGCAGTTAGGCAGAAGCATATGTCGTTGCTTCAGAACCATCTGCTAATAGTCCAGCAATAGCTAGGGTTAGGTTTCGGGTTCGTGTTCAGTAAGATGTTTCGGTTTACCGCGAACCGAACCTTAGAGTCTGACCCACGCCCCCAGTACCATTCTGATATGAATATGTGGGTTTTGTAAACTTGTATATATCATGTGATGCCTTGCAATGCATGTTCATGCTGTAATATGCTATTCTTTACAATGTATGTATTATGATGCCATAAAGACAACCTGCACTAGAATCGAATATAATGTATATTTATAGAATGTACAAATGATTGTCTATACTATGAGATTGCGTACTATTGTGGATGCCTATATGAGAATAACTATGAGCGTACGATATACTGTGTATTGTTAGACCAGGTGTGGACAGTCGTTGTTATTTTTCACGACTATCAGTACCTGGGGTGGTTTATTTCATGCTCATATTGTGTTTGGTGGATAGGTTGAGTAGGCATGAACGACAATGGTGGTGGAGAACCATGGCACTCTCTAGACAGATGAGGAGGTGCTGGCATGGCATAGATTCGTCCCAACTCCGTACGGGGTCGGGCGAGGACTCCTCCGATGGAAGAAAACTACGTTTTCTTTCTTGAGGGAAGGAAGGGGGTGGATGTCACGGCATATTTAGAAAAATAGATTGGTGACATCGTTATCAGCGAGTTTTGGCAACGCTGATAACTTTTTGAAAAAACCGGTTAGTCGGGCGACACCGGAAGTGGAAAAAGAAAGGCGCGAAAGAGACAGTTGACGCTGGGCCTTTGTCGGATAGCGACGGACATTTTTGTGGTTCCCTTTTCATTGAATGTGAAATATAGGTTATAGTGATTCAGTCTAGTGGACATAATTATAATTCTGGAGTGGTTTAGTGTCCAGTGATATTATTGTCAGGCCATCGGGTATCATTTGCCAGTGGATTGGATTTCCATTGTGTAGTTTCCAGTTCGCCATAGTGAGCGATTGTTCAGTATTAAGTTTGTATAGTACTGCTTACTGTCATTTGTTTAGGAGTATTTTGATATATTAATTCGAGAAGTTTCTCGGGCAGTGTTTTATGTATTCCATACTGTTTTCAGCCGTGTGTGGCTATACTGTGTGTAGCGTCCTATTAAAAAGGGAATTCCTATAGAAAGTGTTATCTTTCTGTGTCAACCATTTCATGTTGTGGTCATATTCTTAGATAATGAGCCAAGTATTAAATTAGCGTCAGTGTTAAATCCACAGCATAAATTAGGAGTTGACAGAGGGTGATGTTTGTTGCTGTGATCTTTGATTGGTAATTAGCATAGAAGTCTCCACATGGTTCATATATTTCTAGTGTGCTGCCATTTGGGTATTTAACATATGTATTTTTACTTATGAGTATATGAGGAGGACTGCCGTAAGACGGGGGTAAATCTGTAGAATGAAAAAAACAACACAACTAGTGATACATCTTACTGGGAGAAAGGACAAGAAAAAACCTACGTTGCAGCCACAAGGCCTTCGTCAGGGACAGACAAACGAAAAACATAAGGGAAATAAAGTAAGAATTAAGTAGAGAACATAAAACTATACAAATAATAGAAAACACTCCCTGATGGGGTTTATACTTTTTGCTTCATAGTTCAGTTTGTCGTGTTGTTCAGAAGCAAATTTGTATCTATGCTGGCACGAATTTAATATTGGTTTGGGGTTTATTTATGTATTTTTTTCCACTGGGTTGTGTTATTTCTTTCTGATGGGATAGCTTTGTTACTACTACTTCTAGCGTTGTAAGATAATTACGAGTTACATATATATATGGTCATTCATCCTGTCGTCTTTTAGATTGTTGCTTTTGTTTTTATGATATATTGTTTTACTAATGTGTGTACGGCTTGTAGGAGCTTGGTGCCCATTACAGATGGTCTGTGTTGGTCGTATTTCTTGCCTTCAAGCAAGAAGTGTTTAATGATATTAGTTTCATAACATTTTTCACAGATGGGTTCGTTTATTCTAAAGTAGCCGGTTCCTAATTTGAGCCCGAGTAGTTTTTTTATTTACAGGTAGTTTTAGTTCGTTATTTCACGTACGCTCCAAATCTAGCATTTATAGTGGCCTTGAATGCTGAGCCATCTGTGTATGCATGTATTGCAGTGCTAGTGAGCTGTCTATAGTCTCTAAATTAGCTGTTTTAGGTATTGTTGGATTGGTCTTTCTTGTTAGTGTGCTATCCGTCAGTTTGATTTTTATTATTGGAAGTTTTAACTACTTTCCGGGATAAATGACCTGGTATTATTCAATTATTTCTCGTTTCTGTGGGAGATGGTGATTTCTTCTATAGTTGTTGTAATTTTTAGTGGTAATTTTTTATTTAATCTGCTAATGGGCTCCCAATTTTCAAAAAGTTGTCTTTTTGGGTGATCTTTTCTCTTTCTTCTATAGTGCTTCTTTAGCTTCCAGAACAGTACGTTTACGTAGGTCCATATTTTCTACGATTGCTTCAGTTTCACGGGCTGTTGACGTGGATCTCATTACCCCACATATGAACCCCAGAGCTTGTTTTTTGGACTTTGTCGAAAATGGCTGGTTATATTAATGTTGATGTGGTGATAGATGGAAAAGGTGAAAGTATGAATAAGTACCAAGACTGTCTAAGATAATCTCACTGAAATTTGGTTCGAGGAAAATCTGCGAAAAATTAAGTATAAGTTCCGCAGGGAGAAAATAGGTTGAGAATCACTGGCAGATCAATTTATATTGGATAATGGAAATTAACTGTCTCTTAGCAGGGTGACAATCCCCGGAGTAGAATAAGAGCTAGTAGATATCCAGGCCACTATTCCCTAAGGTACTGAATTATTAGAAAGAGCCCCAACTGATTAAATACAAATATGACATAATCTTACAGTATGAGACATCACTGTAACATCAAAGAAAAGTCAGTAAGCTAATCTTGATTTTAGAAAATTATAATGAAGCTTTACTGATGAAAATAAAAAAATTGGTCATTTGTATAGAATATGTATCAATGAAATATATATGTAGAATTTAAGATAATCAAAAATGCCAAAAATGTAATCGTTTCTATAAAGTTACTGACAAATCGTCACAGTCTTATAGAATTTTAGTTCTTGAGTTTAGTAAACAAACACTATTTATATCTCATCATTAAGGACACTGGTGAAGTTGTGTTTAGTTAAGTGGTTTACAAAACTGTTGATAATTCATCATTAAGGACATTTCTGAATTTCGATTGAATGAAGTGGTTGGTTCTTTGTGGTGTAACTTATCCGTATCTAAGATTGCAATCCCGGTCACTCCCTGATTTCTCCAGGTGTAAGAAAAGGGTTGTGTGTTAGGTGCAGATCTATCTCAGGGGTTTGAAGTTTTGTGTCCCTGATCCAGGTTTCTCGTCATCGATGAAGATGGAAGCTCCTGGTGTAGACTACCCTAAAGAACTGTGAGAAGATACAATACGACTTCGGTAACCTTCCATTTGGTAGAGATTAATTATCAAGTCTTTGTGTTGCTCAGCCGTCAGAATTCACAGTACTGACCGATATGTGTCTTTTGTACTGCTGGCTCTATACACGTGAGACAAACAATACGTACGCCATAAGGTTATTTGCTGTCTTGCTTAAGTCAATAAATCAGATATATCATAAAAGACATCTTCTACATCAACAGTTAGCCACCATCACTAATAGTTTTCATTACACTGTGTCTGCTTAATTTCAACCATGTTCACCAAAGTATTGCAATAAATCAAATCTCTTGTTACAATCAGTATTCGATGTTTCTGGCTCTACTCATTATCGAGAAATGAAATGTACAACCTTACAAAGTCATTCTTACTTCTGCAATATTATTATGATTAAAAATGCATCAGCTGCACTTAATTCTATATCTTGTTACGCTTATGTTCGTACACATCGGTGCATTCTCGAAGGGAAGGCATTGCTGTGAACCGATGAAGTAACACCAAGATGCATCACTAATGAAACCGCTCCATTGTAAGTATTGGTGACGTCAATTTTCAGTAAAAATTAGGTATGCACGTCTGCTGTAGACTTGCAATGCCTTATTTTGGCCTGCGTTCTTCAAGGTGTTCGGACACAAGTGTGAGAGCTCCGATTGTGTATGTAGAAGTCCACTGCATGAGTTACAGATTCTATGAAGAATATTCTATGTGTGCCTGTGATGGGTGGATGGTAAAGGAAAGTATTTAGTTCAATATTAAATGACTTTTCGATGAGTTCGATGTGAAATATTAATTCGTGGACATTATGACTTTTACTGACGGTACTTCTGCCTACCAGGCATTGTATTAGATCGCTTGCTGATATGACAATGCATGCCACCATTTTCATCAAATTTGGAGCTCATCGTTTGTCCAGTGTCAAATAAAGCCGTACCGTTGGCTATTTTCTTTGGCTTTTGTCCTCGTAAGACGAATCACCTTTTTTCGATTTTTTTTCACACTCATAAATAATATAAGCGTCCTGAAAACACCTTTAACATTTCTGGTTGCCAGTTTGGGGAAAGGTGTTAAATAAAGACACTGGAGGAATTATCTACGTATTAGTATCAAGTGTGAAGAATGTATGCTTACGGCCATCCATACTTCTACGCGTAACATTGCCGCGCACGGTTTTAGTCGGGAGAGTTTGGCTCGTCTAGATGTCAGCTGAAACTGGTTCATGAGAAGCCAGCAAAGATTTTCTCCGCTACAGAAGTTTTTATCAAGAATATTCACGAAACATTATTTATAACGGAAGTCTCAGCCAAGGTACTGTCGATTGTCGTAGATTTTGAGGCAGAAAGACATACGTTTTTCAAGTAATCAGCGGAAGATTGTAACCAGCCACCTCGTTCTAGCGAAGGAACCGGCAGTTTAATATGGCGAAAGGTCAAGCTATATAACTGAAGACCACAAGGGATGAAGTTGCTCTGTTTTATGTGCTGTAGTGTAGCACTTAAACGGTACTTATCAGAGGCGTTTCTTAGAGGAGGATATTTTGAAGATAAGAGCTCTTATATTTATGTGGTCTAATGCTATTTACGATTTGGTAGCAGAGCTCTTATCCATTTATGTTCTATGTTCTATGTATATTATTGTGTTGTAAGCGGGTTTCGGTTTGTAGGGATTTGATTTTGGGGAGCATCACGCTGCGGCTGAGCCAAGAATCAAGGGGTCTATGAAGTCTGGACATAATCTTCTCGTGGAGCAGCTCAGATGAAAAATGCTGTATGTTTAGCGTGCTATACGAGTTCGTTATATTCATCATCGATTAGAAGTGCTGTTATGTGTCTTGTAGTCGTGGTTGTCGAATGTTTCTTTACTTTTGATTCAGTTGTCTCTCATTATTGTTTGTATTTTGCAGGTCTAACATTGCTGTCGTTAATTTGATTTACGTATATTTGTTCTCTGCGTGGTGGTGATGTCATTTATGTAGCTGTAAGTTATTTTTTTCTCCTTCCTTAGTATTTTCTTCTGCTGCTTACACTATTGTCTTTTCGGTCTATATAGTATTGTATGCTCCATTGTTATTCTTTGATGGTATAATAATTTAATTTCGAGTGAACTTAAGAATCCTAAATATTGGCATTGGTGCTGGGGTTGCTCGGCAAGACTTAAAGTCGAGTATAGACTAAGTAAGGTCTAAATAGGTTACAATATAATTATACAACATGTCGACTTTAGAACATTTTGTCCAGCTTGGAAGGAAGCTTGGTTTACAAGGGTCAGCCCTTAAAGATTTTTCCGTGGAACAAATGGCTAAAGAAAAAGAAGAGACAGTACAGGCAAGAGAACAAAAAAGGAAAGAAGAAGAAGAAGTAAGAGAATTAGAGAATAAAAGAAGAGCAGAAGAAATGGGGTTTAAAAGAAGAAAAGAACAAATTTAATAAAAGGAAAGAAGAATGGTAAAGAACAGTGCTGTCACAATGACTGTACTCGAAATCCCCATTGTTTTCTAATTCGTCTGCAAATTGTAACGTTTCACGTTGATAGTAAAAGCCTACTGCTTCAATACCCGCTTTCTACGATAAAACGTGTACTGCCTTTCTAAGAAAAACCTTGAGATACGCAAGCTGACCTATATTTAATATTCCATTCATGTCATTTTATACACTAAGTTACCATAAACGAAAGACAGATGGACTAAGGATAGAAAGAAAGGGAGGGGCTGAAAACCGGAACGCAGGCAATACTACCACAGTCTCGCGATACACAATTACTACCATCACGCGTGTAAGGCCACAAGCACTAGTTTTTTTTCAAATCGACAGTGATAAAAAACACTACCCATACGAGTTAGGTTTTAAAAACCTGAAAAACGCTTATTAGGAAACATGACATTATACTGGTTTACGTTTGAAAACATTACAGTACCCAGACACCACATCGTATTCGAAGTGAACAGGAGGTAGAAGAAAATGCATATTTTGAACGCAGCCCCTTAGCCCCATTAAATTTATATATTTGGGTTCCTTAGGACTTGCTGACAAAGAATATGTTAAACGTTACGCAAATAGTCTAGGAATTAACAAATTATAGCCAAAAGAAATAGTGAGGGATGTCAGACAACACCAAAATCAGAATCGCTCAGTGGCAGATTTTTTACACCACCATTGTACGGGAAATAGGCTGACATGTTACCTCCTATTTGATTGGCGGAAAGTAAATGTAAGGCTAAACACGATTAGTCGGACTATAAATATTGATTCTTTGTTGTTAGGGAAACGTGAGTAGGAGTACTTTTTTTCAAACGCTTGTGTAAACATGGCACGATTGGTTAGACCCGCCAATATAGTCAATCAGAGGCGTCAGGTCAGCACCACATTTTCAAATAAACTTACTAAAGAACCAGTGCGTTGAGCGCCAGTGCATATTTTTCTAAATAAAAGCCTGGGACATCGGCAGATCGAAATTGTGCTATATTCATTGCCAGTCAACGTAACTGTGTATTATTCCATGAATTGTGGTAAGCTTGAAATATTTGATATCTTTTTAATGAAAATTGAATGTAAATTGATAATTTATGTCTGTATATATGTGTGGTTCAGTAGCGAACATGAGGTAAAGCCTATATAGTGCTCCAACCTGAACAGAAGGTGTCGGAGGAAAGTAAAACTACATGGAATTGCCAAACAGTACACTGACACCTATCTTATTGACTAGAAAGAAATAATGCTGGAATTGCAGAGGCGTAGTAACCATTAGGGAGGAGTATACTGGTGAAAATTGTTTCAGATGAAGATAGCAGTTGGCCTACCGCTCTGAACTCAGTGTTTGTTATGTATTGTGTTCAGTCTGGAAATTTATTATAAATTAGTTCTGAAATAGGAGGTACAACCTTCTTGTTTCAGGGACCGTGGTCCTAAAGTTATTGAGCAGCACCTGGTCTGAGCTTTGCTGAACCTAGAGGCTGACAGCATACTCCTGGGTCCAGATAGTGACCAGTGAGGTGTCTCCAGAACACAGGGAGGCTATCGAGCAGAGGAGTCTTTTCCTGCCGCCATCACGAAAGATAAGCGTCTGTGGCCAGAGGAGCTCAACATTATGCCCCCCCCCCCCCCCCCCTCAAAATCTGACTTTATAATAAAACAGAGGGAAAATACAGTGTTTAAATTGATAGGAACTGTGAACTTTTCCCCATACTATTTCCAAGTTAAACAAACACTTGAAGTCATGATGACAAATAACAACATAGCTTGAAAAAACAAAACCAGTATTACCTCATATTACTACTACTACACAACTGACACACATAGGATAATATTAATAAAATATGTCACTACAAGGTTCATATTGATAAATTCTGTACATATAAATTGTAATTACAATTGATTGTGATTCCTGGTTCACTTTGTATTTGAATCAGGACACATATATTAGTGAAAGTAATTAATACATATTTATATTTGAAACTTTACCAGTGCCTCATTTAAGATAGTCTTATAGAGTGTTAAATGTGTGTGAGTGTCACAGTGTTGTCAAGTGTGGTGGAATAAATTAAATTGTTTATCTGTCTGTTGTTGTTGTGACTTACACTTCATCATATACATACCCTAGACATTTAACGTAGTCATCACAATATTCCAGAATAATTCTGACTGAGTTATAATGTGGTAGCAAGTAAGGTTATCTGTAAAACACTACACCTATTAGATACAGATACCTTCACAGCTGATCTCAGTCAGTACACTAAGTCCCCTATAAATATTTATAACATCCCACTTTACCACATATATTGGGGTCTCGCTCCAGGGATATTGAACTTTCTCCTGTTATATATATATTGGGAATAATAAAGAATTAAAAGGTATCCTTGGGTGGAAATAAATAAGGTTGAGCTCTCAGTGCCTGTAGTGTCCTTAGATAATTATTGAAAGATTGAATTGTTTACAATTGCATGTTAGACAATGGCCGACTTGGCAAAATTTCGATCTGCTGCTGTACAGACTGCGAAAGAGTTAGGAATGGACGGGCAAATTATGATTGCTTATGTCACTGCTGAATGTGACAAATATATTGAACGGGAAGAAAGAAGATTAGAAAAAGAGGCCGAAAGAAAGTTAGAGGCTGAAAAAGAAATTAAGAGGTTGCAGATTGAGGCTGAGGCTAAGAGGTTGCAGATTGAGGCTGAAAAGAGCTGAAGCATTGGAAGCCGAGGAAGAAGAGGCAGGCTAAGAAAGAGAAGCCGAGAAGAAATTAGCTGCAGAAAGGGAAGACAAGCGATTAGCTGCAGAGAGGGAAGCAAAAAAGGAGGAGAAGAGATTACAAAGGGAACATGAGTTACGACTAAGGGAGTTTGAGTTTCAAGGCCATGCTCCTGAAAATGGTGCCAGTCCCTTTACCTCTGATGCCACTGCTAGCCAGGGAGCCTCAACCTCAGCTATGAATTTTCATTTAGATCATTTTGTTGAGAAAGACGATGATATTGAGAGCTATCTAAATAGATATGAACTATTAGCTACCACATATGGGTTAGAGAGAGAAAGGTGGAGCTTAAAGTTATCTCAAGGTCTTCGTGGGGCAGCTTATGAAGTTTTTGCCAAAATGAGCAGAGGTGATCAGGAAAATTATGACATGCTAAAGCAGGCTCTTTTGTTAAGATATGAAAAGAACGCAGAATTTTATAGGAAAAAATTTAGGAATGCTAAACTACTGTCAGGTGAAACCTATCACCAGTTCTCTGCACGGTTAGAGACATACTTGGAGAAATGGACTTCTCTGGGGAAAAACCCAAGATCTTAAGGAAATGGTCCTTATAGAACAATTAAGAGAGTCCATGGCTCCAGACCTGAGAAAGTTTCTCATGGAACAAGGTGCAGAGAGGCTGGGTGAGTTGCTAAATGTTGCTGAAAGGTATCAAGCAGCTCAGGCAGAGGTATCAGGTAACAAAAAGAAACAGGTAGAAAATTTTAGGGCACCACAGAACTTTAATAAATTTGATCCTAGAGATCAAAACAAAGGTAAGCACCAATTTGATAGGCCACGGTATGACAATAAAAATAAAACCCCACAATTCGATGAAAGGAAATATGATGAAAGAAAATCTTTCAACCAAGGGAAAAGGTGGTGTAAAAATTGTAAGATGAACAATCATGACACTGACCATTGTAGAAGGAAACCTCCTCATTGTGCTGCTATGACATCTGGGAAAAAGGAAAAAAAAGGTCAAACCTGCAGAACTACAGGAACCATACCACCCCCCAGTGTGTGAAGATGTCATCTGTAATGGTGTCACTATAAGGTGTTTATATGATACCGGTTTAGATTACGATTCCGTTGTGAGTTCTCACCTGGTGCAGGCCGATCAATACACCACAGAAACAGTGGAGATTCAAACTGCAACCAAGGATGTAGCTACCATGACACTTCCCGTCGCCCGGATAAAGGTGAAAACGCGATATGTGGAAGGAATCATAAAAGCAGCAGTGATAAATGAGCCAATCTACCCTCTGATATTGGGGTGTAGATATGTCTTCTTGGGGAATCCCAAGAGACCTGTGATATTGGCAACAGTGCAGACCAGATCACAGTCTAAAAAGGAGGAGGATAATCCAATAAATACTCATCCAGATGAGATGAGGAAGGCACAGGCTGAGGACAAAACACTCAAGCCGTGTTTCAAGAAGTTGCCCAAATCTCATACACCTCCAGGCAAGGGAGAATTTTATATGAAGAACAAGCTGATATATAGGAAGGCTGGATCTGAATCCAATGGTCACGGACAGCTGGTCCTTCCCACTTCATATAGGACTAAAGTGTTGGAACTAGGGCATGCGATTCCCTTCAGTGGTCATATGGGGATCAGCGCAACAGGACAGCGTATAGCTTGTCACTATTTCTGGCCAGGAATAACTGAAGATATCAAACGATATGTAAAATCCTGTCCAGAGTGCCAACGAGTAGCACCTAAACATTGGACTGCACCAGCAACTCTGGGGGAAATGCCCATAGTGGGAACACCCTTTGAGAGAGTTGCCGTGGATCTTGTGGGACCTCTCACCCGAACCAAGAGAAGGAACAGCTACATTCTGACTCTGGTGGACACTTGTTCTATGTGGGGAGAGGCGGTAGCCCTGTCATCGATTGATTCTAAACATGTGGCAGAGGCATTGCTCACAATTTTCACAAGGTTAGGCTTTCCCAATCAAATCTTGACTGATAATGGCTCTCAGTTCAAGGGGAAACTAACAGAAGAAGTTTTCAGGATCTTCCAGGCCAAACACTTCCATTGTAGTGTGTACCACCCCCAAGGGAACGGCCAAGTGGAAAGATTTAATGGCACGTTGATGTCGATCCTGAGAAAGTTGGCACACGAAAAACCAGATACGTGGGACCAGTACCTTCACGCCGCCCTCTTTGCTTATCGGGAGGTACCCCATAGTTCAACCGGTATGGCCCCGGCAACATTATTGTTTGGAAGGCCAATAAAAGGTCCACTCGAAGCTCTGTTAAGAACGTGGACTGATGAAAAGGCAGAGGAAAATATTACATCCTCATACCAATATGTGAATGAGCTGACCACTCGTTTAAAAACTGGCTGGAAACTTGCCAATGAAAATTTGAAACAAGCCAGGAAGAAACATGCTGCCTATTATAACAGGAAAGCTAAAGACAGAGATTTGGCTGTGGGAGAGAAGGTACTGCTTCTTCTACCCGGTAGTCAGAATAAGTTACAAATTGGATGGCAAGGTCCATATACAGTTCTAGAGAAGGTGTCTAGAACAAATTATAAGATAGATAAGAAGGGGAAAGAAAAAATCTATCATGTGAATCTCCTGAAGAAATATTTGGAAAGAGAACATCAGGAAGAGACACACTTGTTGACCTTGTCCATTGCCATGGAGATGAAAAAGGAACCACTTTCATCATTTGAATATCCATTACACCCCTGTGAGACAGCGGCACAGGTGAAAATCAGTACACATTTAACGAAAACTCAGAAAGAGAGAGTGCAACAGGTTCTAGATAATCATGCAGAGGTGTTAACAGACCGACCAGGGCATACAAACTTATTGGAATATGATATGAAGCTGATAGACCCCACACCTGTCTGTATGAAACCCTATTCGATTCCTTTTGCTAAGGAGAAAGCTTTGAAGGAAGAGATAGACTATTTGTTGAAGGAAGGAATTATTTCACACAGTGAATCTTCGTATAGTTCCGGTGTTGTACTCCTAAGGAAGCCCTCTGGAGAACATAGACTCTGTATAGATTACAGGAGACTGAATGCTATTACAGAAGGACAGGTGGATCCATTGCCGGATACAAATCAGTTGTTTGCCAGACTAAATAAAGCTAAATATTTCTCAAAAGTGGATCTGAGTAAAGGATACTATCAGATTCCAGTAAAGCCTGAGGTTAGACCATACCTAGCTTTTAGTACCTCAGAAGGACACTATGAGTTTAATAGATTGCCATTTGGATTGAAGAATGCGCCTAGTGTCTTCTCTAGAATGATGAGAAAATTATTGGACCCTCTGAATAATCCATGTATCACAAATTTCATGGATGATATCCTTATAGCAACAGAAACATTTGAGGAACACATTGACTCTCTGAACATGCTGTTTAATCGACTTAGGGAAGCGAATTTAACAGCCCGACCAACCAAATGTTGCGTTGGATGTAAAGAATTGGAATTCTTGGGACACACAGTTTATCAGGGAAACATGACCCCTGACCCAAAGAATTTAGAGAAACTAAAGAAAGCCCCGAGACCACAAACCAAGAAAGACGTGAGATCCTTTGTCTCATTATGTGGTTTCTACCAAAAGTATATCAAAAACTTTAATTCCATATGTGCACCGTTAACTGATTTGACACGTAAGGGAAATCCAGATCGAATTACATGGACACCACAATGTGAAATGGCTTACCAGGAATTGAAGGAAAAGCTCACAAGCAAACCTATTTTGAAATTACCTGACTTAAGTCAAGAATTCATTGTAAGGACTGATGCCAGTAATATTGGGTTAGGTGCGACTCTGCTACAGAAATCAGATGCATTGGATGGGGAATTAAGCCCAGTGGCATATGCTAGCAGAAAGTTGAATAAAGCTGAAACCAATTACTCAACTAGCGAAAAGGAATGTCTTGCAGTAATATGGGCGATAAAGAAATTCAATATTTATCTGTATGGGAAGGCATTTAAGTTGCAAACGGATCACAAACCTTTGTCGTTTCTAGCACAGGCTAGACATGAGAATTCTAGATTACTCCGTTGGTCATTATTGATGCAGCCATTTGAGTTTAGCATAGAGTATATAAGTGGAAAAACAAATCTGGGAGCGGATTTTTTAAGCCGCCATCCGTGTGATGAGAATCACCCTAAACCCCAGGAATAATAAGAAATTTCTCTATGTGTATATAGAATTATAGACTGACATATAACGTCTGTTTTAAGTGGGGAGGATTTGTCGTGAGAAATTCTAATCCACATATATAAATTAAAACGTAAATGTAAAGCCTAACAAATAAATTTAATAAAAGGAAAGAAGAATGGTAAAGAACAGTGCTGTCACAATGACTGTACTCGAAATCCCCCTTGTTTTCTAATTCGTCTGCAAATTGTAACGTTTCACGTTGATAGTAAAAGCCTACTGCTTCAATACCCCGCTTTCTACGATAAAACGTGTACTGCCTTTCTAAGAAAAACCTTGAGATACGCAAGCTGACCTATATTTAATATTCCATTCATGTCATTTTATACACTAAGTTACCATAAACGAAAGACAGATGGACTAAGGATAGAAAGAAAGGGAGGGGCTGAAAGCCGGAACGCAGGCAATACTACCACAGTCTCGCGATACACAATTACTACCATCACGCGTGTAAGGCCACAAGCACTAGCTTTTTTTTTCAAATCGACAGTGATAAAAAACACTACCCATACGAGTTAGGTTTTAAAAACCTGAAAAAACGCTTATTAGGAAACATGACATTATACTGGTTTACGTTTGAAAACATTACAGTACCCAGACACCACATCGTATTCGAAGTGAACAGGAGGTAGAAGAAAATGCATATTTTGAACGCAGCCCCTTAGCCCCATTAAATTTATATATTTGGGTTCCTTAGGACTTGCTGACAAAGAATATGTTAAACGTTACGCAAATAGTCTAGGAATTAACAAATTATAGCCAAAAGAAATAGTGAGGGATGTCAGACAACACCAAAATCAGAATCGCTCAGTGGCAGATTTTCACACCACCATTGTACGGGAAATAGGCTGACATGTTACCTCCTATTTGATTGGCGGAAAGTAAATGTAAGGCTAAACACGATTAGTCGGACTATAAATATTGATTCTTTGTTGTTAGGGAAACGTGAGTAGGAGTACTTTTTTTTCAAACGCTTGTGTAAACATGGCACGATTGGTTAGACCCGCCAATATAGTCAATCAGAGGCGTCAGGTCAGCACCACATTTTCAAATAAACTTACTAAAGAACCAGTGCGTTGAGCGCCAGTGCATATTTTTCTAAATAAAAGCCTGGGACATCGGCAGATCGAAATTGTGCTATATTCATTGCCAGTCAACGTAACTGTGTATTATTCCATGAATTGTGGTAAGCTTGAAATATTTGATATCTTTTTAATGAAAATTGAATGTAAATTGATAATTTATGTCTGTATATATGTGTGGTTCAGTAGCGAACATGAGGTAAAGCCTATATAGTGCTCCAACCTGAACAGAAGGTGTCGGAGGAAAGTAAAACTACATGGAATTGCCAAACAGTACACTGACACCTATCTTATTGACTAGAAAGAAATAATGCTGGAATTGCAGAGGCGTAGTAACCATTAGGGAGGAGTATACTGGTGAAAATTGTTTCAGATGAAGATAGCAGTTGGCCTACCGCTCTGAACTCAGTGTTTGTTATGTATTGTGTTCAGTCTGGAAATTTATTATAAATTAGTTCTGAAATAGGAGGTACAACCTTCTTGTTTCAGGGACCGTGGTCCTAAAGTTATTGAGCAGCACCTGGTCTGAGCTTTGCTGAACCTAGAGGCTGACAGCATACTCCTGGGTCCAGATAGTGACCAGTGAGGTGTCTCCAGAACACAGGGAGGCTATCGAGCAGAGGAGTCTTTTCCTGCCGCCATCACGAAAGATAAGCGTCTGTGGCCAGAGGAGCTCAACATTATGCCCCCCCCTCAAAATCTGACTTTATAATAAAACAGAGGGAAAATACAGTGTTTAAATTGATAGGAACTGTGAACTTTTCCCCATACTATTTCCAAGATAAACAAACACTTGAAGTCATGATGACAAATAACAACATAGCTTGAAAAAACAAAACCAGTATTACCTCATATTACTACTACACAACTGACACACATAGGATAATATTAATAAAATATGTCACTACAAGGTTCATATTGATAAATTCTGTACATATAAATTGTAATTACAATTGATTGTGATTCCTGGTTCACTTTGTATTTGAATCAGGACACATATATATTAGTGAAAGTAATTAATACATATTTATATTTGAAACTTTACCAGTGCCTCATTTAAGATAGTCTTATAGAGTGTTAAATGTGTGTGAGTGTCACAGTGTTGTCAAGTGTGGTGGAATAAATTAAATTGTTTATCTGTCTGTTGTTGTTGTGACTTACACTTCATCATATACATACCCTAGACATTTAACGTAGTCATCACAATATTCCAGAATAATTCTGACTGAGTTATAATGTGGTAGCAAGTAAGGTTATCTGTAAAACACTACACCTATTAGATACAGATACCTTCACAGCTGATCTCAGTCAGTACACTAAGTCCCCTATAAATATTTATAACATCCCACTTTACCACATATATTGGGGTCTCGCTCCAGGGATATTGAACTTTCTCCTGTTATATATATTGGGAATAATAAAGAATTAAAAGGTATCCTTGGGTGGAAATAAATAAGGTTGAGCTCTCAGTGCCTGTAGTGTCCTTAGATAATTATTGAAAGATTGAATTGTTTACAATTGCATGTTAGACAATGGCCGACTTGGCAAAATTTCGATCTGCTGCTGTACAGACTGCGAAAGAGTTAGGAATGGACGGGCAAATTATGATTGCTTATGTCACTGCTGAATGTGACAAATATATTGAACGGGAAGAAAGAAGATTAGAAAAAGAGGCCGAAAGAAAGTTAGAGGCTGAAAAAGAAATTAAGAGGTTGCAGATTGAGGCTGAGGCTAATAGGTTGCAGATTGAGGCTGAGGCTAAGAGGTTGCAGATTGAGGCTGACAAAGAGGCTAAAGCATTGGAAGCCGAGGAAAGAAGACAGGCTGCAGAAAGGGAAGAGAAGAAATTAGCTGCAGAGAGGGAAGCAGAAAAGGAGGAGAAGAGATTACAAAGGGAACATGAGTTACGACTAAGGGAGTTTGAGTTTCAAGGCCATGCTCCTGAAAATGGTGCCAGTCCCTTTACCTCTGATGCCACTGCTAGTCAGGGAGCCTCAACCTCAGCTATGAATTTTCATTTAGATCATTTTGTTGAGAAAGACGATGATATTGAGAGCTATCTAAATAGATATGAACTATTAGCTACCACATATGGGTTAGAGAGAGAAAGGTGGAGCTTAAAGTTATCTCAAGGTCTTCGTGGGGCAGCTTATGAAGTTTTTGCCAAAATGAGCAGAGGTGATCAGGAAAATTATGACATGCTAAAGCAGGCTCTTTTGTTAAGATATGAAAAGAACGCAGAATTTTATAGGAAAAAATTTAGGAATGCTAAACTACTGTCAGGTGAAACCTATCACCAGTTCTCTGCACGAATAGAGACATACTTGGAGAAATGGACTTCTCTGGGGAAAACCCAAGATCTTAAGGAAATGGTCCTTATAGAACAATTAAGAGAGTCCATGGCTCCAGACCTGAGAAAGTTTCTCATGGAACAAGGTGCAGAGAGGCTGGGTGAGTTGCTAAATGTTGCTGAAAGGTATCAAGCAGCTCAGGCAGAGGTATCAGGTAACAAAAAGAAACAGGTGGAAAATTTTAGGGCACCACAGAACTTTAATAAATTTGATCCTAGAGATCAAAACAAAGGTAAGCACCAATTTGATAGGCCACGGTATGACAATAAAAATAAAACCCCACAATTCGATGAAAGGAAATATGATGAAAGAAAATCTTTCAACCAAGGGAAAAGGTGGTGTAAAAAATTGTAAGATGAACAATCATGACACTGACCATTGTAGAAGGAAACCTCCTCATTGTGCTGCTATGACATCTGGGAAAAAGGAAAAAAAAGGTCAAACCTGCAGAACTACAGGAACCATACCACCCCCCAGTGTGTGAAGATGTCATCTGTAATGGTGTCACTATAAGGTGTTTATATGATACCGGTTTAGATTACGATTCCGTTGTGAGTTCTCACCTGGTGCAGGCCGATCAATACACCACAGAAACAGTGGAGATTCAAACTGCAACCAAGGATGTAGCTACCATGACACTTCCCGTCGCCCGGATAAAGGTGAAAACGCGATATGTGGAAGGAATCATAAAAGCAGCAGTGATAAATGAGCCAATCTACCCTCTGATATTGGGGTGTAGATATGTCTTCTTGGGGAATCCCAAGAGACCTGTGATATTGGCAACAGTGCAGACCAGATCACAGTCTAAAAAGGAGGAGGATAATCCAATAAATACTCATCCAGATGAGATGAGGAAGGCACAGGCAGAGGACAAAACACTCAAGCCGTGTTTCAAGAAGTTGCCCAAATCTCATACACCTCCAGGCAAGGGAGAATTTTATATGAAGAACAAGCTGATTTATAGGAAGGCTGGATCTGAATCCAATGGTCACGGACAGCTGGTCCTTCCCACTTCATATAGGACTAAAGTGTTGGAACTAGGGCATGCGATTCCTTTCAGTGGTCATATGGGGATCAGCGCAACAGGACAGCGTATAGCTTGTCACTATTTCTGGCCAGGAATAACTGAAGATATCAAACGATATGTAAAATCCTGTCCAGAGTGCCAACGAGTAGCACCTAAACATTGGACTGCACCAGCAACTCTGGGGGAAATGCCCATAGTGGGAACACCCTTTGAGAGAGTTGCCGTGGATCTTGTGGGACCTCTCACCCGAACCAAGAGAAGGAACAGCTACATTCTGACTCTGGTGGACACTTGTTCTATGTGGGGAGAGGCGGTAGCCCTGTCATCGATTGATTCTAAACATGTGGCAGAGGCATTGCTCACAATTTTCACAAGGTTAGGCTTTTCCAATCAAATCTTGACTGATAATGGCTCTCAGTTCAAGGGGAAACTAACTGAAGAAGTTTTCAGGATCTTCCAGGCCAAACACTTCCATTGTAGTGTGTACCACCCCCAAGGGAACGGCCAAGTGGAAAGATTTAATGGCACGTTGATGTCGATCCTGAGAAAGTTGGCACACGAAAAACCAGATACGTGGGACCAGTACCTTCACGCCGCCCTCTTTGCTTATCGGGAGGTACCCCATAGTTCAACCGGTATGGCCCCGGCAACATTATTGTTTGGAAGGCCAATAAAAGGTCCACTCGAAGCTCTGTTAAGAATGTGGACTGATGAAAAGGCAGAGGAAAATATTACATCCTCATACCAATATGTGAATGAGCTGACCACTCGTTTAAAAACTGGCTGGAAACTTGCCAATGAAAATTTGAAACAAGCCAGGAAGAAACATGCTGCCTATTATAACAGGAAAGCTAAAGACAGAGATTTGGCTGTGGGAGAGAAGGTACTGCTTCTTCTACCCGGTAGTCAGAATAAGTTACAAATTGGATGGCAAGGTCCATATACAGTTCTAGAGAAGGTGTCTAGAACAAATTATAAGATAGATAAGAAGGGGAAAGAAAAAATCTATCATGTGAATCTCCTGAAGAAATATTTGGAAAGAGAACATCAGGAAGAGACACACTTGTTGACCTTGTCCATTGCCATGGAGATGAAAAAGGAACCACTTTCATCATTTGAATATCCATTACACCCCTGTGAGACAGCGGCACAGGTGAAAATCAGTACACATTTAACGAAAACTCAGAAAGAGAGAGTACAACAGGTTCTAGATAATCAAGCAGAGGTGTTAACAGACCGACCAGGGCATACAAACTTATTGGAATATGATATGAAGCTGATAGACCCCACACCTGTCTGTATGAAACCCTATTCGATTCCTTTTGCTAAGGAGAAAGCTTTGAAGGAAGAGATAGACTATTTGTTGAAGGAAGGAATTATTTCACACAGTGAATCTTCGTATAGTTCCGGTGTTGTACTCCTAAGGAAGCCCTCTGGAGAACATAGACTCTGTATAGATTACAGGAGACTGAATGCTATTACAGAAGGACAGGTGGATCCATTGCCGGATACAAATCAGTTGTTTGCCAGACTAAATAAAGCTAAATATTTCTCAAAAGTGGATCTGAGTAAAGGATACTATCAGATTCCAGTAAAGCCTGAGGTTAGACCATACCTAGCTTTTAGTACCTCAGAAGGACACTATGAGTTTAATAGATTGCCATTTGGATTGAAGAATGCGCCTAGTGTCTTCTCTAGAATGATGAGAAAATTATTGGACCCTCTGAATAATCCATGTATCACAAATTTCATGGATGATATCCTTATAGCAACAGAAACATTTGAGGAACACATTGACTCTCTGAACATGCTGTTTAATCGACTTAGGGAAGCGAATTTAACAGCCCGACCAACTTGCGTTGGATGTAAAGAATTGGAATTCTTGGGACACACAGTTTATCAGGGAAACATGACCCCTGACCCAAAGAATTTAGAGAAACTAAAGAAAGCCCCGAGACCACAAACCAAGAAAGCCGTGAGATCCATTGTCTCATTATGTGGTTTCTACCAAAAGTATATCAAAAACTTTAATTCCATATGTGCACCGTTAACTGATTTGACACGTAAGGGAAATCCAGATCGAATTACATGGACACCACAATGTGAAATGGCTTACCAGGAATTGAAGGAAAAGCTCACAAGCAAACCTATTTTGAAATTACCTGACTTAAGTCAAGAATTCATTGTAAGGACTGATGCCAGTAATATTGGGTTAGGTGCGACTCTGCTACAGAAATCAGATGCATTGGATGGGGAATTAAGCCCAGTGGCATATGCTAGCAGAAAGTTGAATAAAGCTGAAACCAATTACTCAACTAGCGAAAAGGAATGTCTTGCAGTAATATGGGCGATAAAGAAATTCAATATTTATCTGTATGGGAAGGCATTTAAGTTGCAAACGGATCACAAACCTTTGTCGTTTCTAGTACAGGCTAGACATGAGAATTCTAGATTACTCCGTTGGTCATTATTGATGCAGCCATTTGAGTTTAGCATAGAGTATATAAGTGGAAAAACAAATCTGGGAGCGGATTTTTTAAGCCGCCATCCGTGTGATGAGAATCACCCTAAACCCCAGGAATAATAAGAAATTTCTCTACGTGTATATAGAATTATAGACTGACATATAACGTCTGTTTTAAGTGGGGAGGATTTGTCGTGAGAAACTCTAATCCACATATATAAATTATAACGTAAATGTAAAGCCAAACAAATAAATTTAATAAAAGGAAAGAAGAATGGTAAAGAACAGTGCTGTCACAATGACTGTACTCGAAATCCCCCTTGTTTTCTAATTCATCTGCAAATTGTAACGTTTCACGTTAATAGTAAAAGCCTACTGCTTCAATACCCACTTTCTACGATAAAACGTGTACTGCCTTTCTAAGAAAAACCTTGAGATACGCAAGCTGACCTATATTTAATATTCCATTCATGTCATTTTATACACTAAGTTACCATAAACGAAAGACAGATGGACTAAGGATAGAAAGAAAGGGAGGGGCTGAAAGCCGGAACGCAGGCAATACTATCACAGTCTCGCGATACACAATTACTACCATCACGCGTGTAAGGCCACAAGCACTAGTTTTTTTTCAAATCGACAGTGATAAAAAACACTACCCATACGAGTTAGGTTTTAAAAACCTGAAAAACGCTTATTAGGAAACATGACATTATACTGGTTTACGTTTGAAAACATTACAGTACCCAGACACCACATCGTATTCGAAGTGAACAGGAGGTAGAAGAAAATGCATATTTTGAACGCAGCCCCTTAGCCCCATTAAATTTATATATTTGGGTTCCTTAGGACTTGCTGACAAAGAATATGTTGAACGTTACGCAAATAGTCTAGGAATTAACAGATTATAGCCAAAATAAAATGGTGGTGCTGTCAGACAACACCAAAATCTGAATCGCTCAGTGGCAGATTTTGACACCCCCATTGTACGGGAAATAGGCTGACATGTTACCTCCTATTTGATTGGCGGAAAGTAAATGTAATGCTAAACACGATTAGTCGGACTATAAATATTGATTCTTTGTTGTTAGGGAAACGTGAGTAGGAGTACTTTTTTTTCAAACGCTTGTGTAAACATGGCACGATTGGTTAGACCCGCCAATATAGTCAATCAGAGGCGTCAGGTCAGCACCACATTTTCAAATAAACTTACTAAAGAACCAGTGCGTTGAGCGCCAGTGCATATTTTTCTAAATATCGGCAGATCGAAATTGTGCTATATTCATTGCCAGTCAACGTAACTGTGTATTATTCCATGAATTGTGGTAAGCTTGAAATATTTGATATCTTTTTAATGAAAATTGAATGTAAATTGATAATTTATGTCTGTATATATGTGTGGTTCAGTAGCGAACATGAGGTAAAGCCTATATAGTGCTCCAACCTGAACAGAAGGTGTCGGAGGAAAGTAAAACTACATGGAATTGCCAAACAGTACACTGACACCTATCTTATTGACTAGAAAGAAATCATGCTGGAATTGCAGAGGCGTAGTAACCATTAGGGAGGAGTATACTGGTGAAAATTGTTTCAGATGAAGATAGCAGTTGGCCTACCGCTCTGAACTCAGTGTTTGTTATGTATTGTGTTCAGTCTGGAAATTTATTATAAATTAGTTCTGAAATAGGAGGTACAACCTTCTTGTTTCAGGGACCGTGGTCCTAAAGTTATTGAGCAGCACCTGGTCTGAGCTTTGCTGAACCTAGAGGCTGACAGCATACTCCTGGGTCCAGATAGTGACCAGTGAGGTGTCTCCAGAACACAAGGAGGCTATCGAGCAGAGGAGTCTTTTCCTGCCGCCATCACAAGAAGATAAGCGTCTGTGGCCAGAGGAGCTCAACATTATGCCCCCCCTCAAAATCTGACTGTATAATAAAACAGAGGGAAAATACAGTGTTTAAATTGATAGGAACTGTGAACTTTTCCCCATACTATTTCCAAGTTAAACAAACACTTGAAGTCATGATGACAAATAACAACATAGCTTGAAAAAACAAAACCAGTATTACCTCATATTACTACTACACAACTGACACACATAGGATAATATTAATAAAATATGTCACTACAAGGTTCATATTGATAAATTCTGTACATATAAATTGTAATTACAATTGATTGTGATTCCTGGTTCACTTTGTATTTGAATCAGGACACATTTATTAGTAAAAGTAATTAATACATATTTATATTTGAAACTTTACCAGTGCCTCATTTAAGATAGTCTTATAGAGTGTTAAATGTGTGTGAGTGTCACAGTGTTGTCAAGTGTGGTGGAATAAATTAAATTGTTTATCTGTCTGTTGTTGTTGTGACTTACACTTCATCATATACATACCCTAGACATTTAACGTAGTCATCACAATATTCCAGAATAATTCTGACTGAGTTATAATGTGGTAACAAGTAAGGTTATCTGTAGAACACTACACCTATTAGATACAGATACCTTCACAGCTGATCTCAGTAAGTACACTAAGTCCCCTATAAATATTTATAACATCCCACTTTACCACAACAAGAAGAACAAGAAAGAGAATTAGGAACTCAGAAAGCACAATGGGACCCAAAGACGCAGCAATAGAGAACGCAGTCAGCGACTCATAGCTTGACTGACTGCGTCAGGACCAGCGATTCAGAGCTGGTCAAGACCGCACTCCCCCTCCACATGGTGGTCCTGGAAACAGTCTGCAGCAGTGCAGTCTGGCTGAGCGAGTGTGGATCGCAATGGGAAGGCAAACCCGGTCCTAAAAAATGCCGTGCAGAAGTCGGATGTGTCGACCGAAAGGTGCAGATATCACAGCTTAGGCGTAAACAGACACAACGCAACCACCGTCCTTTACAGGACGAACGAGAAAGAAGAAGAAGAAGAAAGCACAATATGAACATGCAGAAAAGATGGCTGCAATAGAGCTTGAAAAACTTAAATTGCAAAATACAATTAAACAAAATGTTAATAAGATCATATTGCTTCTTTTAAGCTGAATTTAATAATATCAACCAGAACATAGATGATATCTCTGTTGTTTTTAACAGATTTTAATCGGTGTGCAAAAAACACAAATTAGAAAGACAATCATGGTGTACTCAATTGATGCCAATAATGACATGAGAGGCTTTGTTAGCTGTAGGTACCATGGATGATAGCAGTCGTAAGAACTATGACGCAATCAAAGCTTTGCTTTTGAGAAAATATTAGTTAGATGAGAATGGGTATCGCCTTCGATTACAAACATTAACTCCAGATTCTAATAAAGATTTTTCTGAAAACATCTCGTCCATTAAGTTGTGCTTTAACTGGTGGATTGAGTTGTCAACAATCAAACACTCATTTGAACGTCTTATGGATCTTATGCTGAGGGATATTGTGTTATCCTCTATAAGCCCTGAATTTTTGCGTACTTGCATGAAAGGAAGCCTGCATCCTAGGAATCTATGGATTCACTGGGGCGGCAATTTATGACATCGCATCCCGAAAAAGAAGTCAGAAATTCCAATATAAAGGAATCTTTGCCTCTTGCGTCAGCAAAATCTGTCCACTTTAACTCATCTAAGTACAGATTACACACACACTCTCTCTCTCTCTGTCTCTCTATCTTATATATATATATATATATCAAGCTCCCTGCTTGATGCCTTGGACCACTAGCGGATGTCTCCATATATATATATATATATATATATATATATATATATATATATATATATATATATATATATATATATATATATATGCTTTAAATTCAATTCAATGGCAAACACAGGTGAGATAACTCATCCATAAGATTATAGTCAACAATGACATCAAGGTAGGATAATTCATCCCACTAGATACTAGTCTGTTATGACACTAAAGAGGGAATATGTATCTATCAAATGCATGAAAAATTCAGTCTTACTAGTTAGATATAAAAATGTATTTCTTTTGTTTAAAAGGAAGTCTTACGCGCTAGGCTGCTTTCATGCGAGATAGGTTCTTTAGTTACCAAAGTTGTGGATTACAGTGCTGGTGAATTGCTAGTTAAAATCATATATACTAAGAAGCAGTGAAATCCCTATTTACTAGAAACAGATTTGTGAGAGACCACGCCATGTTCCTGGACCATTTTCCATCTTAAATTAATTAACCCATGGGCACTCTTGTCATCTGAATTCTGTCTCAAGGAGATACATTATTTTACCGTGGAGTGTGAAAAGTCATTACATTCGCAACTACCGCGAAGAAAGTCGCCAAATTATTTACTCCCATTAAGGAAGGCGAGACACTTGCAACCTGTTCTGGGCAAGCGAGTTGCACAGGTGATTGAAGATGATACTATCGTACAATTTTCGGGCGACAACCAACTGGAATGTGTGAGTAAAGAAGTTTTAATGAACACACCTTTATTTCGTTGAAAGGTAGGTTGAAAAAAAGAGAGAGGAAAAAATGAGAGAAAAATCTATCGCACGTCACATCGAACTCTGCTTGATTGGTTTTGCTCAATGCTGACTGTAGCAATAGGTTATTATGTAGGATTGGTCGGACAGATCACAGGTACAGCGGTGAAAGATTTCCCTTTCTTGCTCCCCAGCTGGTTCTTGCAAGATGATTTACTGGGTGCAGGCGTCTACTGGCCTTATCTTTCATTTTGTGTATGAAGGCTTTGATGAGTAGCTGCCTATCAAGCTCCACTCCTAATTAAGCTTGATTTTCTTCTCTGGATAGTAGTTGTCCATCGAGTTTTAGTTGGAACACCTTATTGCTTTCCTTGCTTACCATTTTATTGGTGTTTATTTTCAGTTTCCAGAGCCTGCGATACACAGCTATTATGTCTAGGGCTCTGTTTAGTTTTGCTTGCGCCAGTTTGTGTGTGTGTGTGGTATTTTTCTGCTGTCCATATGAGCAGTTAATCTGCATACAGTGTTTTTGATACCTTCAAGAAGGGAGGAAAGTCATTGTTAAAGTAGGATGTAGCCACCGAATGTTAATGCTGAATGTAGGAGGTCAAACCTGGACATTACAATGTTGTGGTGTATATTTGGGTCACCAGGCGTTGAGGCGCTGACAGGGTGTAATGTTGACTCTCTCTCAAACACCATACAGGCTCTCATGTGCGTAGTGCTCGTAGAAGTGTGTGGGTTGACATGATGTGTGGGTGAGTAGACATCAGATAAGATGGTAGACACGAATGCGTATAGGCTCTTGGACAAGTTCACGATGCACCCACTCAACCACATGTAGAAGTCAGTAAACATTGGTAATACTGATGACCTTTTCAACAATTTAATACGAGACATACGGTGACATCAACAGCACAGTCAATTGCACATGGATCAGGGACATCATATACATGGTAATGGTTGAAAACATCTGGCATCACAAATCTTGATCAGCTCATACATCAGGATGCTAATGACAATGGTCTGTCAATCTACGTTCTGCTCATACTGAAGCTCAGGTACCCCTGACTAAGCGCGTCAGGTACCTCTAGCAAATATGCCGCACGACAAAGGCGGGCTCCCAATTTCTTAACAAAAGTCTATGGCTCTTCTGGCATCACACGCCAGGTACTTCTTCTGGTGAAGAATATAGGCCGCGAAAGGCGGGCCTCTATGGCGACAGAATCAGGCCGCAAGTATTGGGCCTCTATAACAAGGTAACCTCTGTGTTATTTCTCATAAGCAAGGCATATCCATCTATGCCAAACATACCGCCTGAATAGCTGTTACCAAACAGTACAATCTTCGCTGGGCTTCTATTCAACAATAAGACGTATAGTCTTGGTTTCTGTATGGAGCACAAATAGTAGGCTCTGTCTATCATATCATCTGTGAACTCTACTCAAAAATGTCGCCTCAAAAATATCAATCGTTCTTATGTGCAGACAGCACCTAGTCTGCATATCAAGGCATACGAGAGGATTAAAGTGTACATATTACCTTGGCAGCATCCTAGAAAATCACCAAACACAACACTTGCCATCCTTGGCGTACAGAATAAACTTGGGGAAGAATCACTGACATATCAGTCACACAGAGGACTTCATTTCCCCGTAATAATGGCAGAGAAAATCTCCGGACCTCTTGTCCGTTCAGAAACCCAGGTACACTGCCCCCAGATCGGAAGTGTCTCTCGATCTGCGCGCAAAAACCTGCGCATGTGCAATAAGCACAGTCCCGAGTAAAGCTAATACAGACCAGGGCGTTTCCCCGAAACAAGAGGCAAAACCGCTCATTATATGGTCATGTGAATAGCGACTTAAGACATGACAACTATTTAAGACATTTCCCCGAAACAGGTCAACATCGATCCTTATAAGGATAGGGGAATAAGACAAGGGGAAGATAACCACTAATCAAATCTGTCACTGAAAAGTTAAAAGACAGTTCTCTCTCTTAGACCATCAAAAAGTATCACACAGGTTGACGTCTATAATACAGGCAAAAATGACAGTAACAGATTACCGCACCCCCCGGGGAAAAAAATGAAACTTTTTTTTAAAAGTCCATCAATGAGCAATATACAACAAGCTCATAACGCATGAATGATGCGCCGAAGAAAGGATCAACATAAATATAACGCCATAATGTCAGGCTCAATCGACGCACAATAGAGCGTCTGGTGAGAACAAAAGATATCTCACAAGGTAAGAGAAACTATTTTCTCCAAGTAAAAACATATCCGGGGAGGTGCCACCAAAGAACCAAGGTGCTGGCAAATGTTACAATGCTAACACAAATTATATACATATATCAAAAGTACAAAATCATCATATTTAGCAATGATGAATGTCAATACAATGAGAAGACATTTAACATAGTAATCTCTCGAAGTATAAAAATATAATGTCTTTTCATACAATTATGACTATACAAGTATACAATATATAAACTACTAGGAGATAACATCCGTAGTTAAAGACGACACTCCATTCAGGAGGGCACTTGAAAGAAGCATCCACAGGGTAAGCATGGACGTCATGAGGCATCAACATAACTCTTTATAGGTACTCCAAAGCATAGCACTGGTTCGTTGAGAAAAATACAAATGACACACTCGTAGAATGTTATAATGTACTATAACCACTACTACTTTTCTAAGTATTAAATGTGGCCGTATTAATTTCTGACCTTTATATCGTGATAACCAAACCTTCCTCTGTTATACCAAAGACGGTAACAGAAAAAGAAATCAATCGATTTATAACCATGAATTTAAGTAAGGTGACAACGAATGTGCTAATAGAAAGTTATTGTAAGATACTGTCATAAATCTAGACGTATATCAGGAAATCTAGACATGAGAGTTAAGTAGAGTCATGTGGGCATCGCGACAGTATGTCTGCCATCACATTATCCGAACCACGGATAGCTCGTACCGTGAAATGAAAAGGTTGAAGAGCAATAGCATATCGAGTGGATCTTGAGCTCTTCAAGTCCTTACTCTGCATTGCTGTGAGAGCTTTTTGGTCGGTTTCTACTATGAAATGCGCGCCGAGAAGGAATCTTTGAAGTTTAAGAATCGCCCAGACCATAGCTAATAATTCTCGGTCTAGAACAGAATAATTCCTTTCTGCTGCATTCAGTTTCCTAGAGACATGCATTACAGGATGCAGAGTTTCTGAATACTCTTGCATCAGTGCCGCCCCGATCCCTGTTGATGAGGCGTCACTACGAAGAAAAAAGTCTTATCAGCTGTAGGTAGTCTTAAGATAGGAGGAGATGAGAATAGTGTCTTAATCTGATCCAATGAAGATTGGCATTCTTGGGACCAGCGCACCATATTAGGAGACCCTTTCTTCAATAGGGTTGAGAGTGGTGCCGTGATAGAAGAAAGATTCGGAATGAATCTCCCATAGATCAGTATTAAGCCTAAGAGACTACGGATCTGTTTCTTTGTCTTGGGAATAGTGATGTTCAGTATCTTAGAAGTGTTGTGGTCCTCTGTCTTCAAGAGACCATGGCCAACACGGTGACCAAGAAAAGAAATTTCACTAAACCCTACATAAGCTTTAGAGGGTTTGGCTGTCAAATTATGCTCGCGTAGAGTAGACAACAGTTCATATAAAACCAAATAGTGATCTTCCCAAGAATCACTAAAAAGTAAGATATCGTCCAAGTATGCAATGATATCTGAACGATATGAAAGAATTCGACGCATCATGCGTACGAAAGTAGCTGGTGCATTCATAAGGCCGAAAGGCATGAAGTTCCATTGGAACAAACCCCTAGGTGTTGAGAAAGCAGTAAGAGGTTTGGCTCGTTCAGTTAGAGGAACTTGCCAGTAACCTTTAGACAAGTCGAGTTTGGTAAAGAACCGAGAATTAGAAAGTCTAATAAGTAGATCTTCCAATAAAGGCATATTTTCAGCATCGAATTTCGTTACTTGGTTTAGTTTACGGTAATCGACGCAAAGGCGTATGTTGTTGTCTTTCTTTCGAACAATAACCATAGACGAAGAGTATGCCGAATTGGATGGTTCAATTATTTTCAACTGTATCATTTCATCCAATTTTTTCTCGACCTGTGTTTGGAAATGAATAGGAATAGGGTAAGGTCTGACCCTGATAGGGTGATGATCAGTAAGTATTATGTCATGTTCAATGACAGATGTGTGTCCAGGAATCTCCGTGAGAACATCCTGAAATGTCTGTAACATGGAAGAGACTTGTAGCTGTTCCTCAGTAGATAATTTAGGAGAAACAGTAACATTTTTCCATGATTCCGTAGAAAGAAGTGGAATCATCGGAAGATTAACGTCCGAGAAAGTAGATTCTTCATCCTGCATAACCGACAGAGATGAGTAATGACCATGTTGGACTGGCGTATCGTCCGTCGCCTGAAAGATAGGCTGCAGGTACTCTGGACGTTCATGATATTCTGTAAGCATGTTTACATGAAAGGTTTTATGCTTTCCCTCTATATCGACAACATAGTCGACATCAGAAATTTTAGAGACAATCATAAAAGGACCTTTCCATCCAATGAGAAGTCTATTTTCCCTGGAAGGGAGTAATACAAATGCTTTGTCGCCAGGACAAAGTTGTCGTAGGCATCTATTTTTATTTGCGAATTGCCTTGCCTTTTCTTTAGCAAATTCAGATGCAGAAGTTGCTAATCTGCATGCTTCAATGATTTTCTGCATGAGAGCAATGACATATTCATACGAAGATTGTGTGTCATCACTGATATCATCGGCAGTTATAAGATCGTGAAGCAACGACATGGGACCGCGCGGTCGTGCGCCAAAGACAAGCTCAAATGGAGAGAACCTCATATGTTCATTAGGAACCTCTCTATATGCGAAGAGAGCCGCGGGTAAGACTCTGTCCCAATCCTGAGGATGATCCTCAGTTATCTTCCCAAGTAAATTCTTGAGGGTTCTATTCAGATGTTCGACTAACCCATTAGACATTGGATGATAGATACTACTCAGAGACCTTTTAATATTAAGAGTAGACATCACTTGTGACATAGTGTCAGATATCAGTTGGGTGTCATGGTCTGACAAGATTTTTTTGGGAAATCTCGGACGAGAAAATATCAGCCAAAGAGCATCTGCAACATCGGCAGTAGAAATGCTCTTAAGAGGTATAGCCTCTGGCCAGCGTGTACACATGTCAACGCATGTAAGAATAAATAGGTGTCCTCTGGCTGATCTGATCTTAAAAGGGCCAATAATGTCTATTGCCATTTTTTGAAACGGACGAATAGGAATGTCCGCAGCCTGGATCGGTGCTGCATGGCGTGGACCTTTCGACTTGACTTCTTGACATACTTTGCATGAGCGACAATAAACACGTATATCTCTATTTACAAATGGCCAAAAGAAAGCCGCAAGAACTCTCGACTTAGTACATGAAAATCCCATATGACCAGCGCATTGGGAGTCGTGAGCATGTTGCCGAATTCGAACTCTCATACTTTTAGGTACAAGAATTTGCGAATGCAAAGACGTGTCTGAGTGTTGTACCATACGCACTAGTACACCATTCTTCATAGTGATCCAGGATTTGCGATTTGTGTTCTGATTTGGATCACCAATTTAAACAAGAAGGAAGAATTGTTCCAAAGAAGTGTCCTCTTGTTGAAGTTTTATAAAAGAGTCACGCGAAATCACCGAAGGATCATCTTGATTAAGTACTTCATCACTTTCGGTCGATGAAGTCTGAGGCATATTCTGAGCCTGTGCTCTTGTGACAACTGCATTAGCAGCTTGAATATTTTGTTCCTCCCAAGCAGCAATCTGCTGCGGGGTACACTCCTTAACCCCGTGTATACGCCCGATGATAAGATCCGCAATAGGATTCTGTAGCAAACACGCGTGGACATCTCCCGTAAAGAAGGGAGTGGCTATGTGGATGATAGCAGTCGAATACTTTTCTACTGTGCCACCAAATGTCACACATTTGACCACTTTTCCAGTGGCACAGGAAGGATCTATAAGAGATTGTTTAACCCCAATAGTAGTGCATCCAGAATCAAAGAGGACTGAGACTGGATTATTATTCACTAGACCTCTATGTAGGATAAGAGATCCTCTCCCGTCATGCGCTTCTGCGGCAGGAAGAGCGGGTAGAGGATGACCACAACTCAAGGTTGATATGGTAATAGGTTCGAATAGTGTTGTGCATTGGGGGCATTGAGATGCTCTCCCAAAATCGAAAGCAGAACAAGTGATAGCACTAGAGTTAGCTTTATTATTGTTCGATTCATTACTAACTACTTGTGACTCTTGTTGAGCACAGTTAGCATGATGACATGATCTATTATTGTTGTGTTGCCATCTACCGCGATTATTATTTCCTCTGGAATTATTGTTATTTGACCTATTGTAATTATTGTTTTGGTTTGAACCGCAGTTTTCACAGTTGTGATTGTCATTTTCTCCTTGATGAGAATATCTTTTAGATTTGTTTTTTTGTCTCCGTGAATAATTATGATATGTTGGATAGTTTTTATTGTGGCTACCCTGCGAAAGTTTCCAAAATTGCTGGAACCAAAATTACGAGGACTGTCAGCTCGTCTACAGTTCTTTGAAGAAGAACCATTACAGGATGGATTGAATTGATCCTGTCCGAAGTTACGACTACTGTTCCTATCAAAGTTGCGTTGAGCACCTTGAAATTTAGCATGAAAATTAGGACCATATGGTGCCGCCGAAGCTACCGGCAAACCTTCTTTAACTTTAGAATTGCTAATCGTTTTTTGTGGGTGCGCAGTGACATACTGGCAACAATATTGTTCCATGTCTTTTATGTTTTTAGGTTTACGTTCATGTATAAAGGCAAGAAAGGACTCATTAACCGATGACATTACTTTGTCTCTAAGTAACAAGTCCATAAGTGCTTCATATGTGTGTTCAGTCTTAGACAGCTCAATCCATCGTGAGAAAGTAAGACGTATCTTTGTAATAAAGTCAGAGAACTCTACCCCAGTTTCTGGTAACATCGTCTTAAAACAAAGACGATAATCGTCTTTTTTAAGTTGATATCTCTTTAATAAGGCTGCTCTGACAACTTCATAGTCTTATCAGGTTTTCTATTGCCATTATAGTATTTAATCGTTCACCTGTAAGTATTTCCAACAGTTGTCCGACATATTGCTCCTTATCTACTGTAAAGGGCAATTTTTACTATCTTGCAATATAATACATTTATATTCTTATTATGTTCGCAAATATTTTGTAAGCAAAGTATTTCCTTTTTAAGTGCTTAAGGAGAAGTCATTTTTGGGTTGCTTCCCTTGAAAATAGTTCTGTCATCTTCGATCGGACTCCGCAGACGACTCTAGGCCTACTGCGATTTATTCTGTGGCTGGGTAGGAATAGATTGTTCTTGCTTCAGTATATCTATGGCCTGAATTTATACGTAGTGTTTGTATGAGTAGGACGAGTCTGTCTTATATATGGATATCTTTGCATTTCTAAGTCGAACTAATTTGGTTGTCGCTAGAAAAGGTCAAAGGCTATGCAGCGGAAGTATCGCTAGCAAAGGGTGTGATCCATGGCTGTCATCCTGTGAGGATGCCGAGTTTTGTTGTAGCAGGCTTTTTGCCGAAATAGTGATCTATATATGGATGGGGAAAAGTGATAATCATTTAGACATGTTGTATGTACTTTACCCCAGTGTTTATTCTCTTTTGCCAAGGAATGGCAAAGTTATATTTCGCATAAAAAGGTAAAACCACAATTTATTATGAACTTGGGCTTCGCCATCGTTGTTGATAGGCAGATGCACAGTGGTACTTTTAAAAAGAATATCCATTCAAAGGAAGAAGACATTCCTATGTATCAGCACTGGATTGTATGATATTATTCAATTACCTCTATGAGAGAACCTATGAAGAAATGAGGACATTTAATGAATGACTAATTTTTGGTCTATATTCTATAGTGAGTGAAGCTCACGAGAGAGAGAACAGCCATGTTGAAATTCATATACTTTGTATTTATCGAGTGAGAAAAAGGGATGCCTGTACTATCGCTCGATGAACCAAGAGATCACTGCTACATGTGAGAACCCATGTCTGGGATTCCTATATTATGAAATATATCTATATTGAACTTTACGTGAAGGAATATTCGCTAGACGAGGTTAGGTCTAGGAGCCTTCCTATGTAGGCTATTGGTTATGGTCTGACGTGCCCAGTCAGTAAAGCCAGATGATTTACATGATGGAACGCTGAATGCTTATTTACGAATGCTCCATTATGATATTTGCCAAGCATGAATGCTAACTTAAGATGATATTCCTGTGATCAACATTATGCTGTCTATGTCGACATTTGTTCCTGTAACCATACACGTACTGTCCAAGTGTGCGTCCCATTAAATGTTATAAAAAGACCACCGTAGTTCCAGTACTTCTTGAATTCGAACAGTGTGAGTATGAGTGATGTACTACCAACCTGTCAACTCTATCGAATCATTCTACCATCGCGTACTGACATTCAGATACACACTCATTGTTTACACTCACATTCTTGTCGGAGCCTCATCACGTTCCAGGACAAGATGACCTGTATGACCAAAACTGTGCTGGGTTTGATGAGTTGACAATCGTTACACTTTACTACACCAGTCCCAACATCTACATTTATCCACTGGTGGACATTCACATCATTTAGCAAATAAAGCATGATACAACAACTACACAAAGAAAGAGTTTT